>CM062816.1:1532436608-1532761270 GCA_031772625.1 Pinus tabuliformis
GTGGCTCTTCATCTTCTGATTCCTCTTCTATTGTAGAGTTTGATTTCCTCCCCCTTTAGTTCAAACTCTATCTCTCAGGTTCCTTTGGTAGGACTTCATGTTTAATAACATCTTTCAGCTCTCTAAACACCACATCGTGGTTGTACACAACCTTCCTTGTTTCTGGGTTCCAAAGCTTATAAACTTTTAAAATCCTTATACGCAATATAGATGCACTTTTCAGATTTACTATCCAACTTGGTTCTTTTATGCTTTGTAACATGTACATATGCATCATATCTAAATACCCTCGGATGTGAAAGAGAGGGTTTATTACCAGTTCATACCTCTTGTGGAGTCTTATCCTCCAATGCCGATGAAGGTGATATGTTGACCAAGTAACATGCAGTCTCCACCACCTCTGCCCAAAATTCATGTCTTAACCTGACACCACTAAGCATGCTTCTTGCCTTTTCCATCAACATCTTGTTCATTATTTATGCAACTCCATTTTGTTGAGGTGTGTATGGAGTAGTCTTCTGCCGTGCTATACCACACTTCTTACAGAACTCTTCAAATTCCTTCTTGCAAAACTCTCCACCATTATCTGTCCTCAACACCTTTATCTTCTTCTCTGTTTGATTTTCCACTAGAGCCTTAAATTCTTTAAACCTGTCAAAGACTTTAGATTTCTTCCTGAGGAAATATATCCATGTATTCCTTGAGAATTCATCTATAAATGATACATAGTACACAAACTTACCTAGTGATGGAATCGACACAGGTCCAAACACATCATTGTGCACAAGCTCTAATATATGTGTTTTGCCCTCTTAGCACCAGAGGGGAAACTCACCTAATTCTGCTTCCCATATACACAATTTTCATAGAAATCAAAATCCAGAGAGCAATTAGACATACCTTCTATCATACCATTACCATGAAGTATTCGAAGGCCCTTCTCTCCAATATGTCCAAGCCTTTGATGCTAAAGCATGGTTTATTCTCCAGAGACCACTAGATTGTTTGCTCCACTTTCAGGAACCACAGAACTATTGCACCCATCAACAACAGTGCTATCTTTAAGCTTGTACAGAGTTCCAATCTGAACTCCCCGCATCAATACCAGTGCTCCCCAAACCATATTGCAGGTATCTTTCTCGAACATTTTTTACACCTACATCATCCATCTTGCTTACAAAAATTAGATTTTTGGCCAATGCAGGAATATGCAGAACAATCGGAAGTGTTCTAATCCTTCCACCTTGAAACTTCAACTTGAATTTTCCATGACTGACGATTCTAGCCTTCCTGTCATCCCCTAAGAAGACATCACCACCATCATATTTATCATACTCGCAGAACCACTCCCTATGGGGAGTGAAGTGAAAGGATGCACCTGAGTCAATCAACCATGCTTCATGATCTACATGTGTACTTGAAGAAGAAGCCAAGTACACATCCCCACCTTCATCTGAGATGGTTTTCGCCTCTGTAGAAGGAGCATCATCAAATCCCTTTCCTTTCTAAGGAGATTTATATCTACATTCCTTTTTGAAGTGTCGTTCCATTATGTATTTCCAGCACACCTTTATAGGTTTTCCTGGAAATTTAGATCTCCCACTCGAGGATTTATTTTTATTTATGTTATGGGATTGTCCTCGTACAGAAAAGGCATCACCATTTTGGCCCTCTGTATTTTTCCGTCTCATCTCCTCCGACAACAAGGATGAGACTATTTCATCAAACTGCAAGGCAGTCACATTGCTACCTATTGCAACAACTAGACTATCCCACGAATCTGGTAGAGAACACAACAAACTGATGCACTTATCTTCATCTAAAATTTTTATATCAATAGATAAAAACTGGCTTACCACAGTATTAAAGGTGTTCAGATGCTCTGTCACCAAATCTCCATCCTTCATCCTCAGGTTATATAGCTTTTTTCGTAGGAAAAATTTATTCACCAGAGACTTAGATTAGTACAAAGTCCCTAACTTTTCCACAAAGCCTTGGCCGAAGCTTCCCATGATACATTCAACAATATTGAATTTGAGATACACAACCGTATTGTGCTCTTTTCCTTCCGATCCAACTTTTCCCAATCTTCATCTGACATTATCGTTGGTTTAGTACCTAGATCTACCACGATCCACTGATCTTTATCCACCAGTAGATCCTCCATATTGAGTTTCCACAACTCAAAAATATGACCATTAAATTTCTCGATCTCTATCTTTCCACTGCTCGCCATCTTCTTTCACCGCAAGAATCGATCCCGCAGATTTCCCACTTAACATGGTTTACCACAGGCCCGAGCAAAACCCCTCAACAACAAAGACGTCCCCTTGAAGCCAAAACAACTCTGATACCAAATGTAGGTTTTAACCCCACACATAAATTACCTGCGCACGAATTTAAAAACAACAAATAAATAATGGTGAGAGATTAAAACATAAAACATATATACACAGAGATTTTCCCCTAGATCCCAAAACCGGGACTACCAGATTGATTTTTCATTATATTCCTTTCAATGTTACAATACATATATATATCCAAGACAATGGCTAGACATGTTTTTGGATAGAGCAGAGTTGCCTATGACGTGAGGCAAGGCACTAGACAAACAACGACTATCACAGTACGACGACTATGTGCAGTTTCAACTAGAGATACAACCAAATGTGAACTGGTGATCCTGAACAAGAGGTATAAGGGAATTGCTCTTACAGCTTATTCAGCTTAGATTGATTACTTATATATAAGGGAGATTCTATCTTGTACATACTGGAAGGGTAGTATGGATAAAGAACACAGATTAGGTAGTGTAAGCTCGATCTTCACAGTACTCATAACCATTACACTGTAATAGCTAGTTACCTTTTTGACAAAGCTTTACATGTAATCAGGCTTAACCATATTCAATTACATGACATAACCTTATATATACACGCCGAAGCACCCATATACCCTAATCCATTAACCTTGGATTAGAATATAATCATAGTTCCCTTGACTAGATCTACAAAATACCATGGGAAAAAAACCATCATGCCCAAAACCATGCACAAAACCATAGGTAGGTCCGCCCACCTATTATAGGGTCCAAAAAAAATTCCCCTAGGCGTTGCCCCGAACCTTATAAAGGGGGATATCGCCCCCCTGTTGCGCGTGGTGTAACAAACAAGGGGGATATTGCCCCCTGCGTGTGGGGCTAGTCGTGGAAAGAATATAAAACACACCCAACACATCGGGCCCAAATTGCTTCCACTGCACTTTAACCTACTCAATTGCTCAGTTCCAGAGCTTGAGCATCTTTCTCTGCAATATACACTTAGGTTCCAGATGGAATTATCCTTCTGGATCCACCTACAATACAAACCAAGTCAATCACATGATCAACATATTTAACATAATTTTTAAGAAATGACACATGGAAAAACATCACAGACTATTTGTCCTATCCTTTCAATAATCTTGAAAGGTCCACAAAACCAAGGTGCCAGCTTGGCACATGATCCAATCCGCAAGGATCTCTTCTTGGGCTTGATGCGTAAGTACACATGTTCCCCAACCCTGAAACTCCTTAAACAACATAATCTGATCTTGCCTTTAGATTATTCTTGATTACCTACATTTCTTGTTCTATTTTTGCTAACATGTTTGATCCAATCAATACCCTATTCACTGGGTCACTCCAACTAGTTGGAGTATTACAACTATGCCCATACAATGCCTGAAATAGACTCATCCTCATTGACTTCTCATACCATTGTTGTAAGCAAACCCTACCAATGGAAGATATTGTTCCCACTTCCACTATTGATGCATCAAATACATCCTCAACATATCCTTCAATATCCTGTTGACCCTCTATGTCTGTACATTTGTTTGTGGATGATAAGTTGTATTGAAGGCCAACTTTGTACCTAAACCTGCAAAAAACTCCTTCCAAAACTTGGAAGTGAACTTTGCATCCTTGTCTGACACAATATTCTTTGGAACACCATGCAATATGACCACATCTTTGATGAACACTTGTGCCACATCACTAGTTGAATAGATAGATTTCAGTGAAATGAAGTGTGCTACCACCACAACCATGATAGAATCATGTTGTATAGATTCTCTTGGCAAACCTGTGATGAAGTCCATGGAAATGACCTCCCATTTCCACTCTGGAATCGAGATCAACTGTAGTAACCACTTGGATTCTTACACTCTGCCTTTACCTGTTGACAATCCAAGCATCTAGCCACAAACTTTGCCACTTCTTTCTTCAAGTTCAGCCAATAGTAGAACTTCTTCACCACTGTCAATGTCTTCTAGTATCCCAAGTGACCTGAATACAGTTTCACATGAAACTCTCTCAAGATAAGCTTCTTGAGCTTATTGTCATCTGACACATATATCATGTCCCTAAATCTGATCAAGCCATCTTCTGTGAGACGATAGTCCACATCCTGTGCACTTGTACCTGCACCTGTACTCAATTGTAACCTATGCTGGAGCTCCATGTACCTGTTACCTTGATGACCGCCTATAAGATCTGAACCTAAAACCTGTCCCATAAGAACTCATAGCTACTGTGTAGTTCACATGTATCTGCCTGCTAAGAGCATCTGCAACCCTATTATCTTTACCTTTAATATACCTGATCTCAAAGTGGAATTCGTTGATCGTGGCCAACCATTTAGATTACCTAACATTAAAATTCGGTTGTTCAAATAGATACCTCAATCCTTTGTGATCGCTCATCAGTACAAATTTCCTGCCAAGAAGATAGTGCCTCCACATCTTCAATGCATATATGATCGCTGCCAACTCAAGATCACGTGTTAGATAGTTATGCTCGTGCTCATTCAGTTTTCGTGACTCATAGCATGCTACCTATCCCTCCTGCATAATAACTCCACCAAGTTCTCTTTTGCAAGCATCTGTGCATAACACAAATTCTATTTCCGGATCTGCAATCTTTAGCACTAGAGCACTTGTCAACAACTATTTCAACTACTCAAAACTTGCTGCACATTCCTCCCTCCATTCAAAATTCTTACCTTTTCGCTGAAATGTTGTGATGGGATATGCAATCTGTGAGAAGTTATTGGTGAACCTCCTGTAATGGCCTGCTAACCCCATAAATGAACTTACCTCATCCACATTTCTAGTAGCTTCCCACTCCATGATAACCTTTATCTTCTCTGGATCTATTGTTATGCCTTCCTTAGAAACCACATGTCCCAAGTAATGTACCTTTGTTTGAAAGAAACTACATTTCCTAAGCTTAACATACAACTAATTCTCTCTTAGCAATCTCGATACTACTACTAAATGTTCGACATGCTCTTCTTCATTCTTAGAATACATCAATACATCATCAATGAATACAATAAAAAACTTGTCTAGATAAGGATGCAACACACTATTCATCAAACACATAAATGTAGCTGCTGCTTTAGTCAAACCAAATAGAACTACAACAAACTCATAATGTCTATACCTGGTCTGGAAAGTTGTCTTGTAAATGTCATCTTCCTTGATGCGTACCTGATGATAGCTGGATCTTAGATCAATCTTCGAGAACACTACTGCTCCCTTCAACTGATCGAACAAGTCATCAATCCTCGGCAACAAATACTTTTTCTTAATGGTCACTTTGTCCAAATGTCTGTAATCAATACATAACCTAAGATTACCATACTTCTTCTTCAAAGACAATACTAGTGCGCCTCATGGTGATACACTTGGCCTAATGTATCCCTTATCAAGCATTTCTTTCAACTACAACTACAGTTCTACCAACTCTCGAGTGTTCATCTCGTATGGTGCTTTTGATGTTGGTGCTGCCACCAGTACCAACTCAATAGAAAAATCCACTTCCCTGTGAGGCGGAAAATCTGAAATCTCTATGGGAAGTACATCCTTAAACTATTGTAAAACCGGGCACCTGCTCAAAACATCCACATCCTCAACTTCCTTACCTTTGTCACTAGAAATATGCATTGCAAATAACACACAACCTTTTATGCGACTACGCTTTGCTTGCATATATATCACCATCCTAACTGATGTTGCCTTCTTCTTACCCTGTAAGACTCTCTATTCTCCATTATCATCCAAACACTCAATGGCTTTGTCACATCAGTCCACCTTGGTCCTATGAAGATACAACCAGTCCATGCCCAACAACATATTATATGATCCCAAGGGAAATACATTAAAATGTGCTAATGTAGGCATACCATACAAATCAAATGCACAAACTTTTACCCAATGATGAACTTGCTTCTTTGTACCTGTATCCAACTGCACTAACCAAGACTTTGCATGTACCTATTTATTGAAATCACACTTATCCACTAGGTCAATATTAACATAAGCATAATTAGATTGAGGGTCAATCAAAATAGAAACAACTTGATCACAAATCTTACCATCTATCTTGATAATAGACACTTGATGATCTTCCTGTCTGTTTTCCACTGTTTCATAGATCCTTAAAACACTCTGTCCAACATCCCCCACTATTTGCGCTTCATGAGCACTATAAATCTGCTTTCTACCACCTTGATGTTGTGGAAAATCTCTTTGGCAATGATCTTTTCTACAAGTCCAATGCTGTACGGGCTTCCTATCATCACCTTTGTTCTACTCAAACTAAAGTTCTTGTCCTTTGTCAGATGCATTGAACTTCTTATGCAGTGATGCATTCTCTTTGTTACTTGTGTCTTGAGGCCTTACCCGTTTCTTGTCCCATTTCCATTTATTCTTATTATTACCTTTCCAATCTGGTTTAGTCTCAGATTTGCACTTTGATTGCTTGTAACAATTCTTTAGCTTTCAGATGGCCTCCTCTAATGATTTAGGATCATCAAACAAAATATTATCTTTGAATGCTATTGACAATCCACCGATGAATCTCTGAATCTTGGCCTTCTTCTCCTTGATGTAAGGCACATATCTCAACAACTCCAGAAATCTACCGGTGTATTCCTCATCAGTCATAGATCCCATCTTTAGCTCATAAAACTCTTTTGCCCTGTCGTCATAGTACCTCTCCAATAGGTACTTCTTCCTGAATAGTCTCTTGAATTCACTCCAAGTCAACTCCTCCTCATAAATATCTCTGACGTTCTTTACATCTTCCCACCAGAGACTTGCTTTACCTTTAACACTGAATGTAGCTATTATGACCTTCATGTTCTCTGAGTAATCATGTATCCTGAAGAACTTATTCATTATAAGCAACCATGGTTTTGTATCCTCTGATTTCTTCATTTCCCCACCAAAGGTAGGTAACTTTGCTTTCTTGAACTCATCTGCCAAATACCCCCTATCCTCCTGTATGGATGATAATGATGATGACCATGATACCTGTCAGAACCAGAACTAGAATAGTACTTGTGTCCATCACCTCTCCTGTTTAGTGTATCCAAGAACCTGCCATCCCTGATCATGTCATCTCTATATGACCTGTGCCCACTGCGAGATCTCCTACCATATGCCCCATTAGTCCTATCCTCCTATCCATAGCTGATCTGAAGTGGTCCCTACCTCTACAATTCTGACAGACTCTGAAGAATTACTGCATTGAATTCTGCTTGTTTCTCCTGTGCTTGCATGATTCTATCATTATCTGCTTTACAACTCCTTATTTCTTCCTTCAAACTCCTCAATGTGTCTACTAAGTCAGAAGAGTTCCCAACACCACGTTGCTCATCTGATTCATAGGGAGAATCTTTATAGTCTACCATCTTGCTAGTCATCTTTGATCTCTTCTTCTTGCAAGGTATATTATGTCAGCTAAACCAAATCATAAACAAACCAACGTACCTTAGCATAGTTCGGGGAGGATATCTCGTCTCTAAGACCAACCAGACTAGTGCTATATATATAAACATAATCATATCATCAATTTATTCATCGTTTCAATAATAATCCATTCATCAATGCATGACCATACCAACCACATTCCATGACCTCATGCACGACAACTATCACCACATCAATGTATGCATAACAACATATGAACACTAACACACATAACCAATGCATGACTGACATACACTCACAACAAATACATTCAACAATGGCACCATCAACTTTCATATGTCGACACCACTGGAATCATGACCAACACCATGCATATGCAACAAGCACATAGACCACAAGCACAAGGACCTATATGCAACCGACATGTACATACGACAACACCTTCATCCAAGGGGAACGAAAACCAGACATCACCCAAGGAGAACGAAACCATGCTCTGATACCACTCTGTAACACCCTCCTCCCACATCTACCCAAGTAACTGGCCAACCAGGGTAAACATGTGATGAAGAGTTACTATGATATGATTCAACTCCCTATGTATTAGTTAAGGAAGTGGAACCGATGGAACACAGACAACCTAACTTTCTACATTTGCAATAGAACCCTTACAACAGAACACTTGCAAGGGGTCCAGGGCAACGCCCTAGGATTTTTTTTGTGACCCTATATTAGGTGGGCGAACCTACCTATGGTTTTGTGCATGGATTTCGCACATGGTGTTTGGCATTATGGTTTTCTATCTATGGTATTGTATAGATTTAGTCAAGGGAACTATGGTTATGTTCTAATCTAGGGTTAATGGATTGGGGTTTATGGTTGCTTCAACATGTATATATGTGTATTGTAACATTGGAAGAAATAATGAAAAATCAATCTGGTAGTCTCGGTTTTGGGATCCAAGGGAAAATATCTGTGTATATCTATTTTATGTTTTATGCTCTCGTTATTGTTTATTTTCTGTTTTTAGAATTTGTATAGGGTTAAAACCTTCAATCCCAAGGAGCCATCCATCCCATCCATGTGACTAGCCCCTGAGACAAATTGACATTTTGCTGCATTAAGGCCTCAGTCGCTCACTTGACATGGGCATGCATGTGACTAGGACCCTCCATTCGCTCCCATAGCAAGGCATGCGTGTGACTAGGGAATTTTCTAGGTAGTTCTATGCCATCGACTCTAGATTCTATGCCACTTTTTCAAGGCCAAGACTCATACCATTACCTAGAACTCCATGAAAGGTAACCTCAAATAGTGATACAAATGCAAATACTTGAACAAGGACTTGATTGGACCACTGCTAGACATGACAAGGATTTCGTCAAACATGTCACAAATATACATTCTACAGGTTTAAACAATAGATTTGAGCATAGTGGTCTCATACTTATCTGAGAATCACTAAGAAGCATTGATGTGTCATTATATTAACTGCATTACCATCTATTAAGCCATATATTCATTGTACATTTAGTGATTAACCAAAACATGATGAGAGCCATACCTTAATACTGTCATATAACTCTTTCATAACTAGCATATAACCAACATAAATATCAAGGATATAACAACCATATAAGCCACACATAAACAAATATATTTACGCATAAAATACCAAGGAGAAAGAGAGCTCTTATTGGTTAATGCAAGGGCTAACCAGGTTCGATATTTCCAAGTTCCACCCAACCATAAATTGGTTGAACCAAGTCTCTCTTTAACCAATCACCCTCGTGCCATATTCCAAGCATGAATGTGGGTTCTCATACGATAAATCCATCAAAATCAAACCCGGGCTTCCAGAGGCCAAACCGCCTCAATCCTTAACCAGTGATTCCACCTCACAGTTAGACATCACTATCCATCACCAGATTTGTCTCTACCCAAGTTTTCTAGGGCTCTAGGTCGTTTGTTGCAACCAAGGCTCCTTGACTAGTAACTCAACCCACCAAGGGCTCTAAAGCCTATGTCCAACCAAGTCTCTATGACTAATAACTCAACCCAAGTTGTTACAGGGCTCCAGAGCATTTGTCCAACCAAGGCTCCAGGAACCAATAACTCAACCCATAGCCAAAGGAACATGAGAACCAACCAGAAAACAAAAGGGAAAGACCCCCACAACACCACGACTATCCAAGAAATGGCAAGGTTAGGCAAAACCATTGTCAATCTAGGAGATCCTCCATGCCAATGACAGATCATGACCAAGAAAACACATGCATGTGCCATGCATGCCAAAACTAGTAAGGAAATCATACATGCAACTTGGTACCTGCAAGAAAAACCCGTTGTAGCTGCTGATTCCGATGTCCTCTTACGCTTTCCTTCTCTTTCTTTGCCTTCATGATCCAAATCCCAGGTATGCCATACTCCTCCAGGAGTGCTCCAAGAAAACTCTGTGTCCAAGAGTACGAGAGAGAATAGAATGAGAGCTCCAAAACTAAAATGATCCCAGAAGCCTTTTTATTAATGAGGCCTCGATTTTCTTCATTGTCCATTATTTTCCTTCATTTTCCTTCTCACATGCAACTGGTGACCTTTCACCTTCCTTTCCTCCTACTTTCCGTTATTTTCATAAATAAATGTCACTTTGCCTTTCCAAATCCTTAGCCATTGCCTTTGCCAATTTCCATAGCCATAATAAACCAAATGAACACCCACACTAGGATGTTTTTCCCAATATTCATCTTGTAATATGTGTCCCGTGACCATGGTTATTATTTTTCCCTTGTTAACTTTTATTTCATGCATTTTTTACGAGGGTTGTTACACTTTTGAGGCTAAATGGGTGCCTCTAGAAGCTAGGCCGACTTGTCTTGTATGAGGGTCAACTAAGTCATCTTTGGAGACAATCTGAATTTTAAATTCACAATTTTGCTTTTTTAAAAATGACATGAAAAGCATGCTTTAGACACATCAAGGGAAAAAATATTGATTATGAAGACCGACCATAGCTACAAAATTAAACACTCCCTCTTAGCTAGGGAGGTATTCATAATGATTATCTAGATGTTCTCATTTTCACAAATTTCTCTAAGAAAAGTTTATAACAAATCCAATTACCATAATCTGGTCAACAACTATGTAGAGACCCTCACTATACCCTATATATATATAAAGGACTTTACTACATTTCTTTCCTGTATTGAACCAATGTTTTCCAAGATTTTGTTTTTAGTCTAATCTCTAAATGAGTTAAAGGTGTAATTTCACTTTTTAAGAAGAAGTTCTAACTAAGATGGGCATAAGGATTACTCCTTCATTCCTCTGAAATTAGTATGTCACTGATACATAGCAATTGATGAAAAATTATCTATGAACAACACGTAATGTTGCTTTTTCCCACTTCATAAATATAATGTATATGCACATAGATATCAAATTCCAATCATTCGATTCTTCCAAGTATGTTATATAAATCCTCACTTCAAATTTTCAAATATTAATCCAAATTTCATTTTATATTTGCATTTGCACACTCTTATTTTGATTGTGTCTCTATTGTTCATGTATGGGGAATTATCATTCAATATTCTCGTCGAGCATTCCTATTAAAAGTATGGTTTTAGAATTTGTTCTAAACCTTTAGAGTTATAAGTCTACATTTACAAATATTAATAGTTCCATGTTACATATGGTTGTCCAATCACGCACATATAAATTGAGTAGTTTGTAACTTATAACTATCATCATTTTATTACAACATACTCAAGGATTATTGATTTGGTTTTCCAACTTGAAAACTGATACACAATTAATGTTTTACATTACTATTACATGTGGGATATTTTTGAAATATTTGTGACCTAGTCACTTCAGTCATACGATGTTCTAAATTGTTCCATACGTGGGCGGGAACCTTCTCCATGGTGCCTTGTACACTAGTCTGTCCTGGTTGAGATCTACAGTTGAGATCAATTGGAAATTAATCTATGGTAAATATTTAATTAGGGTTTCATTATGGGTTAATGATTTTGATGTGTTTCATTTCACCTATTCATTTTTTCGAATGCTTTGCTCTGGTCCTGCTGCTCTGCAACTAGGGTTTTAACCATGTTTTTTTTTTAATGATGTTCCTCCATTTTTTTTTTCCAGGATGTATCAACACATGTTCTCACAACATTCTTCGAGGGTTTAGTTTTTCCATCCGTCCTTCATAGTTGTATGACTCTCTGTTCTGTTGAGTGCAAGAGCTTAATCTTTGCACACGTCAAAATTTTCATTCGGTAAGACTTCTTTAAATAGTTCGTCCAACATTTCGATTTTTAGTTTTTCTTTAGTTCTATTTTGTAATTTTAGTCCTTATTCTACTATTAAATCTAATATTGAAATGTTTCGTTTTTTAACAAGTTTATTGACGGATTGCTTTCTTGATAATGTTGCGGGCTCTTTGCTTACATCAATGTCTAAAGTTCAATCAACATTTGCTCTTGATATTACTCATAATCGTATAGGTAAGTATTTCGAAGAGTTCACCTAAGGTGTTCCTCTAAGATTGTGTTATTTATGTATTCCTCGTTTCCGTCGTGTATTAGATAACTCAAATTACCTATGTAATGGTTTTTCAGAAGGCAATCTTCCTTTCAAACCCTTAGGGTTTCTTTGATGTTTGAAGCTTAAGAAGGATTTTTGGTTTCTATTTTTCCTTTTTGGTCATTTAGAAGTTACAAAGATGTAATAACGAAGTATATTAGGTTTCTTTCATTACTTTTCTTTGACAATCCTTAAGGGTTTTCAATAATTTCTATTCGTTGTGGTAGAGACATGGTCTTCATAACTTTTTTCGTCTCTTATATTTTGTACCATAATTTCTATAGTATTCTTTTAAAAAGGGTTTTCTTTTTTTACTATAATCAAGCAATGGACTAAATTAGCCATGCCAAGATTGTTGATTCTTCTTTATAGGGTTCCTTTCTCACTAGTTAGATTTAAAATCTTCTGTTCCACATTGTTTTTTAGCTTGAGAGTTAAGCGAACTTCTCCCATGTATTTTGACTATATGTATATATGGTCCATTTTTTGTTGTCTTTGCAGATTCGTTATGACTAACTCTTTTCTTTCTCTTGTAGGAGAAGTGTTCTCCAAAGTGTTTTCAAACCCTTAGGAGGTAATTACCTCCTTTCCTAAACTAGGGTTTACAATTCACTTTCGTGTTGTTTCTTTTTCAAAATTATAAAATTATTTTGCTATATATTAACTTATTCTTTTGTCATATTTATTTCAGGTACTATCTGTTATATCGTTTCAAAGCGTTTTCTTCACATCCACAGATGGAATTTGGCTCTAAGCTTCTTAATTTAACATTCAAACTATGTTTTTACCAGGTTGGAGAATTATCAAAACCTTCTAACTCTCTTTATTAAGGGCGGGGTTCCTTAGAAAAGACTGGGTTCAAATTATATCCTTTTATTCATTTTCTCTGTCACATGTAGTCTTACTCTTCTCTCTGAACTAAGGAAGAGTGACCTTTATGGCAGGCTTAAAACCTCGATAATAATTTATACTACTTCTATTTTTCAAATGTTTCTTTATGGTTGGTTACAGAGTTAGCAGACTCTTATAGTTCCAAAGAAACTGCAGTTTATTATTTTTAATAATACAGGCTCAAGCCTTCTTTAGTGTTTTACATCATTTTTAATCATTAATAAAATTTCTATTTTACTCAAGGTTTTTGACACAGAGTTATTTAACTCTTTTTTTGTAACTCGTCTATACTGTAATTCTAAATATTTCTTATACATTACCTATGTATTGTGTTATGAAATAATATTCTGTTCTCTCTCTGAAATATTTAACGTAGTAAAAAGATTTTCACAATTTCCTTTCAGAATCTGTTTCTGCTACCTCATCTGTTAAGATTTATGTTAAGAATTATTGTAGCACAATTACAATTATGTTCGAAGAAGCATTTTTATTTGTCATGCTTATTTCATTTACAATTTTGAAGTGTTACTAGAATACACCATTTCCAATTTTCTTTCGTTCTTTTTAAACCCTCCTTGCTACTATAAATATTAGTACCCATGCAATCAATGTTTTCTTCTACATATTTATATATAAATATATGTGTATTCTCTATATATGCAAAACAAAATTGAACATATCTAAATATTTCCTAAATTATAATTGAGATTATATAAGTATATACTTTTATAGTAACCGTAGGAAAGATTTACCTGTACATTTCTTTTATAAACCCCTAATTGGGATGTTTATATATATTTGATATTCTCTTCCATTCAATACTCTATTTTCTTGCACTTATCTGTCACAATTATGAGACATTTCCAACTATATTTTTGATGTAGAATTTGCCTCTAGGATAATTGTAAATAAACTAAAAAAGGAAACACATTTATTTTTCTCACAAGTTTAATAATAAACAAAACATAGAATTCACTTACATGCCATTCTTATCAAAATAACATTTTTCAGGAAACACGGTAAAATATAAAACTATAACAAAGTAGGGATATTTTTTTTTTTTTAATACAAAATAAGATAGAGTTAGAGAAAACCGACATGATAAATATTTTTGGAAAATATATGGCTAATTACTTGGATATTCCCTGTAGGAAAGGCAAGAAATTTGCTATTGTTGACGAATTAGAATTGAAAAGAAGAGAGACAATTTTTTTCTATAATTCTGGAAAAAGGAAAACACAAGATAGAAACACATGCAATAACATGTAACCATCAAAACACAAGGAACACAATTATTTTACAGGGGAATCCAACTGGAAAAAACCCCTTCGCTGCTTTGCATTAATCAGATGAGAATATGGATCAATTACAATGTCTTGCTTCAATCTTGAAGCACACCCTGCACTAAAATTATGATCTCCTGCTCACTAGCCTGCTCTGACCAACACTTAGCAAAAATAGGCCTCATCCTTCCTTCTGTTTCCTTGTGCAATCTTGGAGGAAATTAAATCCAAAAGAACAGGGAAATTCCTTGTTTCCCTACGCAATTTCTAGAGGAATTGACCACCTGCTCAATGGAAAAGCATGTACACTCAACTAGTACACAATTGATAATTACAATGTGCCTTTTCCTCCACTCCAACTAGGAAATTCGAATTCCATGCACAACTAGAAATATTTTTAGTAAATTTATCAATTAACTAAGAGATCAATGAGTTAACAATAGTCATAACTAATCAACTGAACTCCTATTCACTCAACCAGTGACTAGAGCTCAGTTAACCAGGTTTAACTAAAAATAGCTCCACTAGATTGCTAAATTATAACAATCAATACATGCACAACTCTACTTCTAGCCTACAAACTCAAATTTGTTGATTGAACTAGGAGACAAGGCCATGTCACTCCAGCTAACTGCAATCCAAGTCATCTTGATGATGTGGAAAATCAAATTTCTCCATTTGACTAAGGCATAAGTCAAATGGAGCCTTTTCTTGCTACAATTATAACACTCCCTCTTAGCAATAAAAGGGTTATGCACCACCCCTAACCTACTCCTTTGGAACTCAAATTTTCCTCTTGACAATGCCTTTGTCAAAATATTTGCATCCTAATCCTCTATGGGAATGTATTGCAACATCATGATTCTCCTCTACACATAATCTCTCAAGTGATGGTACGTGATATCAATGTGCTTGGACCTATCATGAAATACTATATTTTCAGAGAGTATGATACAAATTTGATTATCAAAATAAATTATAGTAGGATCCATATTCTGACTGAAGATACCAACAATAATTTTCCTCATCCAAATGGCCTCACATGTTGCTTGACTAGCAACCATATACACGGCCTCTGTTGAGTTGAATGCTACAAATATCTATTTCTTGCTATACTAGGAAATAACCGTTGACCTAACACTGATGCACGCTCCCGAAGCACTCTTAATGTATGATGGACTCCCTGCCCAATCTGCATTAATGAAGCCTTGGAGCTTCACACCATCAGCCCCCTTGTACCATAAACCAAAATCCGTTGTGCCTCTGAGGTATCTAAGAACATGTTTTGATGCTTTCCTGTGAAGCTTGGTCGGCTTCACCATAGATTGACTAAGTTTATTAATTGTAAAACATATGTTGGGCCTTCTGTTCACGAGATACATCAAGGACCCCAAAAGTTTTCTGTAGATGGTAGAATCTACTGCCTCTCCTGAAGAAGCATCCTCCTTCCTCCAGTTGGTAGCTAGAGGAGTTTCCATAGGCTTGCAATGCTGCATATGGAATCTCTGAAGTATTTCATAAGTATACATCCCTTGACTCACAAACAACTCTCCATCTCCTTTCCACACCTCCAAAGCAAGGAAGTAGTGCATCAAGTCCATGTCCTTCATCTCGAACTCTCTTCCAAAGTCTTCCTTACAATACTGGATCAACTTCTCATCCCCTGTTAGTATTAATTCATCTACATACAAGACCAAGATAAGCAATTTGCCATCTACCACATTATAATATAGATTGGAATCTACTTCACTCTTGGTGAAGCCAAGTCCATTGATATAGGAGTCTATGCTAGTGTATAAAGCAGGGGGCTCCTATAAAGGGCCCTCCTGAGTCTACATGCATGTGTCTCTCTGTCAAATGTCTCAAACCCCTCAGGTTGCTCTACGTAAATCTCTTCCTCAACCACTCCTCTAAGAAAGGTAGTCTTCACATCCATTTGGTGGATCTTCCACCCCAACTAGCCAACAAATGCTAGAATGGTTCTAATGGAGGAGTATCTTGTCACAAGGGAAAATGTCTCCTCATAATAAACTCCCTCTACTTTAGAGAAGACTTTGGCCACAAATATGGCCTTGTACTTCTCAATATTTCCATAAACAACATGTTTTAGTTTGTATATCCGTCTGGAACCAACCACTGACTTGTTCTCTAGTCTTGGAACCACCTCTCATACATTTTTCTTCGTGATGAAGTCATACTCCTCCACCATTGCATCTTCCCACACTGGTTGGGAATCTACCTCCTCAAATGAAGAAGGGTCAAAATCAATGAGTTCTTTCATAAGTGCCATATAACTAGTATATTTGTCTAATGATCTCCTCTACCTGTGCAAGGATATAGGATTTCCCACATGCTCTTGTGCATCCTTCGCCAACCTATTAGTCTCTTTATTCTCTTCCTCCCATCTCTTCTCCTCCACTTGTGGCTTCTCCACAACATCTAGAGGCTCTGCCTGAGGCTCTTTCTTTGGAGCTGGCAACTCCTCCTCTGGTGGAATACTCAGCTCTCGCTCTAGAGAGCTTCTCATAACCTTATCCTCATCAAATTTGACATCTCTCCTCATCACTATTGTCTTGAGTGAGGGAAAATGCACTAAATAGTTATGAGGTTTCTCAATGTATCCTACAAATATCCCCCTCTTAGTTGCAGGCTCCAACTTTTTCCTGTTATCCTTGGAGACATGACAATATACTGTAGATTCAAAAATGGGATACATTTGACTTCATCCCATAGAAATATTCTTCAGGTGTGATCATGCCAAGAATTTTGTGAGGGACCTTATTCTGCAAATAAACTACAATATTGCATGCTTCTTCCCATAGATGTAATGACAATCCTCTATCATGCAACATTTCTCTTGCAACTCCTACAATGCTTCTATTTTTCCTCTCTGCCACCCCAATTTTTTGTGGGTTTTGGGGTGAAATTAGTTCTTTTATAATACCTTCCTTGACACAAAATTCCTTGAAGGCATTAGATACAAATTCTCCTCCATTATCACTTCTCAACTAAAGCTTTAAATTCAACAGATTTAGAATAAGCTTCATCCTTCTTTCTCGTGAAGTAGGTCTAGAATTTGTGATAAAAGTCATTTACAAAAATCACATATTACCTGTGCTTTGCAGTTGATACTGTAGAAAATGGTTCACACACATAATAGTGAACTCTCTCCAAGATTGCTCCTGCTCTGTTATCTCGGCCCTGGAATGTAGATTTGAGATATTTTACAAGAGTGCATCCCTTCCAAACATCATCTTGGTCAAGCGTGAATTTTTTATGTCTTGTCATGATTTGCTACATTATTTTCAAGGCTCCATGGTGTAGATGACCCATGCGCCTATGCCAAAGTTCTACAACATCTCGACTCTAAACATGTTTTTCCTTGCTACTCAATGCAACACAAGCATCCATCTCTAGATTGTAGATATTTTTCACTCTAACACCAATTTGTTTCACGTGTACATTAGCAACATGCTTCAGAAAATATTTCCCCTTACTGAACACCACACCATAACCTCTATCCTCCAATACAACTACATAAATCAAACAATACCAATCCCTTTGGTACTATACCTCCCAAAATATCCAAGTTCTATGTGTAATTGGAGATCCTTCTCCTTGAAGTTGCTGAAGAAATCCTTACATCCTGTCATATAAAATGAGGCACCAAATTCTAGGTACCACACACTCCCCATTACAGTGCTTGCCATACATGCAATGAGGGTGAAATCAAATTTGAGTTTTGATGCGAGAGCATCACCTCTTGCTCCTCCTGAAGGCTTCTTACTAGATTTCTTGTGTGAACACTTGGTTGCATAGTGGCCTTACTCATGGCAGTGAAAACATTTTATTTTGTTAAGGTCTTTCTTGTTTCCATGGTTCTTGCTGGATTCTGCCTTGACTTGGGCCTTCTTGCCCTCTGTTTCATTTCCCTTGCAAGCCAAGGCAACGTTTTCTTGTTCCTCAGCTCTAGATGTAACACCACCTCCAATGTTTCTTTTAATATCCTTTTGCACCAAATCAGACCAAAGTCTCTCCCAATTTGGTAGCTTGTCACTTGCATTATGTAACCACCCCTACCACATTTACCCACTTTCAATGGCCTGCCGGGGTAAACATGAGATGAGGGCTAATATGACATGAATCAACCTCCTAAGTACAATTGAGGAAGTGGAATCGACAAACTGAAACTTTACTTACCTTCCTCAGGAGCTACAAGACCCCCAGGAGCTAAACAACCACTCTAGGTGCCCAAATCCTGAGCCAATTTGCTTTTTCACTGACCTGTACTCCTAGTCGCATGCATAAACATGTATCCATGTAAATGTAGGTCTCCATTCGCATGCATAAACCTGCAAGCCAGCGACTGCAGTGCCAAATTCCTAGTTTTGTGCCTGCAATAATGAGATCTATGCCACCTTTTCAAGGCTAGACTCCAAATCACTACCGAGAACTCGATGAAACTTTCCAAAAAAATAAATGACACAAAGAAAAAGGCTCTAACAGAAAACTTGATCAAGTACTTGACCTAACAAAGCCTAACCATGACAGAAATTTCGTCAAACATATTGAGAACATGAAATCTACATGTCATGAATGCATATCTGAACATAGGAGTTTGATACTTATTTGAGAATCATCAAGAAGGTCTGGTACCCTGTCATAATAGTTGTAATAAAATATATTAGGTCATGAATTCAATAACCATTATTTTCTAATTAAAACATGTTAAGAGCCATAACTAGAATTTGTCATGAAACCATACTTATAACCAACATATGACCAGAATAATAACAATGTTAGGACAACCATCAAAGCCACGTCATAATAAGTGGATTTACTCATAAAATACAAGAGGAAATGAAATCTTATTAACATATATAAAATCCAACCAGTCAGGGACTTCCATGTACCACCTGACCATATATTGGGCTGAACCAAATTTTTCTTTCAACCAATCACCCTCGTTCCATAATCGAAGCATGAATGTGGGACTCACAACAAAACAACCAGGGCTTCCTTAGGCTTTATTGCAATCCTACCAAAACCGATCAAGGGACTCCTAGGCTTGAAACCCTCACCTATACAAACAGGGTTTATCGTAATCATGCCATTACCGGTCAACTAGGGATTCCTAGGATAAACAATTTCAACATACACTACGAGGATTTATAGCAATCCCGCCAAAACCGATCAAGGGATCAATAGGCCCTAAATAAGCATGGATTCCTCCAGATTTCTTCACCAATACCTTGAGGAATTTTCCTGTCTCCACCCTCAGGCTTTACCGCGTATCCTGCCATTACCGGTCAAGGGATTTCTAGGCCCTTGGAAATTTTCCTGAGACCACCTTACCCGGTTCCAAAACCATCCAACAATCCAAAGCTCAACCAAATGAAAGAACCCCATCACACCATGGATATCTGAAAATGGAAACACAAAGCGGAAACCATTGTCACACCTAGTAAAACCCATGCCATTGACAACAAGAGAACCAAATACACACATGCATGCCAAAACTAGCAAGGAAATCATGCATGCAACTCGATACCTGCAAGTAATCCCGTTGTAGTCACTTGATCCAACTCTTCCTTGCTTGACCCTCGCTTCCATTTTCTTTCTTATCCTTCCTTTGCCTTCCTTTCTCAAATGCTAGAGTTCTCCTAGAATGAGAGAGAGAGAATAGAGAGAGAGCTCTAAAAATTAACTGACAAAAGTCTATGAACTGATCCTCAAAATCCTTTTTAACTTCGGCGCCTTTATTTTATTCAGTTTCCTTTATTGTTCCTTCAATTTTCTCCTAACATGCAACCTGTGACCTTTCACCTTCCTTTTCTCCTAAAATAAATGCCTATTTTCCTTTTCAATGCCTTTGCCAATTTCCCTTAGCCATAATAAACCAAATGAACACCCATTAGGATGTTTTTCTTAGCATTCAACTTGGAATACATGTCCCATGACCTTGGTTTTATTTTTCCTTTATTAACTTTATTACATGAAATTTTAACCCAAGGTTGTTACAAACCGCTCCCCTAAGGGGAGCATCGTCCTTGGTGTTCTATGACACCTATGACCAACAAGCTGTAGAAAATAAAAATGTATTGCTTATGGAGCTTTATAACACAACTCGTTGCAGTATTTAAAATGAAATCTTGCTGAAAACATGACAATCATATCGTTTACTGAAGCTTTATGACACAACTCATTACGTTATTTAAAATAACAAACATACATAAATATGTATATATACCAAGACTCCTTTGCCTCACCCGGAAAACGATGAAGGATACATAGCTTGCATTAGGAACAAGGGAATCCGAAGGCTCACACCTCCACCCTCAAAGTAATACTAGGATTCACTTCCTTCCCAAGGAGTCCATAATCCACTGCCAAAGTCAAAGTTTGCATCCAATATCCAGTGCTACGATCCTTGCACTACTTTTTCTCTCAGTGAACAATTACCAACTCATTTTTCCTGGGAACACTCCCAATGTGCATTTGATTCTATTTAGCAATTCTAATTACCAAAATAAATCCATCCCCCAGCCTTCCCTTCTTTGCTACTCATTCCCTCGGGCAATCCAACAACCCCTTTTTGTGTAGTCACTCACCTTAGGTTTCCTCACATCGGAAGGTCTAAAAACCAAGGCATATCCCTGCCTCAACACCATCATACCGATCATAGCATGGTCATGGAAATCAATGGAGACTATTGGGTACCGGTGTCGCACAATGCCCCTGCTCCTGAAGTGATTTACCAACATATTGTTGGCTTTTCCAATTCCTTTTATTGTTGCTGCTAATTCTTTGACAAAAAATCCTACCACCCAAACCAGGCATTTCCATGCTTTCCTGTACCAAGCACATAATTGTCACTAGATTCAAAATGAATTGAAATAAATTCAAATTATACCTCATTGGTAGCTTGTCAATAAGGTACACCTATAATTCTGTTTACTTCTTGTCACAACAAGTCAAACTAGCTCTTCGATCAAATCATCATGTATAAGCATATCACATCCGGTTAGCTCAAAACACAACCATCATAAATCAAAATCATATATCACATGCATAGTTAAAACTGAAATAAAATAATTATACTTATCCTTCAATTGGTTCTTTGCTTCTACCTTTGTTCTTTTCGTACACACACCGGATTAGTTGCCACACCCGGCAAGCACCCAGTGCCTTCGATTCTCTTCAATCATGTACACATACACATATTGTACACCACATGCATACAACCACACACAACATACAACACCACACAATGCATGCACCTACATTTGACATACAACACACCACAACACATACACCTACACCCGGTGTACAACGCAACACATACACCTACACCCTATGTACACCACAACACAATACATACACCTACACCTGGTGTACAACACAACACATATACATACACAAAGTACAACACAACGAATACACATGTCACGATACCATGAATACAAAATGCATATACACATTACCACATGTGGACAACACAACATGTATGACATGCACACAATACCACATGTACACAATACAACATGTATGACATGCACACAACACCACATGCACAACATGTATATTGCATCACATGTACATGGCACCACCTACACAACGTGTACACAACACCACCCGCACAACATGTACACAACACCACCAGCACAACATGTACACAACATCACATTTACACAACACCACCTACATAATGTGTACACAACACCACATGCACATGTACACGGCACCAACTGCACACAACACCACATGTACATAACACCACATGTACAACATGCACACAACACCATATGCATATAGCACTACATATACAACATGTACATAGCACCGTATGTACACCACACCGCATATCGAACATGTAAACAACACCATTTGTACACATCACTACTTATATGACATGTACATAGTACCATATGTACACAACATCGCACATATAACACACACACAACACTATGCACAATACCACTCATACAACATGTACACAACTCCATATGTACACAATACAACATATGTAAGGTGCACACAACACTCTGTGTACACAACACCACATATCCAACATGTATACAACGCTATTTATACGACATGTACATAGTACCATATGTACACAACACCACAAATACAACACACACACAATGCTATACATAATACTGCACATACAACATGCACACAACACTATACACACACAGTACCACATATGCAACATGCATACAACACTATATGTACATAGTATCGCATATGAAACATGCACACAACACTATAGGTACAACATGTACGACAAATACACAATAATAGTACTGCACATCCAAAGACCACACAATCTCTACCAGGCAACCTTTCCTCTAGTGCATTTCCACTATCCATGCTTGTCCTAGCATGCTGCAGATTGCACTGCTTTCATTCTGTTGAAGTACCCCTTGGCATAACATGTCCATAACATAAACATAGGCATAGTATAATCACATAATATTAATCATATCCACAATATACTAACCTCATATATATTTCGGGGCTACTCTTCCCACTTGATTCCTCATAAGACCAAGAACCTCTTCATGTCATTCACCAACCTAAGTAATCATTCCTCCAGAAGAATGATCCCTGACAACCCTGTCAGACAACAACATACATACATACAAATAGATGCATATAAACATTAGCATAAAACAATCATGATCCTTGATGACCCTGTCAAACAATGACATATATATATATATATATATATATATATATATATATATATATATATATATATATATATATATATATATATATATATATATATATATATATATATATATATGTCATTGTTTGACAGGGTCATCAAGGATCATGATTGTTTTATGCTAATGTTTATATGCATCTATTTACATGCATATATATATATGTGTGTGTGTGTGTGTGTGTGTAAACACTAGCATAAAACAATCATGATCCCTGACGACCCTGTTAGACAATGGAATACATACATATATATATATACATGTAATCATTATCATAACCATGATCACAACATAATTACCCGATATCATAAGGTCTAGGTTAAGAGAACTCCCTTTATTCGTGCACAACATGCACAACATTGAAAGAAACAATTCCTAACTTAGCCAAGGCATCTCTTACCTTAAGCCCATTTACATTACCTTTCTCATGATTGTCCCGCTATCGTCAATTTACCCTAATGGACCCAACCAATTCAGCTAGATGTCATATTCTTACCTTCAGTTGCCCTTTACTCATGCACCAAGCTTCATCTGGGTCTTACATTACCTGTTGGGTTTCATTCATCTGCCCTCGAGCCCCAATAACTTTCCTCTTTCCCCAACTAATCCCCAATACCCTCAAAACATAAAAGGCAAGACTAAGAAACAACAAGAAGAAACCATGAAAACCAATAACAATATGATACCAAAAACAAGTGGCATGGCCATGCATCAGACATAAACAAAACTAAAAATCAAGCATAACCAAATCACAAAATACCGAAAGCACAAAACTAGAAACAAACACCATGAATCAACCCCATGGGTTCCCAATGCTTCCCAAGGAAATCTCAACCCAAGACTTCTTCAATATTTCATGGCATTCCTTTTTGCCATGCAATCCCTGCATCATACTGCCATAAACACATAATTGTAAGTGTATAAATAAATATAAAAGTATACTAGTTATCTTACCTTGTTGTGCCAAGCACATTGCCTTATAACTGAACATGTACATATATCACCTTTCAAGGAACTCTAATTCCTCGACGAATCCAGCTATAACTAGAAACTAGCTATTATACCTGTCAAATATGTTCATGAATTATAATACATATCCACATAATATCAGACAAAATTAAGGTTAAGAAGACTTCCTGTATTCATGAAAAACACTCATTTGTTTGGAATTGTGGTTTCCAAATATAGCCAAAGGAATTCTCACCCAATTCCTCTCTTTTATCTTTTTCCTTGTTGCAATTGAGTCTTATCATGCGCTATCACATTACCCAATTGTTAGTTATATAAACAAATCAACTGTTACCTTGTCACAGTAATGCCAAGCATGTTTCCCTGCAACTGTTCACACATGTTAGTCACAAGTTCCAAAGATCAAGACATCATGTCTATTAATTTGAAATCAACCTTTACCAATACTGACAGTGATGTCATAATCAACTCACAACCATTAATCATACTACCACAAGTAGCATCCACTTACACTTAAGTCAATATCAATTGTCTCAACACATATTGTGTTAGTAAAACTTTCTTAAAACAAGATAATTCCTTCATGCAATCTTATAGACGCGTGCTCATATCATGTACTTAATCAAACAATCAAACAACTTGTAAACATACCAAGTTAGACAAACTAAATAGACAACATAATCAAACTCATACCTTAATATATCTCAGCGGAGGCTATCACATCTGCAAAGTCAATCCAGATTAGCACGATACAATGTCACAAGTATATCAACTTATGCCTGGATACCATAACCATAACCATATGCACAGGGAAAACCATATTAACACGATATATAACTTCAAGATCTTAAATGCAATGAAAAAAATCATCATGTGTACGACCACAATGCATATAAAAACAAGTTATTACCATTCATGACTATCTGAGGCAGTAACCATCTAACATCTATCATGAATGTAACCACAACAATAATAGAATGAAAATAATATACATGATAACCATAATGTTTATAACAACCATTAACCAACATACCTGCATTCCTAAAATACAAACCTATATGATGATCTACTCTTACCCCGAGGTCTAGTGTTGCAACCTCACTTTGATAATCGACATCTCCTGCTCTATCTTAGATAACACATTAGCATCATGATGACATAAAATGCAACAATGACTATCACAATGCATGCATAACAATCACATAGACAACTAACATGCATGCATGACAAACACATTCCACCCATCTAGTCCAAGTGCTTGAACCTAGAAGCTTTGATACCACCCTATAACCACCCCTCCCACATTTACCCACTTTCACCGATCCATCAGGGTAAGCATGAGATAAGGGCTATTACGACATGACTCAACATCCTAAGTACAATTAAGGAAGTGGAATTGACAAACTGAAACTTTACTTCCCTTCCTCAGGAGATACAAGACCCTCAGGAGCTAAACGAACACTCCAGGTGCCCAAATCCTAAGCCAACTTGCTTTTTCACTAACCTGGACTCCTAGTCGCATGCATAAGCCTACATCCATGCAACTGTAGACCTCCATTTGCATGCATAATCCTGCAAGCCAACAACTACAGTCCCAAATTCTCATTTCTGTGCTTGCAACTGTGAGATCTGTGCCACCATTTTCAGGGCTAGACTCTAGGTCACTACCCAGAACTTGATGAAACTTTCCAAAACAATAAATGACACAAAGACAAAGCATCTAAAACAAAATTTGATCAAGGACTTGACCCAGCCAAGCCTAACCATGACAAACATATTGTCAAACATATTGAGAACATGTAATCTACAAGTAATGAATGCATATATGAATATAGGCGTTTGATAGTTATCTGAGAATCATAAAGAAGTTCTAATGTCCTCTCATAATAGTTGCAATAACATCTATTAGGTCATGCATTTAATAACAATTCATTTACCAATGAAAACATGTTAAGAGCCATAACTAGAATCTGTCATGAAACCATGCATATAACTAGAATAATAACAATGGTAGAAAAACCATCAAATCGACAACATAAAAAGTACATTTACTCATAAAATACAAGAGGAAATGAGGTCTTATTAACATATGCAATATCCAACCAAGTCAGGGACTTCCACATACCACCCGACCATAGATTGGGCTAATCCAAATCTTTCTTTTAGCTAATCACCCCGGTGCCATATTCCAAGCATGGATGTGGGACTCACAACAAAACAACCACGGCTTCCTCAGGCTTTGCCACAATCATGCCAAAACCGGTCAAGGGACTCCTAGGCCCGAAACTCTCACCTCTACATCCAAGATTTACCGTAATCCCACCATTACTGGTCAAGGGATTCTGATGCCAAACAAAGAAACATACACTACCAGGATTTACCACAATCATGCCAAAACCAGTCAAGGGATCACTAGGCCCTAAACAAACATGGATGCCTCTGAATTTCTTCACCAATACGTTGAGGAATTTTCCCGTCTCTACCCTCAAGATTTACCGCGTATCCCTCCATTACTGGTTAAGGGATTTCTAGGCCCTTGGGAATTTTCCTGAGACCACCTCACCTGGTTCCAAAACCATCCAACAATCTAAAGCTCAACCAAATGAAAGAACCCCATCACACCATGGCTATCCGAAAATGGCAAGGCAAAGCTGAAACCATTGTCACACCTAGAAAAACCCATGCCAATGACAACAAGAGAACCAAATACACACATGCATGTACCATGCATGCCAAAACAAGAAAGGAAATCATATGTGCAACTCAATACCTGCAATTAATCTTAATGTAGTTGCTTGATCCTACTCTTCCTTGCTTGACCCTTGCTTCCCTTTGCTTTCTTGTCCTTCCTTTGCCTTCATTTCTCTAATGCTAGAGTGCTCCCAAAATGAGAGATAGAGAATAGGGAGAGAGATCCAAAACTGAACTGACAAAAGTATATGAACTGATCCTAAAAATCTTTTTTATCATTGAGGCCTTTACTTTCTTCATTTTCTCTTATTTTCCCTTCAATTTCCTCCTCACATGCAACCTATGACCTTTCACCTTCCTTTTCTCCTAAAATAAATGCTTATTTCCTTTTCAATGCCTTTGCCAAATTCCCTTAGCCACAATAAACCAAATCAACACCCACAAGGATGTTTTTCCCACCATTCATCTTGGAATATGCGTCTCATGACCTTGGTATTATTTTGCCTTTATTAACTTTATTACATGAACTTTTAACCCGAGGCTGTTACACATTAACTGAGTCTTGTTAGCTGTGCCAGGACTTCAAAAGGCCAAGGAGGCCAAAATCACAATTTCTGATGGTGGCACATTTTCTCCAACTCCTCCAAGTTCATCTATGACCTGAGTGAATCTCGAGAGGTATTGAACAACAATCTCATTTTTCAGCATTTGAATGTTCCTGATATTGTCTCTCAATGCTAATTTCCTGGAATCGCTGTTGCTTTTGAATAAGTCTGTGAGGATCTTCTACATAGCAAAAGTTGTCTCCTTGCCATGTAACTTCAAAACTATATGGTCTCTTACACCCTCCAGGATAATCCTCCTTGTTTTTGTAGTATCTTTCTTCCATTGGGCCAACTGTTATGCATTATATTATGGGACTTTTGCAATATCAATTTTTGTATATTCTAGTACTCCCTTTTCATCCAACACAACTTCCATCCTGTCCTTCCAATCTATGAAATTTGAGCTCCCCTCTAAGGCATACTCAAGTCTTAATCAATTGAAGGACATTTTCTTGCACTGAAGAAAATCTACTCCACAAAATTTGCAATTTGAAATTTCTGAGAGAGAAGATCTGGATTTTAGTTTATATCTAGTTTTTCAAGGGCTTGATACCATGTAGAAATGACAAGAAATTTGATATTGTTGATGAATTCAAACTAAAAACAAGAGACATAAATTTATTCTACAATTCTACAAAAAGGAAAACATACGATAAAACCACATGCAATAACACACAACCATCAAAACAAAAGGAACACAATGATTTTACGGAGGAACCCAACTAGGAAAAACCCCTTCGCTGCTTTGCATTAATCAAATGAGAATATGGATCAATTACAATGTCTTGCTTCAATATTGAAGCACACTCTACACTAAAATTTTGATCTCCTGCTCACTAGCCTGCTCTGACCAACACAACCAAAATAGGCCTCAACTTTCCTCCTATTTCCTTGTGCAATCCTAGAGGAAATTAGCTCCTAAAGAATAGGAAAATTCCCTACTTCCTTATGCAATTGCTAGAGGAATTGACCACCTGCTCAATGCAAAAGCCTATACACTCAACTAGTATCCAGTTGATAATTACAATGTGCCTTTTCTCCGCTCCAACTCGGAAATTCAAATTCCATGCATGACTGGGAATATTTTTAGTAAATTTATTAGTTAACTGAGAGATTAATGAGTTGACAATAGTCATAACTACTCAACTGAACTCCTACTGACTCAACTAGTGACTAGATCTCAGTTAACTAAGTTTAACTAACAGGAACTCCACTAGATTGCTAAATTATAGCAATCAATACATGCATAACTCTACTTCTAGCCAACAAACTTGAATTTGCTTCTAACTAGGAGACAAAGCCATGTCACTTTAGCTAACTGCAATCCAAGTCATCCTTCTGATTTGGAAAATTTGAATTTCTCCATTTGACTAAGGCACAAGTCAAATGGATCCTTTTCTTGCTACAATTCTAACACTCCCAACCTTGACACAACAACAATGCTTGTCCCCTCGAGCGAACTAGGCCTGCAATTTTCTTTCTGTCTTTTCCTCCTTTCTTCTCTTCAGTCTTTCTAATTTTTCTCTCAAAATAATTGAGACAAAAGCAAGAGAATTCTCAGATAATATCCATTTACCACTCTTTGGGTGGTTATTAACTGCCTCCACCTCATCAACATGTGGCAAGTAGTTACTTGCGCATTAATACGCTCTTGTTTCCCACTTTTGAGGAAAAATCGATGTCTTCTAGGAAACATTTAATTGGTCAATTTCATAACTTATGAATTAAATCTAATTACCTAGATTAGATGCCTAGGACTTGCTGATGGATAAAATAATGAATTTATTTATTTTTATTTTTTTAATTAAATTACAACCATTTCCCTCTTTCAACCATCTGTACATAGCCATCAATTTCCCATTTTTGTTTTTATTTATAAAATAAAAGCATAATTACAACTTTAGAAACAACGAGTTCATAAACGATTATCATCAACAAAATTACTGATGATTAAAGGTTTATTTGTCTTTTAATGTATCATACTTAACCATAATTAAACTTATGCACATTTAATTACAATGAAGCCATTAAGTTGAGGGATATCACAAACTGTAACACATGGTAAATCAATAACATCAACAGGTTATCATAATTTGGTCAACAACTGTGACACATGGTAAAACAACAACAATTTCCCATTTTTGTTTTCGTTTATAAAATAAAAGCATAATTACAACTTTAAAAACAACGAGTTCATAAACAATTATCATCAACAAAATCACTGATGATTAAAGGTTTATTTGTCTTTGAATGTATCATACTTAACCATAATTAAACTTATGCACATTTAATTACAATGAAGCCGTTAAGTTGAGGGATATCACACATTGTAACACATGGTAAATCAATAACATCAACAGGTTATCATAATTTGGTCAACAATTGTGACACATGGTAAAACAACAACATCAACAAGTTACTATAATACCAGTTAGTACCTCTTACCTATGGTTTATCCTCATCATAATCCTAGTCGGTACTTTTGACACATGGTACATCATTTAGCATCAAGTAGTCACCATAATTATGGTTTATCTGTGTTCTAGGTGGATTCTAATGGATACAAAATCAAAATCCTTGCATTGTGGTGAAACCAATGTCATATTGAAGAGCTCGCCGCAAGCTTTCCAACGACGCAAACAACGCCTCAATTTGACTTCATATGCAGAAGTTATGGTTAGTCAAAGTTTTGAGACAAAGAGGAAAAAGCAATGTTGCGAAAATCATTATTGGGATTAATTCGGCGAGGGGAAAAAATCGGAAAAAAATAGTAAAAATCAGGAAAAAATCGTAAAATACAAACATATTCATTTTTTTTCAAATTTTTTAATATCTAACGCATCCACAACATAAAATAAATACATTGACACATAAATATGATAAAATAACTAATATATAAGATGTGTAATATCATTTCTAGTGCTATATCATACATAACAGTGAATCATGTCCTGAATAGTAAGTCCTGACTCCTGAGTCCCAACTCAACCTTAAAATATCAACAAAAAATATAATAATGTATCTCATATGATGAGTCATAATTTCGTATACAATGAAATTAACCAAATAACTAATACTACTTATTTCCTTTGCCCCTCTTGCGAGAAAATGCAATAGCTTTCCTTTTCCCTCTAGATGTAGATGCCGGTGGAGTTGGCAATGGACTTTGTTGTGCTCTAGAAGCTAAAGAACTAGGAGATAAAAGAGGTAGACCACGTTGTATATTGGTGGCAGGGGTAGCCTGGGTAGGTGGTGTCACCTCCTCCTCCTATTGTCCCTCCTTCCTCTCCTCCCCCTCGATGCCTTCCACTACCTCCTGCTCTAACCAATCATTGATAGACTCCATGAGAGGCCTCTCGGCCTCAACCCTCCATGCATCAGTGGTGTCAATCCCATCCAATGATATGGCCTCCATATCAGGTATCCTCTCAAGTTACCTCACCCACAATCGAAGATTGTAGTAGACGTAGACCATGTCATTAAGTCGTTGGGACTCCAACCTATACAAAGACCATAAAACAATAAATATAAAAAAATATTGTTTAATAAATTCAAAAAATTAATTGGAAATTTGCAATATTTTAAGTTTTAAGTTTAACATGTTGCTCTTCTTGTTGTGTATTTTTTCAAATACCCTCCAGTTGCGCTCGCATCCTGAGGAGCTACATGTTTGGCTGAGGATTTGAATGGAAAGCTTTTGCAGATGGGGTACCCTGACACCATACATTCTCCACCATGCATCTACAACAGATTACAAATAGAATTTTAAATAAACATAAGAAAAAAATGAAATTTGAAAGTTGAAGCAAAGTATGAAGTTATGAACTTGAAGAGACAATGATATTTGAAACAAACTAAAAAATACCTGGCATTTTAGTCATCCTATCAGTCACAACCATCTCAAAGCCAAATGTGCCACTTGCCATCCTGTATGTCTCCATTTCTTTGGATATTTCTGCACGTTCTGCTAGAGATCACACCATCCTCTGAACACAGGTTAATAATCCATCCATGATATCAGCATCAAATACAAACCCACAAGGGTAAGAAAATGCGGGGTTCAGGTAGATCCCTGCAGCATGAATGGGACGATGAAGTGTGTTGTTCCATCGTTCATCAATCACTTCCCATAGGAGGATTTTTTATTTTTATTTATTTATTTATTTATTATTTATTTATTTTATTTTATTTTTTTGAAACCCCTCATCTCCATCATAGTAGGCCTGAATGGATTCTTTGGCCCTGTCTATGACCTCATACCAATAGCCCATTGCGGGCTTCTCACCATCAACTAATCAAAGAACAGGTTCAGTAATGGTGTACACCTCCTGCACTCTTACCCAAAAGTCTTCCTGGTATGAAACTAATATGCATATGGCCTCTCCCTGTGGTTTGTGGCTCATTGTCAAAGCACGCCACTCGTATGAAAGAAACATTCTCTTCACATCCCACATAGAATTCAAGAGGGATTGAAGAGATATGAAACTGGTGGCAAACCGTGTAATGGCGGGGTGCACCAACTCCTTGTTGTTGCTGAATTTCCTCATCAAGGTAAGCACAGATGTATGATTATATATAAATTTTGTAATGCTTTTTGGCGAGTCAACAATATCTTTGACAAAGGAAATTTTTCCTATGTCCTCCAACATCAAATCAATACAATGTGCAGCACAAAGTGTCCAAAATAAAGTAGGATGCCTCTCCATAAGCATCATGCCAGTAGCAACATAATTTGCAGCATTGTCCGTTATCACTTGGACAACATGTTCTACACCCACCTCCAAAATAAACACATCTAGCAAATCACATAAAGCTTTTGCATCTTTGATATGCAAAGTTGTATCAGCAGATTTTATAAACATTGTCCCCTTAGGACAACTAACTATGAAGTTTATAAGGGTTCTCCCATTTTGGTCGGTCCAACCATCTGACATTACAGTGCATCTTGTTTGTGCCCATGATGCCCTAAACTCCTCCAATCTTTTGGTGCAGTCAACCTTTTCATCTTGAAGAATCCGGCCTCTAAAGTCATCATAAGAAGAGATTTTGTACCCTGGGCCAACAGTTGCAATAGCATCAACAATAGGCTGGAAAAATGGATTATTCCTTGCAATGCTGAAAGGAATATCACTCTAAAGGAGAAATTTTCCCAACAACTTGTCAGCTTGTTCTTTCTCAGTTTTTTTAAGCATTGAATTGATAGATGGTTGTGAACCAGGCATGGTTCTAGGAACAAAAAATGATGAGGTAGCTACGGAGTTGGTTGTAGATATTGATGCTGAAGTAGAACCAATGCCACTTCCATGTTCACCTGAGCCTAACACCCTCCTTGCTAGTTGCTTCTTCATTTCTGCTTTGGCCTCTCTCTTGTGCTCCAATTCTTCCAATGATCTCATGGCTCTTTGGATGATTTCCGCATTTGTATTTGTGCAAGGTGATCTTTCAATCTATAAACCCCCCTGACATATGATGCCCACACAACTTGCAAGTCAAGTTCATTCTATCAAACCCTCCATCAGGTTCACCAAATTCCCACAGAGGGTCCAATTTCCTTGGCATGTTTGTAACTTGGTTGAACTCTTGAGTTTAATGTAAGATGAATTTTGAACTTTGAAGTTGAACCTATGGCACAATAAGAATTGCAAGTTACAAAAATTAAAAAAAAATTACATACATGACACAACACATTGAATATTTGACAATTTAACAAGCAAAAAAACCTCAACTCAATCCAAAATGAACTCTCTCCACTCTATCCAACAAAAATGAAAAAACACCATAAAATCCACTCAAAAATATTTGATAAACAATGGGTTATAGAAACCCAAGCAAAAATAAGAAAAAAACCAAAACAAAATGGCCAAATTTGGTGCCCATACTTGAAAACCACGGTTTGCCGGAGAAATTTGATCCAAAGACGAAGTTCTCTTGCTTGGGATGCTAAAATCTCCAAGCTTCCTCCTCCTCAGCTCCCAATCCACGCCTTCCAGGGTTCCTCTCCTCCTCAGGTCTCAATCCACCAGGGTTTTTCTCCTCCTCAGCTCCCAATCCACCAAGGTTTTTCTCCTCCTTAGCTCCCAATCCATGCTGCTGTTGCTGTCTGTCCAAAATGAAAAAAAATAAATCATTTTTTGGCTTATAAAACCCGCTGTCCGCCACCCCCGCGATTAATTTAGATCTAATCGCAATTAATTCGTAATAATCGCGATAATTTGAAGTTATTGCGATTATTTCGCGAAAAAAAAATTAATGTAATAATTGGGCGATAACATCGCCATTTTCAAAAAGCCATGATTTTTCGATATTATCGTGATTTTCGCAACACTAGGAAAATTCAAAATCAAACTGGACATAAGGCACTACTGATGTGGAATCCGTACTACTGACACCAACATGACATCAGCAGGGTGACATGGTAGCCCAAGAATGTGCCATGTGTCACCTAGATTTGGCATTTTTTGGCTTCCATATGGGCCAATAAAAATGTGCACATGACACACCTAGAGCATACCATGTGGCACCGCTAGGGTGCACCACATAGGCACCACCATATAGTTGTAACGTGGATGGGAATTGAGTTGACACACATGTGGTAGGTTGGTTGTGTTTGTGGGCCAATTAAAGGGTGCCATGCTTCACCCTGTGATCGATAAAAAATACCCATCTTCTGGAAATAGATTCCAACAACATCGATGAGCATACGACGAGATATTTATGGTGATTGGGTCGGTGGTAGTCAAACCCTCCAGCGGATCAACCACCAACCCTCCAACCTAAAAGAGGCTATACAAATTTTATGACTCACGATTGTTATAACCATTCGCTATTATAGTCCAACGGTTGGTGGTATAACCCAACCCAAATCTTTGTAAACGGTTAATGTTAACACCATTTGTCGAAAAATTCAAATGTGAACGCAACAAGAGTCAATGTTAAACGACCATGTTATATATAACCAACGATAACTTGTCACAATGAATGCCAACATTTGGTAGATTCAACAGTTGCGGTTTTTTTTTTAGGCGAACAACTACGACAAAATTAACAATCAACAGGTACAACGTTAAAACGACGTACTCAATAAAAAATGGTGGAGGTTGTAATATAACCCGATAGTTGGTGGTCATATGTTTAAATATTGTTGCACCATTTTAACAAGATGATAATATTTATTGTTGGGCAGTCTAAATATATGTTGCGTTTACAACTAATAACCAAATATGACTCGACAATTTCAACCGAAACATGTTGGTTACAATTCAACGAGATTTGCCAACTCAACAACTTTGGCAGAGTTGGCGGGTGTCGAAATTCATATATAACCGAGGTTTAAAACCATTTCAATGATAGAACTGAACAACACATATATTGTTAACCAAAACAAATTGTTGGGATTTAGTGATGGGTCAAGTTCCAACTCTAGCAACTAACAATTGGGCAATCAACGTTATTTGACACCCGGACAATTTTTCTAACAGACTATATTTGGTGAAGGTTCATTGTTGAACGACCAGTCAAAATCGAACTAGCCATGTGGCCCACTCGTGGTCATACCGACAGTTATAATTTCCCATAAAACCATTGATAGTCAATGGTTTAGTTCTATTCAAAAATATTGCAAGGTGATGTTATTTCTGGAACCGACGACAATTATAACAAAATTTTATTTTTTATTCTAAAATGGGACCACAAGTAGAGTCAAACCCGTGACCCCTGGCGGGACCAAACACTTTAACAACCTCGTCATAACTACCAAACCAACCAGGAAGACTTTGTTTTTTCCGCACTTTGAAATGGTATTAAAACCTTCATTTGTTCATTTGATGGGAGAGGGAGTCGAGAGATGAAGGAACTTGGAACGAGTAGAGCCCTGACTAACAAGAACCATAATAATGCTAAACCATGATGCGAATGGAATCTTGATAGGCATAACTTCTCCCAGACCTGAATTCTAGGAAGGAATATTTTAAAGAATCTTTTGATGCAGAATCTTTGAGGAATCTAAAAGATTCCCTATGGGGCTAGATTTGCAGGTGCCGGAATGACACAACTTTATACTCATTTTAACTAGAATTTTGCAAGGATCACAATGGTGCAATTAGTTTTTTCATCCAGGAAACGAGATTCAAATGTCATAGTAGAAACCTGCCTTCATCATTAATTGTTGGGCATGAAGTTTGAGGCAGTAATGCACCTATCAAAATTATGTCATGTTTATCATCAAAATTCTTAGGAGGACGAGATAGATCTATTAGTGCTATGATTACTACAATTTGAGTAGCCAAATTTCAAGTCATTCCTAGGAATGGAGGTATAATGATGTATTTCCCCATGTACTTTCCTTTCTTTTTTATGATATGAATGAAGTGGCCTTGTAGAGTCCAAGAACTTCTTTATCTTGACACCCTTTTTGTCCACGTTTACTTCCTTTTTCCTATCGCTATCATCTAAATAAATAAAATAAACATAAGGTTTTGTTAAGGTAAACATTCATATGTCCTCTTTTTCATATTTTTCTAATATGCCTTATTGTTTTATTAAAGTTTACATGCAACTATAGAATTGACCTGATTTTGCAGCTAATCCACAGATTCGCAGCTACTTCCATTGTTGACAGGGTTCGAGTGCGCTAGCTCAACAAAGGAGTATATGGGTAGATAGGGAATGATCCTCTCATGGATTTCTTACTGTTTACTTGAGCTAATCCATCAAGATATCCACACAACAACACGGTCAACCATGATAGTCAACCGAAAAATAACGTGCTAGAACAAAGTCCGAGTTTCAAGAGATATTATTGATTTGCTTTTTCAATAGAAAATCGACAAATAAGCGATATGATTTGGTTTTAATAAGGATTGTAGCGAAGACCTATAGGCTTGAATTTCTCATATTGTTAATAAAAAACTTTATAAAAACAATGGTAGCTCTGTGTTAAGGGTGCGCCACCGTATGCAATTTTGAAGCATCCTATAGAAACTATTTTCTGTTTAATGCAAAGATCTTGGTTCATACATTTCATGTGTTGTTGATTTAAAGCTACTAACTGCCTCGTGGAGGGCCCCTGCGCGCAGATCAAGTCTTTGATTCACTGCAATTAGATTTTATTTTATTTCATATATTTAATTCATGGATGCTCTGTTTTTATATTTTTAAGATGCAATTCAATGGAGTTCGCAACTAGGTTCACTTGATTGATCTCTGTATCAGTAATTTCGTTTGCTTTATGCCTATCATAACTAAGTCATCTCATTTGCTTTATACCTAGCATAACTCAGTCATTTCATTTGCTTTATACCTAGCATAACTCAGTCATTTCGTTTCATTCATAGTTTAATTATTTCATAGGATAGTAATTGTGTTTCTATTTTACTTTTGCATTGAATGAAGTTGCAGTATATATGAGTGACAATGTTTCTCAGCATCTGAACTCAAGCACATTTCATCTTTTAAGCTGATAAAATAGGATTTCCATTATATCATTACATGCTTTCATAATTAGCTTTGTTTAGTTGCAGCATAAAAATCCAAAAACAATTGATAAGTTGAATAGTAGATTAACTTAATATATTCATTGAAAAGAGTTAAGATCATTATTCAACCATTCTAAAAATCTCAATTCAATTAGAACTAATTCTAGAGATATCATTTAGAGTAATCGATTAACAAATCTTAGAAATAACATCCTAATATAGATAATAACATAATCTCAATACTAATTCTAGTGTTTGACATTAATTTAGATAACAATAACATAATCACCTTAATGACATAAACAAATTCTAGCACATACAATGCACTTGTACATCATCAATTTACCTGCCCTAGTCGATATTTATGCCTACAATTTAAAAACATTAAATTTACTAAAAATTTTGGCGTCGTTGCGAGGGAAGTGAAAATAGAAGTTTAAAAAAAAAATCATCAATTAAAAACATGATATGCGTAGGGAAAGAGACTCTAGAGGTAGATTTGTAGGACGAAGAAGAAGCTTAATTCCCACAAATCGCTCACTCCACCACGACTTCGAAGTTCCACACCACCCATTCAAACTCAAATTCCATTCATAGGCCAACAAAGACTTCTTGAAGTCTTAAGATCTGAAATCCAATCCAAAACTTCACCTACTTCATCCACTGAAGCTATAATCGAAGATAATCCTACATCCCCAACTACAGGAGTATATTTTCTATCTTCCACCGGTGAACATGTTGGAAATAATACTGAGAGGGGGGATGAATCAGTATTATCAAATTCTTTTCAATATATCTTCCTTATTTATACTTTGAATAATTCTTCAAATATTGATCATTACTTTGTATGTCAGTATCATAAAATAATGAGCAGGAACAAGAAAAACAAATAGTCACACAAAAGAACACCAGATATAAGGTGGAAACCCAATGTGGGTGAAAACCACCTGTTGCAATATGTCTCTATCTTCTTTTAATAAGAAAATCCTTTTACAATGATTTTGTACTGGTGCAGTCTTTTACCAGTACGCAGGCTACAACCTGCAGAGAGCTACAACTCTCTCTCTCGTTTTCCAGTCTCTCCTGGAAGGGAGCTACAACCCCCTACTTCTTTTCTTTCAAGGACCACTTTTCATTAATTTTCAGACTGGATCCAAGAACATCAAAAACCCATTAACTACACTGTATCAATGCTTTCACCAAAGCCAACCCGCATACAGATCTGCAAATATTTCCTTATAACTTTGCAGTTGTTCCATACATCAGACATACCCATATCATAACATGTGTATAATAAAACATGCATCAATAATTCAGATCTATAAATTCATTAGTTAACCCAGATTATTAGATTTATAGATCAAGCGTGTGCCACATATCACAGATCAAAATCATATAGAGATACCACTATTCCAGCCTTAAGATTTTGACCCATCAATAGAACTTATCCTTCTCCTTACGCTCAGGTTCCTTCTTCATTCAGATCTAGATCGGCACCATAACCCAATCACCATATTCCAGATCTAGAACTTTATCAGATATTCAATCATTCAGAAGATGCTTTGCCAAATGATCTCCTTCCTCTTTTATAGCCTTAGTCCTTTCTCAATACCACGGTCCAAAACCATAGGATCAAAAAAACTGTTGGACTAATACCATGAACCAACCATGAAAGTGCGTGAGATCAACACTTTTGGATGCAATACCACGGACCAAAACCATAGGATCAAAAAATGTCGGACTAATACCATGAACCAACCATGAAAGTGCGTGAGATCAACACTTTTGGATGCAATACCACGGACCAAAACCGTAGGATAAAAAACTGTCGGACTAATACCATGAACCAACCATGAAAGTGTGTGAACTTTTCTCTTGCATGAAGGGAACTTTTCTCTGCATGAAAGTGCGTAAACTTTTCTCTACATTCAATAAACTTTTCTCTGCATAAAAGTGCGTGAACATTTCTCTACATGAAATAAACTCTTCTTTGCATAAAAGTGCGTGAACTTTTCTCTACATGAAATAAACTTTTCTCTGCATAAAAGTGCGTGAATTTTTATCTACATGGAATAAACTTTTCTCTGCATAAAAGTGCGTGAAATTTTCTCTACATGGAATAAAATTTTCTCTGCATAAAAGTGCGTGAACTTTTCTCTACATGGAATAAACTTTTCTCTGCATAAAAGTGAGTGAACTTTTCTCTACATGAAGGAAACTTTGTTGCACTATAATTTATCATTTGTGTGATTTGCCATCAAGGACAACACTTGTCTCATAATGCCAACAATCTCCCCCTTTGGACTTGTCATACTGAGAATTGTCATCTGATATCTCTTCTGTAGATTCATCTAGATATATATAAGTGAGTTGATCTTCTATGAGTTGTTTGCCATCAAGTACAACACATGCATCATAATGCCAACAATCTCCCCCTTTGGACTTGACGGCAATAATACCAAATCACTCTCCCCCTTTGACATCAAGGGCAAAGGGCGGACCAAGATATTCTCTTTCCTAGAAAGGCATTCCGCTGTTCATACTCCCCCTGAGTACCTGTTGAAATCTCTGAATGAGCTCCCCCTTTGTATATGCCAAGGTGTACCAATCTGTTCATGCTACATGCTGAAAGCTCTGCTCTTTCTGAATTGTGCTGTTCATGCTCCCCCTGATTGTAGGAAAGATCTGCAAAAGATGTTCTTCAAGAAGAACCAAGACTTATACATCATGAAAGAGATAGAGACGTATTGCAGCAATATTCAGACCAGCATCCATGATCTCCTTCTGTACTTCCTCCATAATGCCAACAATGCATGATATGCTCCCCCTGAACCTGTGCCATTCGATCTTCGACCAATGTACGCATATACTTCAGATGAACCTTGCATACAACCAACAATCAGAAGAGATTCAACAACAAGATGATACATCAACAACCCCCAGCTTTTTCCTGAGGTATTCAAAGGTCTCCCTAGGCAATGGTTTGGTGAGTATATCAGCAACCTGTTCCTTAGAAGGAACATACTCCAACTTGACCTTTTGTTCAAGCACTTGTTCCCGTAGAAAGTGATACTTGATTGGTATGTGCTTGGTTTTTGAGTGCATGACTGGGTTCTTTGAAATGCTGATTGCACTTGTATTATCACATAAGATGGAGATAGGTGGTGTACAAGTGATTTGAAAATCCTGCAGGGTCTGCATCATCCAAAGGAGTTGAGTGCAGCAAGATGCAGCAGCAACATATTCTGCTTCAGCTGTAGACAAGGCAATCGAACTCTGTTTCTTGCTGAACCAAGATACTAATCTGGAACCCATAAAGAATGCACCACCACTTGTGCTCTTCCTGTCATCCACGCTTCCGGCCCAATCTGCATCAGTATAAGCATGAAGTGTGAGATCTGTATCTCTAGGATACCATAAGCCATAATTTTGAGTCCCTTGAAGATATTTGAAGATTCTCTTTACTGCCTGAAGATGAGTTTCCTTTGGATTTGCCTGAAATCTTCCAACTATTCCCACTGCATGCATGATGTCTGGTCGGGCACCTGTCAAATAAAGTAGACTTCCAATCATAGATCTGTAGGTTGGTTGATGTACTGCTGCTGATTCATCATTTGCACTGAGGCTACATCCTGTGACAATGGGTGTACATACTGGTTTTGCATCTTCCATGCCATATTTCTTCAAAATCTGCTTGAGATACTTGGTTTGAGACAAGAAGATCCCTCCTTCCTTTTGTTGGATTTGCAGGCCAAGAAAATATGTCAATTCTCCACGCAAGGACATTTCGAATTCTTTCTGCATCACCAAGGCAAAGCTTTGACTCATAGATTCTTCATTGCTGCCAAAGATAATGTCATCTACATACACAACAAGTATTAGCAATTTGTCATTTTCAATTTTTATATAAAGATTGCTATCTGCTGATCCTTTTGAAAAACCTTGTTGATGAAGATATTTGTCCAAACGATAGTACCAAGCCCTTGGAGCTTGTTTAAGACCATAGAGAGCCTTTTTCAGTCTGCATACAAGATTTGGATCATTTCCAAGAATGAACCCATCTGGCTGCTCAATGTATACTTCTTCTTCTAAGTCTCCATTCAGAAAGGCTGATTTCACGTCCATTTGAAATACTTTGAACTTTTGAAAGCTTGAGAGAGCAAGGAACATTCGGATGGCCTCAAGTCTTGCAACAGGAGCAAAAGTTTCCTCAAAATCTATTCCTTCTTGCTGCGCATACCCTTTACAAACAAGTCTTGCCTTGTTTCTAATTACTTCCGCATTTTCATTCAACTTATTTTTGAAGACCCATTTTGTCCCTATAACATTCTTATCCTTTGGTCTAGGAACCAACTCCCAAGTGTTGTTCTTTTCGATCTGCTCAAGTTCTTCATCCATTGCTTTGACCCAACATTCATCTTTGCATGCCTCTTTTACATTTTTTGGTTCAGTGGAGGAGAGTAATGCCAAATAGCTTGAAGCTTCTGCAATTGTTCTTGTTTGTACACCTGCTTCTTTCTGCCCCAAAATCTGAGATTCTGGATGATTCTTCTGAACATACCGGGATGGAGTCTTCTCTTCTATTCTTATCTGTTCCTCTGGTGCTCCTTGAGGTTCTTCTTCTTCATCATTCTGTCTTTGAGGGTAGTCTTCATCTTCTTCGATATTTTCATGATTTACTTGCCTAGGAATGTATCCCTTTTCATCAACCACTACATCAATGCTGTCAACAATTCTTCCAAGTCTTTTATTGTAGCACTTATATGCTTTGCTGTGTGGGGAATAACCAAGAAGAATGCCTTCATCTGCTCTAGGTGCAAGTTTGCCAAGTTGCTCATCAGTATTCTTAATATAGCATTTGCTCCCAAAGATTTTGAAGTGCTTTACCGAAGGAGTCTCACCATACCAGATCTCATGAGGAGTTTGAGTGCTGTTCACTCGAACATTTGTTTTGTTGAGAATAACAACCGTAGCATATGTGGCTTCACCCCAGAAAGTTGCAGGAGTTCCAGACTCATCCAGCATAGCACGAGCCATTTGTTGGACTGTTCTGTTCATCCTTTCCACCACTCCATTTTGCTGAGGAGTTCTAGCTATAGAGAATTCTCTTCTTATCCCATGTTCTTCACAGCAATCGAAAAATTCATTTGAGGTAAACTCCGCACCTCTGTCAGACCTGAGGCACTTAATTTTGTAACCTGATTCATTTTCAACCAAGGCTTTGAAGGATTTGAATTTCTCGAATGCTTCGTCTTTGTGCTTCATAAGTCCTAACCAAACAAACCTGGAGAAATCATCAATGAATAATATCAAGTATTCTTCTCCTCGAGGTGTCCTTTTCCTAAATGGACCACATACATCTGTATGGACTAGCTCAAGAGGCATGCTAGTTGATCCTTCCTTCTCTGGAAAGTTAGTTCTGGTTTGCTTTCCAAACTGACATGATTTGCATATGGTGTTGTCTGGAATTTTGATATCTGGAAGACCACGAACTGCCTGATATTTGCATGCTTTCCTTATTTGTGAAAAGCTTAGATGCCCCAATCTCCGGTGCCATAACCAGTGTTCATCATCCTTGCTCAAATAGCATTGTTGTTGTCCTTCTTCAAATATGTATAGATTATTTGGAGTTATTCTACCTTTGATCATTGTTTCACCTGTATCAAGATCATGAACATGACATCCGTTTGATCTAAATATCACCTCGGTTCCTTGATCACACATCTGGCTGACACTTAGAAGATTATGCTTCAATCCATCAACATACAAAACATTTCCAGCTTTGACCTTTTCTTTTAACTAAGCAGTGCCTTTTCCTTTTATAGCTGCAGGAGTATCATTTCCAAAAGAAACTTTCTTTCCCTTTTCTAAAGCAGAATATGATTCAAGTTTTTCTTTATCACATGTCATATGTTTCGAACATCCACTGTCAATGTACCATAGATTTTCTTGTCCTTCTGCATAAAATGCTATCCCACATCTTTCTGTTTGTGGTTCCTTTATTCTCCATGTTCTGGTGCTTGAGGCTTGTTCCTTTGTCTGCTGAAACCTGCTCCTGCATTTAGAATCTTCATGACCAAAGTTATTGCAAATAGAACATTCAACTTCATTTTTAAGAGCCGAAAAGTTGTTATAGGTCCTTTTTGTAATCCCGATCATACTTCTTTGTTTTTGAGCTTCTCTACTCATGATTGTTTTATATGCAACACATTGAGCTGCTTTGTGACCGAAGTTATGGCAAGAGAAACATTGCCCATTGAAGAAACTTCTGTGATTATCAAATCTACTGGCCAAATGATTGTAATTTCTATTGTCATCCATTCTTGAAGCAAATTGAGAAGATTTTACCTGTGGCTGGTTGTAGCTTTTGTTCATCCTTAAGACAGATTGCCCCTGGTTTACCTGATATTCTTTGTTCGTTCTTGATGTAATTCGTCCCTGCTTTACCTGGTGATCTCCATTTTGCTTTTGCTCATTCCTTCTTGCTGCATCAAGATAACTCTTTGAGGTGGATGCTTGAGATGTTTCTCCATTATACCCCAGACCTGTCTTGTTTAGCGGAGAACGCTGTACATTGATGATCTCATCCAAAGTTTCAGATCCTTTGACAAAATTAAGATTAATAGCCTTTGTTTTCTCATTTTCTCTTCTAAGGTCAACAATTTCACCTTCTAACTTTTCAAGATATTTTTCTTTTTCATCAATTTGAAATTCTAGAGTATCAATGATCATATTCTTTTCTTCTATACATGTCTTAAGTCTAGAAATCTCTTCATAAAAACTATCCACATCTATAGCATCCATGTAATCATCATCTTCAAATGCCATTAAAAGTTTATAGTCATTACCTCGTTCATCTTCATCACTATTTGATAGACCATCACTTTCTTCATGGGTGTAGTAGCTTTTCTTATTTGCATTCTGTTTCTTGTTCCATCTAGCAGGTTCCTTTCCTTTGTCAATCTTATCCTTATGAGGACATTTGGCAGCATAATGACCTACTCTTCCACAAGCAAAACATTTAAAAGGTAGCTTACCTCTGAACCTTCCAGTACCCCGTTGAAGATTTCTGACAAAATTTGATTCTTCTTCTTCTTCTGGCACATGACTTGATTCATAGTAGTCTCCTTTGCCTGAAGCCTTAAAAGCAGCTTCTCTCCTGTCTGATGGACCTCCTTTTCTCATTTCATAAGCAGTTAGAATTCCGTGTAGCTGAGACATAGTAAGAGTTCGTAGATTTTCCTTTTCTTCTATTGCAGATACTTTAGATTCAAACTTGGGGGACAATGATCTTAGGACTTTTTCAACCACAACAGCCTCTTTTATTTCTTCACCCAAGTTTTTCATACAATTAACAATCTCATCTACCCGAAGGAAATAGTTAGCCACACTTTCATCATTATACATTCTGAGATTCTCATACTGAATCCTGAGGGTTTGAAGTTTTGCACGTTTTACCTGTTCATCTCCTTCGTAGCTCAAAACAATCTTGTCCCATATTTCTTTTGCGGATTTATATTGCATAACCTTCACGAATTCAGATTGAGATAGACATCCTAGAAGAGTATTAACCGCCTTTGCATTTGTTTCATATTTCTTCTTCTCAGCTAAATCTGTAGGAGTAGCTGATGGAAAAATATACCCTGTTTCTATAATGTCCCATACTTCTGTACCCAAATATTGAAGATAGGCAGTAACTCTTACCTTCCAATATACGAAGTTTGTCCCATCAAAAATTGGTGGCCTGATTGATGCGTCCCTCTCATAGTTGCTCATGATGTTAGATCTTCCGTCAAGCGATCAAGCTTCTTCAGAAGGACCTGCTCTGATACCAATTGTTGGAAATAATACTGAGAGGGGGGGTGAATCAGTATTATCAAATTCTTTTCAATATATCTTCCTTATTTATACTTTGAATAATTCTTCAAATATTGATCATTACTTTGTATGTCAGTATCATAAAATAATGAGCAAGAACAAGAAAAACAAATAGTCACACAAAAGAACACCAGATATAAGGTGGAAACCCAATGTGGGTGAAAACCACCTGCTGCAATATGTCTCTATCTTCTTTTAATAAGAAACTCCTTTTACAATGATTTTGTACTGGTGCAGTCCTTTACCAGTACGCAGGCTACAACCTGCAGAGAGCTACAACTCTCTCTCTCGTTTTCCAGTCTCTCCTGGAAGGGAGCTACAACCCCCTACTTCTTTTCTTTCAAGGACCACTTTTCATTAATTTTCAGACTGGATCCAAGAACATCAAAAACCCATCAACTACACTGTATCAATGCTTTCACCAAAGCCAACCCGCATACAGATCTGCAAATATTTCCTTATAACTTTGCAGTTGTTCCATACATCAGACATACCCAGATCATAACATGTGTACAATAAAACATGCATCAATAATTCAGATCTATAAATTCATTAGTTAACCCAGATTATTAGATTTATAGATCAAGCGTGTGCCACATATCACAGATCAAAATCATATAGAGATACCACTATTCTAGCCTTAAGATTTTGACCCATCAATAGAACTTATCCTTCTCCTTACGCTCAGGTTCCTTCTTCATTCAGATCCAGATCTGCACCATAACCCAATCACCATATTCCAGATCTAGCACTTTATCAGATATTCAATCATTCAGAAGATGCTTTGCCAAATGATCTCCTTCCTCTTTTATAGCCTTAGTCCTTTCTCAATACCACGGTCCAAAACCATAGGATCAAAAAAACTGTTGGACTAATACCATGAACCAACCATGAAAGTGCGTGAGATCAACACTTTTGGATGCAATACCACGGACCAAAACCATAGGATCAAAAACTGTCGGACTAATACCATGAACCAACCATGAAAGTGCGTGAGATCAACACTTTTGGATGCAATACCACGGACCAAAACCATAGGATCAAAAACTGTCGGAATAATACCATGAACCAACCATGAAAGTGTGTGAACTTTTCTCTTGCATGAAGGGAACTTTTCTCTGCATGAAAGTGCGTAAACTTTTCTCTACATGAAATAAACTTTTCTCTGCATAAAAGTGCGTGAACATTTCTCTACATGAAATAAACTCTTCTCTGCATAAAAGTGCGTGAACTTTTCTCTACATGAAATAAACTTTTCTCTGCATAAAAGTGCGTGAACTTTTCTCTACATGGAATAAACTTTTCTCTGCATAAAAGTGCATGAACTTTTCTCTACATGGAATAAACTTTTCTCTGCATAAAAGTGCGTGAACTTTTCTCTACATGGAATAAACTTTTCTCTGCATAAAAGTGCGTGAACTTTTCTCTACATGAAGGAAACTTTGTTGCACTATAATTTATCATTTGTGTGATTTGCCATCAAGGACAACACTTGTCTCATAATGCCAACAATCTCCCCCTTTGGACTTGTCATACTGAGAATTGTCATCTGATATCTCTTCCGTAGATTCATCTAGATATATATAAGTGAGTTGATCTTCTATGAGTTGTTTGCCATCAAGTACAACACATGCATCATAATGCCAACAGAACAAATTTTAGGAGAAGAATTATAAATTCCGAGTGAAGAAGAGGAAAAAGAATCTCATTTTGATTATCCATTGATAGAGGAACCAGAAGAATTAGAAGATCCTTACATTAGCTTTGAAGAATCTATCATGACTAAAGAAGGAGAAGGAGAAGTACACAATGTCAATGTGAGAAAAATAGGATTGGAGGAGGTAGATTTAGAGGAGGAGGTGGAGATAGAGGCAGAGGAGGGGGTAGAGGTAGGGGAAATCAAGGTCCTTTTGGATTTCCTATCTTCGATGAAGATACAATCCTCACAATGAAGAATATTTCACCTTCTATTCTTCCTAATTTCCATGGAAAAAGAAGTGAAGACCCAAAGACATTTCTCTTTGAATTTGAAGTATTATATAGACCATATGATTATCTACATCATGCTCAAAAATTAAAATGGTTCCCTGCTACCTTAAAGGATTCGACATTAAAATGGTTCATGAGTCTAGGAACGAATTCTATAAGGACATGGGCACAAATGAAAGAAGCTTTCTTAGAGAAATATAGAGACTACTATATGCCTCACAACATTAGAGATGAAGTCTTCAAAATGACACAAAAAGAAGATGAGAATCTTGAAGACTTAGTCGAGAGATTTGTCTATAATCTTAAAAGGGAAAAAATGGATAGTTTGGATGAGGAAACTTTGAAAGCCCTCCTACTCAAATCTATCAGAGATGAGTGGATTGATCTCCTTAACTTAACAAGAAAATGAGATATTTCTCAACTACCATTTACAGATATCTGTGATTTATGTGTACATATCTCAAGGGGTAAAGCACGAGTTGGAAAAAGTCCTAGGGACCCTCTCTTATCAAGAATCAATAAATCTGCAGCTGGGACAATCAGTAGGGAAGAATTAGGAAGTTTGCTTGATACTTTCAAGATAGATATTTTAGGGAGTCTAAGTGAACAAATTGACACCCTTAAACTACAAAACAAGCAAAATTCCGAAAATTCTACATTATCCATTTATTGTCCCAGGTGTAGAAAGAAGCATACTCTAAGAGAATGTCCTTTAGACTTAAAAACCATAGAAACTTGTGCCATATGTGTAGATAACCATGATACTAAGGAATGTCCTTCTTTACCAAGTCTTAAGGTTATATTTAATGATGAAGGGATACCAGAACAAGTAGACGCTCTTTATTCTATTGTTAAAAGACCATGGAAGAACTCTCAAGCAAATCAACCACAAGGATTTAGATCACAACAATTTGCTCAGTCTTCATGAAATAATTGGAATCCATCTTGGCATCGTTGGGCTCAGCCACAATCACAATCTTGGAATTGAGGATGGGAAAATCCTTATGGGGCTTATGCTCAATATCAACAATATCCACCATCCTATCCCAATTTTCCACCACAATTCTTACCCCAATCTAGTCAGATTCCTCAATCTAATCAATTACCTCAAGTCCAAATTCAAAATCAAAATCCACAACTCTCCCTACCATTTGCACAAAAATCAAATTAATTACCTGCTCAACTACTTCCGAATCCCAATAATAAAATGTCACAACCTGTATACAATATTGAGGGGCAAAATCCTCAAACCTATGTAATAACTCCACTAGATCTAAATAATGTTCAATTAAGGTCTGGTAGAGTATTGCAAAGAAAACCCCCTATTGTTATTTAGGAAGCAAGGACAAATCTTCAAAAAGAGAAAAATAAATGTGAAGAAGAAGAAACCTCTCTTCCTCAGAAAGAAAATAATCAAACAGAAAATGTTCCTATAAATTTTGATAATACTCATAATATAGAACAACCCTCAATGTCCATTAGACCACCTTTTTCTGAATGGTTGAAAATTGATGAAGGAGTAGAAAAGCAAATCACATTCCTTGATTATAATATGCTAGATGAACTAAGAAATGTTTGTATAAAATTTCCTTTATTGCAAGCCATAAAATAAATACCAATTTTTGCAAAAACAATCAAGGAATTAAGTACTCAAAGATCAGGAAGAAAAATAAAAGACATAAAAAGAATTCAATTAGTCGGGAAAATTGCAGACATCATGATGGGGAAAACAACAATACAAAAATATCTAGATCTAGGGAGCCCCATTGTGAAAATTCACATCAATGGAATTGAAATACCAAACACACTAATTGATCTAGGAGCAACCATAAACATAATGAGTAAACAAGTCAAGGATTCACTTAGGCTTCCTAACCTTCAATACACACCAACACTGTTACAATTAGCAAATAGGTCTGTAATTAAACCTGATGGTGTGTTAGAAGATGTTTGTGTATCCTTAGATTCTTGGGAATATCTTGTCAACTTCATGGTTTTAACACCCAAGAATAATCTAGGAGGACATCCATTAATCCTAGGAAGACCTTGGTTAGCTACAACTAATGCTTTCACCAGTTGTAGATCAGGTGACATGTTTATCTCAGATCTAAGTTCTACAAAGAAATTTACAATGTATCCACCTGCAAAAAAAACAATAGAAATAAAGAGTGAGGAATGGATAGATGATGATGATGATATACAACATGTTTTCACTACTGAACAAGTAAGAGAGGAGGACCAAATTTTAAATCTAATGGAAAATAATGAATCCTCCTCACATTATGACCATAGTTGAAATGGATATCTCTCATCTAGACAAGTATCTTTATTCTCTATCGAAAAATTTGGAAACTCTTCAATAGAATTTTTTCCAGGCAAAACTTTGAACATTAATGAAAACCTGGAAGAATTACAAAAAAATCAACTGGTAGAAATTTTACAAAAACATTCTTCTACTTACGCATGGGAATACACTGATATGAGAGGAATTAATCCTAAAACTTGCATGCATCATATCTACATAGAACAAAATGCAAGACCAGTTAGACAACCACAAAGAAGAATGAACGCAAATATGAAAGAAGTTGTTAAGGAGGAATTACAAAAACTGCTAAATGTAAACTTCATCTATCCAATATCAGACAGTTAGTGGGCTTCATCCCTAGTAATCATTCCTAAGAAAAATGGGAAATGGAGAGTATGTATCGATTATAGGGAATTGAATAAAACAACATTAAAAGACCACTTTCCACTCCCTTTCATAGATCAAGTCTTAGACACATTAGCAAGGAAAAAGTATTTTTCATTTTTGGACGGTTTTAGTGGATACAATCAGATTCAGGTAGCACCTGAGGATCAAGATAAAACCACATTTACCTATCCATGGGGAACTTATGCTTACCGAGTACTTCCATTTGGATTATGCAATGCTCCAGCAACATTCCAAAGAGCAGTCCTCAGAATTTTCTATGATCTTATTCATGATTGTGTGGAAGTGTATATGGATGATTTCACAGTTTATGGAGATTATTTAAAGAAGCGCTTGAAAATTTATAAAAAATTCTAATAAGATGTAACGAAGCAAATATTTCATTAAGTAATGAGAAGTGTTTTATGATGTTTAATGAAGGAATTGTTTTAGGTCACCATATTTCAAGAGATGGAATTAAGGTAGACTCATCTAAAGTAGAGGTCATTTCTAAATTATCAGTGCCAAACTGTCAACGAGATGTTAGAATTTTTCTTGGTTTTACTAGATATTACTGAAGATTTACAAAAAACTTCAAAAAAATTGCATCTCCACTCTTCAAACTACTTACCAAAGACAGTGAATTCAGTTGGGATCCTGATTGCAAACTGCTTTTGAAACTTTGAAAAAGAAAATCTCTGAAGAACCTATCTTAAAAGGACCTAATTGGAAATTGCCTTTCCATATATCAAATGATGCTTCAGATACATCCTTAGGAGCTATGTTAAGACAATAAGACCTTACTCCTTATGCAATCTATTATACCAGTAAAAATTTAACTCCAGCAGAGCTAAATTATATTGTAATTGAGAAGGAGTTTTTAGCTGTAGTTCATTCCATTAACAAATTTAGACATTATATAACTGGATATGAAACTTTCATTCATACTAACCATTATGCCATTATATATCTAATGAATAAACCAATCACTAATGAAAAAATAACCAGACGACTCTTACTGTTGCAAGAATTCAACATCACCATTCTAGACCGACCTAGAAAACAAAATACAATTGCTGATTTTTTTAATCTAGAATTCAGAATAATAACAATTATCAACCTGTGGAGGATAAATTTCCTGATGAATATATTTTTGCAGTATCCACTAAATCACCTTGCTATGAAGATATTGATAACTATTTAGCTACTGGGAAATTACGATTTCATTTGTCTCCTAGATAAAAGAGGAGGATAATTCACAACATCACATCTTATTCATGGATAAACGAAGAATTGTACAAAATAGGACATGATCTCATCATCAGAAGATGTGTTCGAGAAGATGAGATACTGGAAATACTTAAAGCATGCCATGATGAACCATGTGGATGATATTTTCCTGACAAAAGAGCTGCTTATAAGGTCCTACTCTTAGGATATTATTGGCCTTCCATTTTCAAGGATACCAAGGAATATGTTAAGAGATGTGAAAATTGTCAGAGAATGGGGGAACCTACTCTTTCAAATGAAATTCCATTACAACCTCAGGTACTCATTGAACCATTTGAGAAATGGGCACTAGATTTTGTTGGTCCAATCAATCCACCTTCAAAACAAAAAAGGTATATTCTGGTATGTACTAATTATGTCACTAAATGGGTAGAAGCTAAAGCACTTCCTTTTTCTATTGAAAATGTTGTAGTTTCATTTATTTTTGAGGATATTTTCACTCATTTTGGTGTCCCAAGAGAAATTGTAACAGATCAAGGAAGACAGTGTACATCCAGATTAGTGAAAAATCTCATGGAACAGTACAAAATCAAGCATTGGAAATCCACTCCATACCATCCACAAGCCAATGGACAAGTTGAGTCTACAAACAAGGTGATTGAAGAAATTCTTACCAAGACTGTACACTTACATAGGAAGGACTCGACAAAAAATATTTGAGAAGATTTGTGGTCTTATAGAACTACATGGAGAAGCACTACAAGACATACTCCCTATGAACTTGTTTATGGGAAGCAGGTCTTACTTCCAATAGAGTTCTAGATCCAGACCTATAAAACAACAGTCTAGTTGGATCTTGACTTATCAGAAGCACAAAAGCAAAGGATGAGACAACTCAATGAGCTTGATGAAATAAGACAAGAAGCCTTCGAAAAGACCAGCCTAGTTTAGCAATAAAGATCGAGATTGCATGACAAATACATTAAAGAAATAAAATTTCATCCAGGAGATTGGGAATTAATTTTTGATTCAAAGTTCAAAAACTTCCAAAGAAAATTCCAAACTCACGGGCTTGGACCTTATGAAGTTGAAAATGTCTTTGACAATGGTGCAGTCAGAATCAAGACTATTGATGAAGAGAAAATTCCTCTTTTAGTGAATGGACATCGACTTAGACTTTATCAGAAGCCATTGACAAAAGAATAATTTGTCAAAATTTTCCAAGACAATTCAGAATTGAAGATGGTTGAGAAGAATTCTTCTTCTTTTCCACCTTAGAAATTTTATTTTTCTCTATCACACACACACACATATATATATCTAAGATATAAAAATAATAATAATGTATAAACATGAAAACCAACAAGTTTTTGGCATGCTTATACAAAAAATTTAAAGTGAAAACCAACTCTTGTTGGCACCTTAAATTTTCTCTTCACCATTTTTTTTCTAAAATAAATAATCCCTTTTTCTAAACATCCCTTTCTTGAAAATATTTCAACTACAGAATTAGTGAATTTCTGCAACTCGGGCAATTTTCTGCAGCTCTAATAAGATTTCTGCAGCCAATCTGACAAGGGCACTTGGTGGCTCAAATTAAAGAAATGATTGATTCCTTTCAAAGTGCAAAGTACCTGCAAAAGACATCAAAGGACAAATAAAGGTTAGAAAATAAATCTAAGGTATGTAACACTTTAATTTTACAATAGGGGTTAACATATTTCATATATGAATTATGTGGACATAACATTACCGAAAAAAACCGAAATCATTGCAGTTCATGGATGATAGTCGCTTGTCAAATCCATTATAGTCCACCACCATTTTAACTCCTATCTCGTCCTCATTTCGAATCCATCGATTTGATCGCCGAATCATTGAATTAAATGCATTCAAACAACTAACTCATCTCCGTGAACCTTCATTATACTCACTCGTTCTCTCATTCTTCCAATTCATATAGTCTCTCCATCCCAGAGTGAAACCCTACTAAGACCATTTTCCCTATCAAGTAAACAGTTCTTGAGACAAAACATCTCTCACCATGGGTGTTATTGTTCGAACAGAACCAATAGGAAGGAAATTTTTGGAAGGATACCCTCAGACCAGAGAATTGTTACAGAAATTTCAGTGGTTAAATTTCATAGAAAAGTTTGATGGTTTCCATAGGGAGGTGACAAAAACCTTTGCACGATCTTTTGATGGAACAAAAGTTGAAATAGGCGATGTCAAGTTCACAGTAACATAGTCCCTGATTGCAGAAGCCGATGTACTGCCTAGAGCTAGAAAAAAATGGTTCAAGAACAGAGGAATCAAAGGGGAAGATTGGAAAATTTTCTTGAAAAACCCAAGCATGGATACTACTGTCTTCAGAAAAGGTATTCCTAGTTCTGCCCTCAAAAGTAAATGGAGAAATTTACTCCTCGTACTTCAAAAATTTGTTACTTGAGAAGGCCAATTTGGGTGTATGTTTTTATATCACATTAGGCTATTGATGAATTTCCCTGAAGATCATCAAAAGAATCTTACATACTTTCTGTTACATAGCCTTAAGAAAACGTTAGTAAATGTTCTGAAGAAAATCCAACTTATAGACAACACAATGTACCATCATGGGTTAATAAAAATCATGGTTGAGTTTCATCTTCAAAGCATAGGGGATAATTGGGAATGTTTTCTAGTAAGAAATCATTTTGAAGAGAAAACCCCTGCAAAACCAAGTGGTAGCAAAACCCTAAGGGGAAGAAAGAGGAAAAGTGAGATAGTAATAGAACAAGAACCGCAACATCAACAAGAATTTTCAGAAGATGATCTACCAGTTGTAGAAATTTTGCAGAAAATGAGCAGGGAAAGTTTTAGAAGAAAGAAATCCAGTAGGAAAACAGGGGTTTTACCCCAAACAAAAATCCTTCCTCAGACAAAAAATCCAAAAGCTAAAGAAAAGAAAATTCAAGGATTTATAACCACAAGTTTGAGGAGAAACACCAGATTGAACACAGTGAAAGAAGCAGCCTCCGAAGTTGCAGAACATATTGATCTTGAGTAAAAAATACAATCTGAAGTTCTTGAGAACTCTCTAGGAGAATCACTGAGACTGTCACCAAGGGTATCACCACCTTCCTTGAGTTCACCTCCAAGAAGTCTAGTACAAAGCCCAGGTATTGATCCTGTTTAACAAGAAATCTATGATTACATAGAATCATTAGAGAGAAAGGAAGAAACAACCAAAGGATCAATCCAGAGCCTAGAAGAAGGAAGTAACCAGTTTAATGAGCCACAAGAACCTCCAACATCTAATGTCTTGAAACAAGAAATCTTTGAGCTGGAGACATTCAACAGGTACCTCAAAACTGCTAAAGGCACAAAATGGGATTCAAATTGCCAAGAGTGATAACCTCATTCTTCACTTAAGTTTATGGTATAAAAAGAACAAGAAATTGAAGAAAGAAACCAAGGCCATGAAAAGAGAAATCATTAACCTGAAGTATAAGATCCTTATGAGGAAACCAAGGATGGTAGTGACTGCTAAGAAGAAGAAGAAAGTGAAATCTGGATGTGCTAGAAAAGGTATACATGAAAATGACAATTTTGTGTTGTATGAGGACATACAAAACCTCCAGTGTGGGGGAATGTAGAGTCCAAGAACTGCTTTATCTTGACACCCTTTTTGTCCATGTTTACTTCCTTTTTCCTATCGCTATCATCCAAATAAATGCAATAAACATAAGGTTTTGTTAAGGTAAACATTCATATGTCCTCTTTTTCATATTTTGTCAATATGCCTTATTGTTTTATTAAAGTTTACATGCAGCTACAAAATTGACCTGATTCTGCAGCTAATCCACAGATTTGCAGCTACTTCCATTGTTGATAGGGTTCGAGTGCGCCAGCTCAGCAAAGGAGTATATGGGTAGATAGGGAATGATCCTCTCATGTATTTCTTCTTGTTTACTCGAGCTAATCCATCAAGATATCCAAACAACAAGACGATCAACCATGATAGTCAACTGCAAAATAATGTGTTGGAACAGAGTCCGAGTTTCAAGAGATATTATCGATTTGCTTTTTCAATAAAAAATTGACAAATAAGCAATATGATTTGGTTTTGATAAGGATTGTAGCAAAGACCTATAGAATTGAATTTCTCATATTGTTAATTAAAAAATCTATAAAAACAATGGCAACTCTGTGTTAAGGGTGCACCACTAGGTTCACTTGATTGATCTCTGTATCAGTTATTTCGTTTGCTTTATACCTAGCATAACTCAGTCATCTCATTTTCTTTATACCTAGCATAACTCAATCATTTTGTTTGCTTTATACCTAGCATAACTTAGTCATTTAGTTACATTAATAGTTTATTTATTTCATATGTTAATAATCTTGTTTCTGCTTTACTTTTGCATTGAATGAAGTTGCAGTAGATAAGAGTGACAATCTTTCTCAACATCTGAACTCAAGCACATTTCATCTTTTAAGTTGATAAAATAGGATTTCCTTTATACCATTTCATGCTTTCATAATTAGCTTTGTTTAGCTGCAACATAAAAATCCAAAAACAATTGATAAGTTGAAAAGTAGATTAACTTAATATATTTATTAAAAGAGTTAAGATCATTATTCAACCATTCTAAAAAGCTCAATTCAATTAGAACTAATTCTAGAGATATCATTTAGAGTAATCGATTAACAAATCTTAGAAATAACATCCTAATATAGATAATAACATCATCTCAATACTAATTCTAGAGTTTGACATTAATTTAGATAACTATAACATAATCACTTTAATGACATAAACAACTTCTAACACATACAATGCACTTGTACTTCATCAGTTTACCTTCCCTGGTCGATAATTTATGCTTACTATTTAAAAACATTAAAATGACTAAACAGGCCTCCCCACTATTGAAGCAGGGCCTAAAGACGTAGTCCACACTTGATGAAGACGTAGTCCACACTATTGTGCATATTGTCTTATGGTTTCCATTATGTTGCTTCTTATTAAAGTGTTGAATACATGGTTTTTACATGCTCGTTCATGCAATTCTACTAACATCAACTAAATAAAAGATCTTGGATAATATCAGTAACTGAGAGAGCCGAATCAAGTTTGGTATCAAAGCAATCTTCTTGTTAATGTGAATTGTGAGTGTGAATGATAACCAAAGATTGGACATGCAACATAAAGAAGGAAAATGAAGAATAACAAAGATCTTTACAAGGCCTTCTATAGGATGGAAACCATGGTAGATATATTGTTTTCAAATTATGAGAATAAATTGGCAAATGAGGAAAAGAAGGAGAAAAAGAGAGTAGAGGACAATGCTCCATCTCCATCTTTGAGTGAATATTCTTCTTCTTCATCTTTTTCTCATCATTCAAATGCAAGAGCATTCAAACAGAGAATGTTGAATTAAGGAGACTTCTACAAGAATCAGAAGAGGAGAAGCAAATATTGAAGCTTCAGTTATGATCCACAAAAGAGGCCTTAGAAAAATTGAAGAGCAAGGAAGGCTTAGTGAAGCCATAATCACTAGCTTCAGAATCAACAATTGAGGTAAACAATGATTCTTTCATTTCATGTTCTCATCATGATGGTGATTTTCATGCTTTTGAAATACATACGACATGTATTGGTTCGAACCTCATGAGGAAGGTGGGATATGAAGGAAAGGGCCTAGGAGTTAATTACCATGGCATTATGAATCCCATTCAAGTCATGGAACTACCATGACATGTAGGACTGGGCTATGTTAGAAAGGAAGAGATAGGAGAGTCTTTAAGTAATAAGTTTGAGATAGTGAAAATCATATCACACCATTCCAACGATCACAATTGTAGACCATCTCCAAAAGGAGACAAACTTTTCAAAAGAAGAGCTAAGGTAATCTCTTCTCATCAAAATTGCACTAGAGACAATTCTTTGAGGAAGTTTATGTCGACCAGGAAGGAATCATGACATAAGGATCCCTCTCCACATCATAGGAGAAAAAAGGTTAGGACATTCTAGAGGAAGAAGAACCATTGCAACAGGAAAGGACACCAAAGAGCCACCTGTTTGGAGATTCATCCAGAGATGTGTCCCAAGAAGTTCCATCTAGAGTTGGAAACCTTTTTAAGTGGTATGGAATGGCCACCATTGTAAATCAAATGTTGCAAAATTGTTGTAAAAGTGATGAATGTATAACATCACTTGTATATGCAACATAGTGAGATTTTTGGCCTTTAGTTGGATAACAAAGGATTTGGTTTGTGTTGTATACTTGACCATGAGTGTGTTATAAAATCTTGGAAAATATGGCTTTTTTTAGGTCTTTCAAGTTGGATATGTAATGACAACTACAAGTTTGCATATGGATACAGGTGTCAATTTCATCATTCCAAGTTTTTAACTACAAAGGTGAAGGAAAGGGAATGTGGCATGTCAGAGGCATTTGTTATGTAGATCGAGATTTCAAATCATGTTTATGCTTTTGGAGGACCAAAAGCTACTTAGTGGGGAGGAATTGTCCAAGTGGATCCTTGATGGTTCAAAAATCAAAGTTCTTGGATTGCATTAAAACCAACGTTAGTTCGAAGAGCTCATTGCAAGAATTCCAATGGCACAAACAACACCTCAATCCGAATTCATATGCAGAGGTTATGGACAGTCAACGTTTTGGGACAAAGAAGCAAAAGTTAAAGTCAAAGTTAAACAAGACACATGACATTGTTGACAGGGCATCTGTACTGATGATATCATCATGACATCAATGTTGACATTAGTAGCATTTGGGGAATTTTGAGGTCTAAAATGGGCCTCCTAAGGAAATTATAAAATAATAGTGGAAATAATAAAATAAGATTAGATTACATCATCAAATTTTAGAGGGGAAAAAGAAAAAAACTATTTTTTCAACTCGTATTTTCAACTGATCTCCCTATGTATTTACTCAAATTTCGAGTGAAAACACTCGTTGGATGCAAAATTTGATTCCTCATCCAAGGAGTACCCATGTTTCATACTTTTGATGGACCCTTCTACACAGAAAATGAGAAATACATGAAAAACGTGATTACAATCATGTTTTTTCATGTATTTCTCATTTTCCATGTAGAAAGATCCATCGAAAGTATGCAACATGGGTACTCCTTTGATGGGGAGTTAAATTTTGCATCCAACGAGTACTCCCACTCGAAATTTGAGTAAAACCTTAGGGAGATAAGTTCAAAATACAAGTTGAAAAAGTAGTTTTATTATTTTTTAATCTTTTGCCCTTTTTACTCCAAAAATGGTGAATCATCCCCCATGGTTGACATCATCATATTGAATCTTATTGGTTCTTATAAAGTTTATTTTGGTTCTACATTTTTCTTAGGAGGCCCATTTTAGACCTCAAAATTCCCCTAATGGGTGCGTGGCAACTTGATAACGTGCCACTTGTCACCTCTTTTTGGAATTTTTTGGCTGCCATATGGGCCAATATAAATGTGCCATGTGGCAGATCTAGAGCATGCCACATGGCACCACCAAGGTGCATCATGTAAGCACCACCATATAGTTGTGACGTGGTTGGGAAGTTGAGTTGGCGCACAGGTGGTAGGTTGATTGTGTTTTTGGCCTAATAGAAAGGGGCCATTTGGGCCAATGAAAGGATGCCACATGGCACTGTGTGAATGGCCAAAAACACCCACCTTTTGGCGACAGATTCTAACAGCATCAATGGACATACAACAAGATATTAATGATGATTGGGTCTGTGGGAGTCGAACCAATCAACAGATCAACTATTGACCCACTAACCCAAACCATGATTTACAATTGTTAACTCACCATTGTTAAAACCATTGGCTATTATAGTCTAATTATACGCGTATAACCCAACCCAAACCTTTGCTAATGGTTAATGTCAACGCCATTCGACAATCAATTCAAATGTGAACACAACGACAGTCAATGTTAAATGGCAAAGTCATAGATAACTAGTGGTAACATGTCACAACAAATGAAAAAATTTGGTGGATTCAGTGGTCACAGTTTTTGTTTTTGGGCGAATGACTACAACAAAGTTAACAACCAACAATTCCAACATTAAAACAATGGGCTGAACAAAAATTAACGAAGGTTATAATATAACCCAATAGTTGGCGGTCATATGTTTCAATATTGTTACACCATTTTAACAAGCGGTTAATATTTATCGTTGGGCAATCTAAATATATATTGTGGTTACAACTAACAACCAAATATGACTCGATGATTTCAACCCAACAATATTGGTTATAATTCAATGAAATTTGCCAACCAAATGACATTGGCAGAGCTGGCGAGTGTTGAAGGTCATATATAATTGGGGTTTAAAACCATTTCAACAACAAAACTAAATGGCACATATATAATGTTAACCAAAACAAATTGTCGGGATTCAATGATGGGTCAAGTCCAACTTCGACAACTAATGATTGGGAGGTCAAACGATCGTGTCAGTGGCTATAACTGCCCATAAAAGCATTGACAATAAATGGTTCAATGCTATTTAAAAATACTGTGGGGTGATGTTATTTGTGGAACCGACGAAAGTTATAATAAAAGTTTTCTTTTTATTATAAAATGAGACCGTGGGTGGAGTCAAACCCGCAACCCCTCGTGGGACCAAAAATTTTACAACCATGTCGTAACTACCAAGCCAACCGGGAAGACTTTATTGGTCTGCCCTTTGAAATGGTATTAAAACCTTCATTTTCTCATTTGACGGAAGAGGGAGTCAAGAGCTGAAGGAAATTGGAATGAGTGGAACCCCGACCAATGGGAACAATAGTATAGTGGGCAAGGACAATCACAACAACCAGGTCCATCTTATGTTAGATACCCTCCACTAGGGGGTAATTTCCTCCTCTTCCTTCTTATCCTCCAGCTGGGGGCAACCTATTGCTCAAATGTTCCCATCCACTAACAAAATGGCATAGTTTGGTGCTCTTTCATGTGAAAGTCCTCTTCCTACAGGTTCTCCATTTCCAGGTATGGCTTCTACCCCTTGGAATCCTACTTTATCTATTCAACCTGGTTTGGGTGTAAATCAAATTCCAACATGTCAACCTACTCAGACTATGCTGTAAGTTCCTACTTGCCAACCTATCCAAATGAAAATTAGTCAGCGTAGTCCAGGAATGACACAAATACCATCATAGCAAACTTTGCAAGGAATACCCCAAGATCTTGTTGGTCAGACAACAACATTACAATAACCTTATCTAGGTCAGTGTTTCCAAGGTCCAAATGCACAACAATATCAAGTCTACCCAAAATATCAAAACAATTTTGGAACTGAACAACCTGGTATGCGTTATCCTAATTATCAAAACAATCTACATTAAGGTGGGATGGAAATACCAGTTGCCCAACCTATCCCATCCTATCCTATATATCCTGCACAAAAAACTAACATTCCATAACAAGGTTATTAACAATCCCAAACAGACTTCGAAAGACAGTTTCATTTTATAGTAACTTTAGAATTACCAGATTTAACCTAACTCACCAATGATCCAATCCAACATTATCCTTGGTGGCCGGTTATTCCATCCAAGTTACCAAGTGACATTCCCAAATTCAATGGAAACCAAAATGAAGATCTATCAAACCACATTATGACATAACATTTATGGTGTTAATCCAACTCCTTAAGTCATGACTCTATTTGTTTGCATCTCTTCCAAAGAACTCTTACTGGTCCGACAATGAAGTGTTATGTCGAGCTACCTAGAGCTTCTTATAACAACTTTAGTGCATTGGCAACAACCATTTTAACTAGTTTCCAGCTATCCATTCGCTATGAAACGGGTATTGATCTTTTGACCTCCTTAAAGCAGTCTAACTCTACTCATATTTCTAATCATATACATGAGTGGAGACGTCGTCGATGATTGGTCAAAACTTATATCCCTGATTAGTTATTGGCGAAATGGTTCACTAAATCCTTACTGCCTCCTATAACTGAAGATGTTACTAAGGGAAAATTTGTCACTCAAGAGAAAGTCATTGCTCATGCCTAATATCTTGATTTAGTTTATACTCAGTTTGGCACACTCTATGACAAGATACCTAATGATTCGAGACCATCCAATACTCTTCCACCTGCTCCCACTAAGGAATCACATGTTGTTGATAGTGTGATTGGTTCCACTAGTCAACATATAGTGAGTAAACTATCTAGTTCATCTCCTACTGTGACTACTCAAAACCCATCCTCTGTTACTCCTGCAGTTACTTCTGAGATTAATGTCATTCAATCTACGAAAGGCAAGTATTAACAACCTAGAAGTAAGAAGAAAGGTAAAGGAAAGAAGAAGAAAATTGACTCATCACAGGAAAAAAAATAAATCAATCTCCTGATGAAAAACGTAAGCCTCGTTACCCTTGCCTTATTTGTAATGAGGAACATTTTACTAGGGATTGTCCACATCAGGAAGAAGTTAATCAATTCCTAAATTCATCATCTAACGCACCTGTCGTATTAACATATCCCTTTCCAAACCAGGAGACAAATATGGTTGCATGAGATCAAGCTTCCCCTTCCCAAGTAATGATGTTATCTTCCACCAAACATAAAGATTATGTATTGGTGGCTAGAAGGAAAAACGAATATGGTAACCTGGATGTTCCGACTTACAAGGCTAATGATCAACCTCCCAACTCCACTCATTATACCTCGAATCATCCTCTAGGTGTAATACCGACTGAATTAACCATTAAACCTCCAAAATGAGTCATTCATAAATCAACATTTAATCCTCATGCAAGAGTTGCACAAAATTATAACATAGTTGAGGACTTAGCTCAAGCTCCTTTTGCTATGTCAACTCTCGAGGTATTGCAGAATTGTCCTACCCAAAAGAGGTCTTTACTTGTAGTGATTGGAGGGATAGATCCTTCAGATTCAAATCTTGTTGTCTTTAATCATGAGAACCATACTCCTAAACTTCTGCCCCAACTAGCATTCATGATCCAAGTTGTCGTTAGAAGTAAAACTATTCACCAAACCATCGTAGATGAAGGTTCCTTGACTTGTATCATGTCACTTTCATGTTGGAAAGCTATTGGTTCTCCATAACTTAATCAATCACCCACCACTCTTAAGGATTTTGATGGAAGAGGTTTCAAACCTTATGGGATTTTGAATTCATTGCAAGTAGAATTAGTTGGAAAAATAGTCTCAATAGAGGTTGAAGTCATAGATGGACCTTTGGATTATAACCTCCTACTGGGTCAAACATGGATTTATGTCATGGAAACCATGGTCTCAACCTATTTTAGGATGATTTCTTTCCCTCACCAAGGGGGCATCGTGGCCATTGATCAACTTGCCTTTTTTGCTAGTAATTATCGAACTAATGGAATCATTCCACTTATCGGTGAATACCCACACCCTTATTAACATGTTGGGATAAGATTGTAGAAATTAATGTGTAGATTCAATAATACTCATGAAATTTACTAAATCACAAAACTTGAAGCTACCTTGGGACTTCTTTCCCTTGGCCTTCATTCCTTTGCTGACTAATGCAAAGTCCTCTTCCTCTTCTTTGGATGAGATCCCATCTCTGGTATTATTCCTTATTTCCTCCTATGCCAGGTCAGACCATAATCACTCCCATCTTGGTAATTTCTCCCTACCATTTACTGAATCTTGATAGCTATACCAACTCTTGGGTACGTCCAAAAGAGCTAGAGCTACCAAGTCTTCTTTAGGGACATTAACACTGACCCCACCAAGTTCATCATGACACTTTGTAAACCTCCTCAGGTACTGTGTAATTGTTTTGTTCTTTTTCATTTTGATACTTTGAATCTTGTCCTTGAGTGCCAGCTTCCTATGGTCACTATTTTTCTCGAATAATTCTGTTAGTGCTTTCCACATCGCGAACGAAGTCTCTTTTCCATGGAGATTTGAAACAATATGATCTCGAACTCCCTCTAATATGATTCTCCTCGCTTTGGCCACATCCTTCTTCCATTGAGCAAGATTTTGGGCATTATATGCTTGGGGTTTTGCTACATCTGTCTTGATGTATTAAGGCAACCCATTATCATCTAATATTGCCTCCATGTGGCCCTTCCATGCAAAAAAGTTTGAGCTGCCTTCCAATTTCATACTCGAGCATGATTCCATTGAAATCCATCTTCTCAGTCCTAAAGAAAACTTGCAACACTGATCTTCAATTTCGAAGCTCCTGCAATGACAACTTTGAAATCTCTTCTCTACAATGATTCTAGCTTTGATACCATGTAAAATTAATGTGTAGATTCAATACTGCTCATGAAATTTACTAAATCACAAGACTTGAAGCTACTCTACTTATCTGCGGTAGTTAATTGACCATCTAAAACAAGAATCATAGACATTCAAAAGGAAACATCACGCATGCACAAAGATTTATCTAGGGGGAAGCAACTGCTCAAAACCCCTTACTATGTGTATTGCATTAATCAAAGAATTTGAATGAATAAAATATGCTTGCTCAAGCTTGAGCACAACTTGCACTCGTATCTTCTACGATTCGCTTGACTGACTGAACCTGGACAATTCTTAGCCAATTTTCAAGCCGTCCAAGCTCCTATTTCCTTGTTTTGTTCGTTGAGGAAATATTCCCCTATCAATTATGAATTTCCCTCGTCTAGATTGCACAATTCCTTTTGGTTCTTCCTCTGACTGCATGCACCACTTGTACACATCAGAATAGTCTACAACTAATAGTACAATGCCTTGGAATCTCCATCTCAACACGGTAACTTGGATTCTCAACATGAATGAGCTAATTTACACTGATTGATCAGTTATCTAGATGATCACTAAGTGTGGTTGAAGTTCCACTTCCACAACTTGTTCTTCCACTGGTTCCTCTAATAGTTAGAACTAGTTTAACTGACCAGAACTCAATTTAACTGAATTAAATTGCTACAAATGAAATTAACTCAACCTAGTCTCCTAAAATTTAGGAACCCATTGCGCACAACTGAACTTCATGCCCCTAACTCGAATTAAATGAGCTAGACTCCTATTTTTTAGGAATCAACTCAAGTAAACTGAACTTCAACTCATTAACTTGAATTGAGTGTTCTTAACTGAGGGACAAGAGCCATGTCACCCCAATTAACTCCTCCAAGTTGTCTACTGATATGGTATTTCAAATTTCCTCAATTTAATTAAGGAAAAAAATCAAAATTGAGACTTTCTTGCTGCGTTTTCAATAAGGATTGCTTAAGGGCTCATCCTTAATGGGGATTTTTTCTCTGCCTCCTCTTGACACTCCCAATCCGTTGCCATCGTTAATATGATTTCATGTTGTGCTATTCCATTTGATCCCTGGACAATACCTAACATTTCTAATATTGATGCATTTGTGATCGTATGACGCTCAATCCCGTTGAGGTTGAATATGAAGTGATTTATTCGACCTATTTGACAAATTTGGATATTAATTCCTCAATAACTTGGGTTGATAATTCCCAATATTTTGAGTCATCTTCTAACCCTTTCATCAGTACATTATCCACCGATGAAAGCTTCATGAAAATCATGATGTCAAACGAAACACCATGGGATAATGTACTTATGAAAGACCGATGAAAGCTTCATGAAAATCATGATGTCAAACGAAACACCATGGGATGATAATCATCATCACTCCTTATTACCCACAACTCTTGAAAATAGTCTTGGAGATTTTTATTCACCCAATATTACTGATATATTTAAGGATTCCATATCCATTCATGGCGTAAATTCTGAGAAGAACTTAGAAAATATTTAAGAGACCATTCCTCTTGATATTTCAATTAAATCCGAAGTTATTGAAAATTTCAATATTGGCACATCTTGTTCTCTTGATGAGATTAAGATTTATAAAGCCCTTTTTCAGGAATTATGTGACGTTTTTGCTTGGACATACGAAGAGATACTAGGTATTGATTTGAATATCATGGTACATGAAATTAAAACTTATCTAGATGCTAAATAGGTTAGACAACACCTACTCTTGGTTCACCTTAAGAAAGTCGTTGTGATCAAAGTAGAAGTTGAAAAACTTTTGCGTGTTGGTTTTATTTATCTTGTTCCTCTCATCGATTGGGTTTCGAGCATATTCTCTGTGATGAAGAACAAGGAACTATATGAGTATGCATCGACTATCGGGATATAAATTGTGCTTGTACCAAAGACAATTATCCAATCCCGTTTATCAACCAAATTGTTGATGATTGTGCTAGAAGCGAGATTTTTTCATTTATGGATGGATTTTCCAATTACAATCAAATCAACATACTCCCATCAGACAAACATAAGATTGCATTTATTTGTCCATTGGGCATATTTTCTTATCGTAAACTTCCTTTCAGTTTGAAGAACACTGGTGCAATATTCCAGAGGGCCTTGAATTATGCCTTTCATGATATCAAGCATATAGTCTAACCTTATTTGGATGATTTTCCTTCCCACTCTAAACATCGTGAGGATCATCCAACGCATCTCAGAGCGATTTTCCTATGTTGTCGGCATTGCAACATAAGATTAAATCCACACAAATATGTATTTTGTGTGTAATCCAGTAGATTTCTTGTGTTTGTTGTGTCAAAAAAAGAAATTTGCATCGATCCACTTAAAGTACAGGAGATTCTTGATTTGTATGTACCTTCTCACTTGTTCAGCTACAACGCCTCCAAGGGAAGGCTAACTTTCTATGAAGATTCATCCCAAACTATGCAAAACTTACAAAAGGATTTACTTGCCTATTGAAAAAAGGGGTTCCTTTCCACTAGGATGATGCAACCAAAAAGGATTTTGATACCTTTTACTATGTCCTAGTTTGAGCATCGTTATTGTATCCCCTTGACTATCAATGAGACTATTTCCTATATCTTGTTGCAACTGTTACCACTATTGCTATGGTACTGGTCCAAGAAGATGACCTAGGAGACGAACATCCTATATATTGTTTGAGTTGAAATTTAAATGACACTGAAATTAAATACTCTCACGTTGAAAAGTTAGCATTGGAAGATATCAAAGTTGTCCAAATATTTTGCCACTATATTTTGCTTCGAAAGACTATGGTAGTTTTTTATTGCAACCCGATGACTTACATTTTGTCATGGCAATCACTAGGGGGAAAGTACTCTAAATGGATCGTTATTCTCCAAGAGTTTGATTTGGAATTCATCAAATCCAAATCTAAGAAGTCGTTAGTCTTCGCTAAACTAATCTACGACCTTCCCTCATTTAAAACTGAGTCAACATCTGATGATTCTACTCCCAGTGAGTTGTTGTTTTTTATTAGTTCCTCTGATCCTTGGTATGGAGATATCATCGTCTATCTCTAGACTTAAACTTTTTTGCCTAACATCTCTCGCTCTGATCAATGACGCATTCAATACCAGGTTTGAAATTACATTATACTTGGTGACACTCTATATCACCATGGTGTTGATAAAATATTCGTACAATGCCTCACTCATGAGGAGGTTGAGAAAGCATTAAATGAATGTCATGCTAGAGCATGTGGCAGACATATGTCTGGCTATGCCACTGCCCAAAATATTTTGTGAGCTGGCTACTTTTGGCCAACCATGTTTCAAGATTGCATTCTTGCAGTCCAAAAGTGTCATTCTCGTCAGATTTATAATTGTAAAGCCCATGATCCACCTACTCCTATGCATCATGTTATCATTGATGGGCCCTTTGCAAAATTGGGCATTAACTTAATGACCCGTAACCATCATTCGACAAAGGGGCATGGCTACATTATCATGGTTGTAGAATATTTTACTACATGGGCCGAAGCGATGACTCCATATAATAACAATGGCTAAACAACTACATTTTTTATTTTCAACTATGTCATTACCAAATTTGGTGTATCGCAAGCCATCATTATAGACCATGGTAAACTTTTCTGAAATTACATGATGTCTGAACTTACCAATAAGTTGGGCCTTCAACATGACAACTCAACTCCTTATTACCCACAAGACAATGGGAAAGTAGAAGTCATTAATAAGGTTTTCAAAACAATTTTGCAATTCATGATAAGGATTCATAAGACAAATTGGCACCTTATTCTTATTTTACGCTTTGTGGGCATACCCAATAGAATGTGAGATTCCATCTTTAAAGCTTGCCATAGAACTTCTTCTAGAAACTTTCACAAAATAAGAGTGTTTTTTTGCATCTAGCTCACTTATATGAGACCTGGATGATATCGCAATGGACAACGAGGCTCACAAGAAATGCATCAAAGCACAATATGACAAAAATGTTAAACCTCGTGCCTTTTCATAAGGACATCTAGTCCTTTTATATGATCAAGAAGTTGACAAATTAGGAATTGGAAAGCTCGAACTAATGTGGATATGCCCATATATAGTCAAACATGTACTTGCAAAAGGGGCTTACGAGCTCATTGATTTTGATGGAATCCCTTTGGTGCAACCCATAAATGTGTTGTACTTGAAAAAATACTATGCCTAAGTTAACCTTGCATAATCAGTATGTACATACTATAAAGTGTGTTAGTGTGTTTATAGTGTGTTTCCGTCGAAGTTTCCTACCACCTCTACTAATATTGAATTACATTTGATTTTCAGATGTCGACGTTCCCTCAGCTATATGTTGATTATGATGATGGTGCTAGTCATAGTACTCAGAACCTCTCCTCTGCAACATGGGCTATTTATGCTCCCGGTGGTGACTTAGTGAGTTTACAAGGAATTTGTATCGGTCGCTCAACTAATAATATCGCTGAGTATAGCACAATGATCAAACTATTGTCTAATGCTATTTCTCGTGGAATTCACCATTTAGTGGTTAGAATTGATTCACAACTTGTAGTACTACATCTAAACAACATTTATTTAGTATGAAGTCCAACTATGCTACACACATTTTTAAGGGTTCACCTTCTAGAATGATATTTCGATTACATTCAATATCAACATATTCCTAGAAGTTTAAATACATTAACTGATGCATCAACCTATTATGTTTAGATAGAAATTTGCAACACATGTAAATAATTCAACCAAAATCACGCATTGAACAAAAGAATAGAGAAAATAGGAAACATTGATAGATAAATGTATATAGTGTTTGATTTTACAAAAATGGTGTCCGAGACACATATGGCCACACAACCTATAATATCAAAATGCATGTAGACAAAATATGGCTCAAACGCCTCCTAGTCAACTGATCCCGATCATGATCGTGATAACACACAACTATGTGAGCAACTTTGCGTAGTAGCCGACTAATGCGCTCCAACACTCCAGTTGTGTACTGCTACAGTCGAATAGAGATCTCATTGATCATAGTCTCCGATACGCTATGGGTAAAACCATCAACGTGATGCTCAAACTTGGCAAGAGTCTCAGCTATGTTGGGATCATCCATCTTCTCCTCTGCCCCTGTAACAAATCTAATCTGTGCAAGTTGTGGTTGTCCCCGTCGTTGAAGATAAGACGAGACTACATGTCATACAATTTCAATACCTTAATGTGAAACCAATAGTTAGTCTTTGAAATCAATTCCAGTGTATGGATATTCGTCGGTCATAATAATATGTACCTACAACCATAAAAATAAGGTAGGGGAAAAATCATCGAAGGTGCACCCTCATGACGAGACATGATATCTACCCATTGCCTCATTTGTGGAACCCTAGGTCTTTGATGCTTGTAAGAGATCCACTGAGGATAGAGTAATGGTATCCTCTCTAGAGAAAAATATACCAAAATATAACCATATCCAAATTTCTTCAAGCATCCATCCTTTGCTCTGTTGAGTTGTTCCTTCAGGTTAGCCAATACCCCTTCACTCTAGTTGAAGATAGTAGGTTCTATGCACTCCAATGCATATTGCATTTGGGACTTGGTAGCCAAATGCAAAGTGACACTGCCAACCAACCGAGTGATAGTGAAGAGGATTGTCCTGAGAGGAAGTTGAATGACATATTTGATTTCTATCTTCCCATCCTTTGTTGCTTGAGAACGAGGCCTACAATGGGCAGCTATGTAGTCCTTCACAATTTCACCACCTCTTCTCATGCCAGATAGTGAGATAGGAGCTCCTCTCTAAGATAACCCTATCAAGAAATATACATCCTCCACCTCTATTGTGACAATATGTATTTTGATCCTCACGAACTATCCCTTAATATCCCATGCTTTGACCAAATATTTCAGTAAATCAAGTTGGGCTCTCATGCCTGGAATCAAGAAAAACTTAAGGATCCCATAGTTCTTTAAGGCTTGTATTGTTGTTGAGTCATTTTCAACAAGCAAATCTTGAGATTCATGGTCTCTTTCTCTCCAACTTAAAACCATTTTTTGTTCTAGTGAATAGCTTCAAAATCATAAGAAAAACACTAGGAATTAGCCTTGTGCAAAATTTTAGGAGAAATCTAATTGCGCCCATGAAGCCAGCCTTTCAATGGATAGAGTGACCCAACACACTTTTCCTTCCTGGTAGGTGCGTTGGTCCACTCTTCCCAGTGTAGATCAGGCAGAACCAGTGTGCCTTTTGATACAGAGAGGGTGTAATGGGCCTAGGGAGAAATTTTAGACCCTAAATCACTGAGAACTCTCAATAATTTGCACCAAATGAAAAATAAAAACCGTAAAAAAGGAGAGAAAGGATAGATCTTCTACCTAGGACTAATGACACTGGAAATGGTCCACTGGATTGGTTGCAATCACTTGCTAAAGTTTGAGGGTAAAATGCACTCAAAGCTCACTCACAAGAGGTAAAAATGAAAATGGTAAAGAAATGTTTTTACTTTTCACTATTTATGGTCAATTAATCATTATTTTAATATATTTTTAATATTTTTACCTAATTTTTACCATATGACATATATTTTTAATCCTTTTGTGGTGTTCTGAGCAGGTTAAAAGATAATTGAAGGATCTAATGCAAATTTTAAGTTGAATATAGGTCATTTTGATTAAAGAGCAGACTTTTATCACTTTTTTCGGGCTCTATAAACTTATGAAAAATGAACCCCCTGAAGTCCTCTTTCAACACTTTTCAGACTCACAAAACATGAAAAGATCGTCAAGCACTTGTCTTTTCGAACTCGTTAAAGTAAATGAAAGACATCTACCTAGTATAAGTTTAACCCTTTTTGAGATTGGGATAGACTATTTATGAAAAAGGAATACTTTAGTCAAACATGACTAAAAGGTTCTCTTGAGTATCGTTTTCTACCTTTTTGGACTCAAGAGACTAAATTTAGAAAAATGAACCTTTGGAGTTTTCTTTTTCACCTCTTTTTCAAACTCTCTAAACATGAAAAATAAGTCGAGTTACACCTTTTCTAAACTCGTAAAACCATCAGATAATGTTGGACTCATCAAACATAACGAGACCGAACCACTCCTTCTCAGGGTTCATTAAAATTACTTAGAAGGATCCATCTGAAGATGAACTTATAGATCACGTTATCCTCCTCAAGCTTGTCAAAAATAAAGAGGTACTGGACACAAATGGTTGTGAAATTGGGAAAATTGGGTACTAAACTTATTAATGGCAGTGAGTCACTCTTGAACATGACACTCTTTCACTTCATTTCCATGATGGCTGGGTTGGGAAAACCGATCTTAATTGGTTTTGAGTCAATGTTGCCAACTCTATAAAGTTTTGCTACTATGTTAAAGAGATGTATTTCAGTTTAAATCTACTATAATACTCTTAATCCTTCTTTCATGTCTTATATTCCAGAACCAAATTTTCATAAACATCATTCTGTCTCAAATCTTGATACCCATTTCATGTCGTTAATGAGGGATACATCGAGGCCCTCCTGTGATGGGTCGCTTCTTGTTGACATCAACTCATTATCCAGGAAGTTGACTTAGAAACTCCTTTTAGTACCTTGTAACTTTCATACCTCAATGGAAAGTTTCCTCGTTTTCAACAATAAGTCCTCATCATTGGCCTTCGACCAAAATATTATGTGTGATGTTTTACTTCAACTCATTCATTCACACCACATAGATTCTACCACAATACCTTGAGAGCCATTAACATTAACGATTTTTTCTCTCACATCTATTAATGACATACACCATTGGTCAGTAATCAGATGGTTTCTACCATGTTTGACTCCATTCTCATTTATTTGCGTGACAAGGTAGAAGACCCTAGATCTAGTCCCATCCATCCGGGCTGTGGTTTTAAGATTCATGCAAGCATGGGTCCACACTCTGTAATTAGTGGACAAGCCCTCTTAATCATTGTACATGTATAATGATTTATATGCTAAGTATGGGTATACCTCCCTCGACAATGATATCATGATGATAATATGTATTGTAACATATGATGACCTTGACGAATCTATTCTTGACTTGAACCTTTCACAAAGTAAAGCACTTAATTCCTCAACCACTACTTCTGACTTTGTACTTTAGGGGGAAATATGCTACAGGTCATTTTGTCGCATTCACTCAAAAGGCCTGAAAACCAAATCAATCAACATCCTTAACACCTTGTCATTATCCCTCTGCAAAGCCCCAAGAATTACCTCTCCAAAAAGTTCATGTTTCTGGGTTAATAGCTCAAAAACTATCTTTTTGGCCCCAACCCACCTTGCACTTAAGTCCACCTTCAATGGTTGCAAGTTGCATAACTTAGCACTTGCACTGAGTAATGTAGGTTACTCTCATTTATAGGTGCGATGGTTCTAGAATTTTGGGAAAAATAAAAAATATTTTGAAAATTCTCCTTCCAGAAGCTTCTAAGGTTGTTTTAACCATTTACTATTGATTGAGATCTCGAATTCCTAATCTATAGGTTTTATCTCCTATCCTTAGAGATTATCCTCTTTGATATGTGGATCTCAAACCTAGATTGGTAAATCCTAAACTACCACTTTTACCTTATAAATTCACTACCTCCCATAGAGTCTAGGTTGGCTTTTGGAGATTACTAGTGCCCTCATGCTGCTACTTTAAACATAAGGAATCATCATCCGTGGATGCATTATGGTTGAGGTTGAAGGTTTGCTTTGTGGCAAGGAAGGACAAGACAATTGGGGAGACATATATGAAGTCAAGAATCTATAAATGGTTGTTACTCTCTCCTTCATTTATTAATACAATAACACTTGATTTTCCTATAGTTGTGTCATGTTGATGCTTATGTATTTCAATGCCTTTTGACTCGTTGATTATGCTATGTGGATATTGTAGTTCTCTTGCTTGGTTTAGTCATTTTGCAGGTTACATTTATAGCACTTGGAGCTAGAGTTGGAGCTTACAAGCAAGGAGAAGAGGAGGGCTTACTACAAATTCTAGGTAGGTATTTCTTCCATATTTTTATTTCTCTAAGGAAAACATAGATCTTTTTGCCCTTGTTCTTTCTAGATTAGGCCACTAGATCTAGGGAGTTCCCTTTTTTCTGCAGAAGAGAATTTTCCACATAACACCTCTGTTAATGTTTCTTTCTAGCATATCAACTTTCTAGCTTGACAATGCCAATGAAAATATATTGTCTCAAACTTAGAGGTCAAATCACTCTGAAACTAAAACTAGGGTCTCTGACTACTCCCTCTGTTATGGAAGAAAATATTTTAATCACAATTTTCTCCCTATGACACGTGTACTTCCATTGGAAACAAATCATATAATAAGATCAACAAAGACTCATCAAATATTCATCAATCGAATAATATCATGCCCAACATGTTTGCTTGTTATCATACAAAGCCTTGTTCAATCATGAGACTTCTTCTCATGTACCTCAAGGTGTTCTATGTACACTTCTTCCTCTTTAATTATTTTATTAAGAAAACCGATCTTTACTTCCACTTGGTGCAATTTCAAAGCAGTGATAATAGCTCTAAAAAAAGTGCACCTCACAATTGGAGTAACCGTCTTGTCATGATCCTTTCCCTATTTCTGGGAGAATCTTCTACTCTCAAACCTCGCTTGTGCTTGTCTATACTACCAACTGTTGCGCGCTTGATATTGTAGGTACATTTGGAAGTCGCCATTGACTTCTCTTCGACACAATTTAAATTATATTTCAAACTTGTTGATCTATCTGCTTACTCTATGCTCATATATCATCTAGTACAACATCTCTTAACACAAATCACCAATTTTGGGAAAGTCCCTTTTTCACATGCTTTGTTTCATTCTTCCACTATTTCCATATGCTGTCATAGTCTAGGAAACCTCTACCATGTACCTGCAGCCCTCGCTAGGAGACAATGGAAGGAAGATTACAAACAAGAAAAGGATACAAGGACAATAGATTAACTAATAGTAAAAAAACAATTGTAATAATAAAAGAAGAGAGATATAAAATACTTATCTTTTGAGGATTATAGGGAAATGTCAACTCCCTCTTGATATTAGCCTTCTTGCATCCATCTTTCCCACATCATCAACATAATGTCATTCCTTCATTGCATGTGCTAGGGTTTCTTCTTTCAACAGAAATATTGATCTAGGTCTAGTCCTAGGGTTTTTGTCCGTAAACCCTAGGGATTTCTTATCCAAGCCCTTTTAGCTTTGTAGGGTTTACAAACCCTAGAATATATATATATATATATATATATATATATATATATATATATATGTTTAACATATATCATGACATCAATCAAAGGATGTTCCATGTCAAAGTCAGTCAAGTGTATACATGATTATTTCTTCATCATTACTAGTAATGGTAGTCTATCAACTTTTAATCCAAGTAGCCTATACTTCATATTAAGAAAGCTTCTAGTTTTGCAAGAGCATTATGACTTTTGTCTCCAATCTTAAAGAGTAACTCAACTTCTTTTTCCATTGAAAGCTTGGCATGTCAAGGATGAAGATTTACAAATCCTATCATATCTTTCACAAGTGTTATGACCCTTCTTTTCTCAACTTCCTCTATTTTTGGAGCAACTTTCTCAAGACAAATCCAATCCTGAACTTCATTCAACATATTATACTTTAGGATGTCACACAATTAGTTTGTATCTCTTGAAGCAACTTTATAGTTTCCAAAATTATGATGATATTAGGACTAGTAGGTTTTACAAACCCTAAGTCCAAATAATTTATGTGAAAATTGTCTTATTGCATACATGTATCAACAAGGTACTCACTCCAGTTGTTATGTCAACAAGGTGATGGTAAGATTCCTTCAGAGATGAGATCATGGCATTCTATTACCCTTCATAAATAAATAACAACCTCTAAAGGTATCTGAAACTTGATTTTTTTTTTTTAATTTATTTCTCACTATAACCTCAATAATGAGATTTTCCATTGTATTTTGCAATTAGTGTGCAAGGGGTGCTCTATGTAGTAAATTGTTGTAACATATGGAGTATAAGACAAATTGAGGATTTTATTTGTGATTGAATTTTGAATGTTGCATAGATGACGTTGAGGGATCATTTAAGTGATTAACAAACCTAGTCCAACATTTGGCCAAACAATTTCATTACATTTTTTTATTCACAAGGTAATAAGGAATCTCGAGAGAGTACACCCTGATGTAGATATTGACCATTCAATCTTGAAGTTATCACATATAGATGAGTCTAAATACACATGTGTACTTCTAACTCAATATCTTCTCAGTCAAGGATTTCAAAACATACGTAACAATTTAGGCAAATATTTACATAGACAGACCATTGTACTTAGAGCAGCTAGTGTGGATAAGATCTTTCTTTAAGAGAGAAATCAGGTAAGTGTCATTTTCAAAATCATACTATCCAATTTTGATTTAATCTTCAACAACATACAAGTATTATTTTGGTTGTCTTTGGAGTGTAGGTTTTAACCTCGTATAGAAATTACCTGCATACGAATTCTAAAACATAGAAAATAAACAATGCGAGAGCATAACACATAAAACACATATACACAGAGATTTTCCCCTGGATCCCAAAACCGGGATTACCAGATTGATTTTTCATGATGTGCTTTTCAATGCTACAATACATATTTATACATGCTAAAGCATCTAATACCATGGACCGAAAACCATCGCACCCAAAACCATGTGCAAAAACCATGCACAAAACCATAGGTAGGTTCACCCAAATATAGGGTCCAATTTTTTTTTCCCCGGGGCGCTGCCCTGGATGTCGTAGAGGGGGGCTACCCGCCTCCCTCGAACCCCCTGTGACCCCCCCGCTGCATAATCAATGCAACGAAGGGGGGGCTCCGCCGCCCCTCTAACCCCTCGGTTAACTAGGGCAGCTAGTCGTGGAAAGAATATAACACAACCCAACATTGAGGCCTATCAAACAACAATAGCTATAGGAGTAGATCTGACTTTCTATTCAAGAGAAGTATTTTTATAGAACATTACTGTGACGTCAAACAAATATTCTAAACCAAATTTTCCTTTGTCATTCGACCTTGCAACCATATACAATCTTTGAGGAATTTTACACTTCTAGCCTCAAATAATCTTTGCCTGAGGTACTTCAAACTGAGGCCTAACCTAAGGAATCTTTGACCTTTCAACTTTCACAAACTAGGATACTTCAAACTTCACTGAGTATTATTATGGTAAAATATAAATATCAGCCCCATAAGAAGGGTATGAAACTTTGGCCTTCCTTTGATCGTTTGTACCACCTAAGATTAGGGTGATGGCATACTCCTTTATCATAGAGATATGAGAATTCCTTAATACTATGTTGAATGACAAGTTTGATTTGTCCATTGAGGCTCTCGATCCTCTACCATGAGGTCTGTTCCTGAGGTTAATTTTGGTCCTTTGAACTAAGATTGAGGCCATTCAAAACCAAGTAGATTGGACTTCTATCAATAAGATAACTTATGAATTCTTTGCCAGTAATTTAAACTGTTGATGTAGAAGGATTAGGTCTCCTTCTTCAAGGCTTCTCTTTAAAACCTTAGCCCTGAAACCATGTTGAGTTTTCAAGCATCCTCCAAATTGATAATCACTTCTTATGATCTTTCTTATGTTAATATTTTCTTGCATTCTTATTCATCATAAAGTACTTACACAAAGGGTATCAAGAGGAAAAGTAAAATGCTAGTAGGATCATAAAGAGACAACCAAACAAGAATACAAGGTTTTTACCCTAGGAAAACCCACATGGCGGAGAAACCCAACACCCTTTTTCTTAGAGAAATAATTAAGTTCAATAGTCATACATCTAATCATATGGAAGGTCAAACTGATCAATACTATAGCTATATCAAACTTGGTCAATTTCCCTTAGATGAAGTCACCAAGATGCCCAATTAATCATTAGAGAAATTTTGAGGTCTAAAATGGGCCTCCTAAGGAATATTATAAAATAATAGTGGAAATAATAAAATAATATTAAATTACCTCATCAAGTTTTGGAGGGAAAAAAAGAAAAACTACTTTTTAAACTTGTATTTTCAACTTATCTCCCTGTGATTTTCTTCAAATTTTGAGTGGGAGCACTCGTTGGATGTAGAATTTAATTTTGCATCCAAGGAGTACTCATGTTGCATACTTTCAATGGATGCTACTACACGAAAAATGTGAAATACATGAAAAACATGATTGCAATCACATTTTTTCATGTATTTCACATTTTTCGTGTAGTAGGATCCATTAAAAGTATGCAACATGGGTACTCCTTGGATGTAAAATTAAATTCTGCATCCAACAAGTGCTCATGTTCGAAATTTGAGTAAAATAATAGGGAGATAAGTTGAAAAAGTAGTTTTTTTTTTAATAGTTTGATCTTTTTACTACTCCAAAAATGGCGAATCATCCCCCATGGTTGACATCATCATATTTGTTATCACCAAAAAATGATCACCTAGCCATTTTTAACTAGGCGGATTGAAATACACCATGTAGGATTAATTTTACCATAGTAAAATCACTTTCACCATGAGAAATAATTTAGTGAACTTTTTTTATTAAATTATTTTATGATTAAAATAAAAAATAATCCCACGAAAATAATTGAATAAATAATTATTTGTTCAATTTTCTCTGGGAATGATTATTAAATCATTGTTTAAATAATTATTCCTTATCACATTTGATTAAATCCCCTAGGAATAATTAAATAAATCACTATTTATTTATTATTCCTTATTTCTATTATTGGAATAATTGTTAAATCACTATTTAATAATTATTTCAATTTCACACCATTCTTAATCCTCGCGAAATAATTAATAAATCATTTTATTTGTTAATTATTTCTAAATAAAGATATTTGACAATTTTGAATATCTTTTCCCTCTCCATAAAATATAATAAAATATTCCTAACGGTTAGATCTTGATTTGGTCAATATTATTTTATTATTCTCTATTTTCAAGATTAACTCAATACTTTGTTATAAATATGAGGGGTTTTCATTCATTCTTCACCATGATCATTATCATTGTGACCCTTATCGTCTCTTTTCTTTTGATCTTCCATTTGAGTTCTTCACATTGTTATGGGTTTTTCACATATTGAGAGAGAGAATCGATTATTGAAGCATCAAAGACATCAAAGGACCCATCCCACAAAGGGGGATTTGCAGACCCTTTTGTAGATCTCCTTCACCAGGTGTCATCAATAAAATAATTTATTCATCTTAAAGTCTTTCCATTTGGGTTATTGCATTAGATATCTATATTGTTGTTTTCTATTTTGGATCGTATATGTTATTTTTGTTGCAGGTTTTTCCACTTTTTATTGCAAATTTGAATCGTAAGCAGCCACAAATTGTTGTTAGGGTCACTTGTCACCTAGTGACTTAAGTGGAGTGTTTTTGGTACACCTTCCAAGAAATTTCACACTAACAAGATTGAATCCTATTGGATCTTATAAAGTTGATTTTTATTGTACATTTTTTAGGCCCATTTTTACCTCAAAATTTTTCATATGTTAGTCTGGTCTACTCTGGTGGGGCTGAATTTTGGCCTTCTTCTTCTCTCAAGAAAAAAATGGATATGCTCCAAAAACTCTGCCGCAGATTCACCCTTCACTTGATTCAAATTTGACTTCTTCTCTTGCAAAAACTTCTTTGTTTGCTACAAACTTGACTTCTTCGCTTACCTCAAACCTCTTCGCTTGTGTCATACCTTCTCACTTTCCTCAAATAGACCAAGTTTCTTGCTCTTGGAGGAGGGAAAAATGGTGTGTGTGTGTATATGTCTAGTCTTCAGAGGCCGAATGGGTGCCTCTAGAAGTCAGGCCGACTTGTCTTGTAGGAGGGCTGATCAAGTCATCTTTGGAGCCAAAATTCAAATTTTAAAATTCACAATTTTTCTCTTTTAAATCCAACATGAAGAACATGCCATATATTTTATCTTTTGATAATAACATTAAGAACATGCTTTAAATACATCAAGGGAAAAAATATTGATTATGAAGAATGGCCATAAATAGAAAATTAAACAAGAAATAAGTGGTATTATGGCCTAACAAATGTTTGGAACCAAGTTTCAATGTGATATTTGATTCCTTGGCTCCTTTGTTGTCATACCATAAATTTCTTCTTGTGAAAGTTTTTCATTAAATTCTTGAATGCACAAGAGTTCTTGTATCTTAGATGTAGCCCATGACTCCGTATCCTCCTTACAAAAATAACTAGAAGAAGTTTCTTGGTTTTTCTTTTGTGTTTCCTCTTCATGGATGCTTTGCTCCTCTTCTATCTTTTTAAATGAAGATCCATCTCTAATGACCCTTATGAATTGCGGACAAGGATTTGAGAAGATCCTTGTGGTGACATGCCTTCCTTTACTAAACAAATTCTTTAGCATCTTCCTTTGTCCCGGTTTTGTAAATGGATTTGTGGTTGGGTTCTTTTTAATGTATTTTTTCTAATTCATAGGTCTAGAAGAATGCATAAATGAGCATAATTAAATCTAAATCAATTAAGCAAATATAAAACTGATTTGGACTTGTAAATACTCAACTAAAGTGAATGCATTTGTTCTTACCTCTCGACTTATCACTTCCATCCTCCAAATCCTAAATATTTATATTTGTGACAAAAAATGCTAATTTGGAAGAAAATTCTAAGTCTAACTAACTCAAAATGCACTTTCCTCAGCAACAATGCCAAAAATGTTAGGCTAGTTTAGAGACCTATATTACGACACAATATTCATATCAATATGATGTGAATAAAATTTGAAGCACACTATAGTATGTAACGCATTAGATTAGATTGATTGTCACTTATAGCTCAAAACTAGGATCGAAGTTAAGGAAGCATGAATTTTTTTTTTAATATAATCACACAAACTCAGATGTAAAACACACCAAAGTGACTTATGAACACTTCAGATTGGGCATATATCGAGACTTCTCACAAAAGTCAAAGTTCTTTATGAAAACTTGTTCGAAATATCTATATTTCACTCAAATGTTTGGAAATGAAAATGGTTAAAGAGGTTTTCATTCCAAAGGATTAATTAATGCATTAGGGCCTTTCTTACCACTAGAGGAAAGCGAACACTCTAATATTCTTTTATTCAATCCAATTGATTTTGACCCAATATTAGTTAAGAGGCCAATAATGCATTACAACTTTCCCCATTTGTGAGAGTGAAAATGGGCAGCCACTCATAGTCTTTTACTCATCCCTTTTAGCCAGAATGTTACCAAACCATTAGTCTATTCTAAGAAAAGTAGTAGATGAAAAACATGGAACTATGGTGTTTGATGGATCAAGGCTAAATGGAAAAGTTATTAAGAAGTTGGGACCTTCTTTATCGACAAAGATAGTGAATGGCACTCCCAGTTCCTTGGTTACTTTTTCCAATTAGATTAATCTTTCAAACAATGACTAATCTATGATAAATAGGACTTGTAAACACACTTAAACTTATAGAAAAAAGATATAGTATATTTCTGCAATATTGAATGAGTATGGCTGCTATGGTATATTGATGCAATATAGTGTTGTGTGGCTTATGATGTCTAGTTAACTTACACTAAGAAGTAGTTGATATAATTGAAGTAAAATAACACTGAAAGCATTAGAAAGTAGATAATATAACCATGGAATAATAAAAAAAGAACACTTATGAATACTAGTTTTAAAACTGGTTTTAAAGCATATGTACAAAATGAAAAAGAAACTAGTTTTATAAACAAATTTAGATATGAATGTATAAAATGCAATCAGAGCATTTAAAAATGAAAGTATGATAATAAACAACTTTAGATATGAATGTACAAAATGCAATCGTAGCATCTAAACATGAAAATATGATAATAAACAACTTTCGATATGAATGTACAAAGTGCAATAGGAGCATATAAAAGTGAAAATATGATAACAAACAACCTGAAAAAGAAAATGTATACTGGGTTAACACACAACAATGAAAGAATGCATTAGCTTGTGTGGTGGGGGTCCTTCCACAACTCAACGTGCACACTTATCTTGAGTCAATGATTGAAAACTTCAAAAGCACTCCATAATGTAGGTTTTAATCCCATACATAAATTACCTGCAAACAAATTCTTCAAATAGAAAAATATACAATGATGAGAACATAAAACAAATATACACAAAGATTTTCCCCTAGATCCCAAAACTGGGACTACCAGATTGATTTTTCACTATTTTCCTTTCAATGTTACAATACATATATATACATGCCGAAGTATTCATAAACCCCAATACATAACCTTGGATTAGAACATAACCATAATTTCCTTGATCGGATCTACAAATACCATGGCTAGAAAAACCATCATGCCCAAAACCATGTGCAAAACCCATTCACGAAACCATGCGTAGGTCTGCCCACCATCTTTGGGTCTGCTCCCCATCCTTGGGTCCGCATAATTTTTTTTTCATGGGGTGCTGCCCCTGATTCCATGCAAGGGGGATACCACCCCCCAGTAAACCCCCTGACAGGGGGGCTGCCACCCACCCGCCACCCGACGCAATGTACAACACATCAGACTAACTGTGGAAAGAACATAACACATACCCAACACCTATATTGATCAAAATGAATAAAAATAGTTATGCAAACAAAGTCCGAGCTCTCAAGTCGAAATCTGAGTTCTATAAGATATAAGATGTCTTGGAAATCATATTTTGCTTGCTTTACAACCAAATATAATAAAAAGTTTAAAAATCTCGACAGATCTTAATTGTTGTTGATTATGAGGATAGCACATGATAAATTTGAACTATCTTGGCACTGGAATCATGGATCTAACCACAAAAAATCAAATTTTAGCATTTTTCTCTAACTATTGTGTGTTTTGGTTGCCAGAGTACCGACATTGACCACGCTTGGGCATTGCAAAGAAATTTCAGCTTGAATGAATAGGTGTTTTACCATATGGGGATATGGTGCAGGAGCATAAGCACCAAGTCCACCATTATTTCCTAGACTTAAGAGGTCTTGGAAATCCAAATGGGAGTGGACTCTCTCAGTTATAATTTTGTATAATTTTGGAATTTCTCATGTAAAGGCAAGTTTCCTAGTTCTAGAAGAATCTAGGTTGTTAGGGAGTTTTTGATGCGTTAACATTCTTGGCCATGTGGTACATTATACAATCCAAACAATTAAGCCAAGATATTTTGTGACTTCTAGAAGAGGGAAAATTGTAGAAGAACCCTCATAATGTAATGGATATTTTGATTAGCTAAACTAGTAGAGTATGGGATAGGAAAGGAGAAGACCGTTGAGAGCGACTAAGGACCAAGATAGGTCTAAGAGAGAGTGAAAGAGCAGACTATAGTGAAATCAATCAAATTATATGAATCTATGTTAATTAGAATACTGTGTAAAAGCCGTCCTCCATTATTGCATGTGTGCTTGAATCTTTGTGCATATGTGTTAATGAAAATTGCATAACTCACCTCCTAAGTTAATGAGTATATGATTTGTGTATCATGGAATTGATATTTATGTGAATGATTAAATTGGCGAGGTTATGGTAGAGGATTGTAGATGAACGTTGTTTATCCTTGCAGGAAAGCAAGAAAGCAAAGTTTGACCTTTGACAAAGTGAAGAATGTAATAGTGTGAACAAGCTAGAGTTCAACCTTATGAGAGAAGAAAACATTTAAGTTGGAACAACTATGGAATCTTTTTTTTAAGTCACTTCAATTAACGAGGTGTCAAGCCCTCCTTTCAAGACATTCTTGTCACTCGCCCATCAACTGATTGGGGATTCAATTAAGTACCAGAAAGTATTTATCAGGCTGACTGAGGTTGGTACGAGTCTTTATGCATCGTAGTCAACAAGGGAGGAATAGCCTGAAGCAAGGTTTTTTAATAGCCCAAGTTGTTTGGTAAGCTACCCTAAACAAGTTTAAAGGCTCAATTAGCCTTGGATCCTTTCTTCTTGTGAAGGAGTGAATCCAGAAAAACTGATCTTATTATAAATTAATACTAAACTAAAGGTTAATTATTAATCTAATTATGCAAGTGAAATAATAAAATCAACTTGACATTGTTATTGAGGATAGGGATTGTATGTTCCACTAGTGAGCTATTATGATGTAGTTATTCTAATTTATATATGTTATTTGTAAATTAGAATCTAAAATGTTAAAATTAAGTACAAAAATATGTTATTGAACATGTGTTATAGAAGCAGAAATAAAATACTATGATACATGAAATATACACCATTATAATACAAAGAAAAAATGACCTGAACGTAGTGTAACTGGTATCCAAAAGATAAATGAATTTTGCTTAACAAAATTATATAACAATAGAATGTAATATGTAACTAATATTTAAGTTCTTTTTTCCCCTTGGAAAAATCATAATTTTATTCATAAGACAAAATTACATGTTGTAGATGCTAAAAAGCATATGCATATGGTCTGTTCATGTCTTCACAAAAAAAAAGAAAAAAGAAAAAAGAAAAAAACTATTCTTTTCTCCCTTTTTTTTTCTACCTTTCGCCAACCTTCAGTGTTGGGAGAGGTAGTTACAATGGATAGCTGAGTTGTATTTATGAGAGATTCTTTATTAGAGTCAGATCCTTCTGATCCATGAGTTTGCTTGTTGCCAGATATTTCCATTCCTGTTAGTTGGGATTCTTGTTGCTGCAAAGGGTTGCTGCGATCTTTCTCCTCCTTGTGTATGCTGTTCTAGACCTTTTGAACATCCATTTCTGCTTTATGTTCTACTGTTTTTGCTTTTTGTGCTTCTTCATCCAAGGGGGCTATGTATTGCCATCCTTTTGGCTTTTTTTTGTTGCTTCTTGTTCCATTTGGGGATTTGTTTTTCTTGTGGACATGCACTATGGAGGTGGCCTATTTGTAGACATCCTTAGCATCAGAAAGCTGTATTTTCGTAATCTAAAGGTTGTGTCCACTATGTATTATTGAAATTTAATGTAATGTTGTCTGGTAGTCCCTGGCTAAGATCTACTTCAATGCAAATCCTGGCAAAAGTAAATATTCCCCTTGTAAGTCTGTCCCTGTCAATCTTAAGGAACTTTCCCAGGGAGTTCCCTATGGCTATTAAAACATTATGATGCCAGAAATGTAATGGAAGGTTGTGCAACTTGACCCAAACTGGCATCTTTGTTACCACCATTGTGTTGGCATCGAATTCTGGAAACCAAGGGGTCATGAAGAGTCCTGCATTGCCCCAGAACCATGGACCCTTATTGAGGATGTGTTCCCTTTCTTGTATTGTTCTGAATCTGACTATAAAAAACTCCTCAGGGCATAAGTATATTTCACAATTTGGTGAGCATGCAACATATATCCATTGGTGCAGAACATCAGATTTTGGCCAGAAACCATTAAATATGCATATAACTGCTTTGGAATAGAGATCTGTGTACAAATCCTTTACCTCAGGCATTGAGATGGTAAGAGCAGGAGTCTCAGATTTTTGTTCCATGATGTAGGGCCCTGGTAGCTCAGGCATTGTTGCTGGTTTGGTTTGTGCTTTTTCCTTACCTTTGACTGCATCTTTAAAAGATCCAGTGCTCTTTGAGCTGGTTCCAGAGCATCCGCCCCTCAGACGCAGGTTGATTATGATGATCGAGTCTATGGCAATGCCATAATCCTGAAGTGTGTGGTTATCCTGTAGACTGTGTCCTGAGTAAATCAGATTTTGTCTGCATGCTGGTATACCGAGGTGAGTTTGGATTAGATTCCTTAAGTCTTGGATCCTCTTCCCCTTCCAGATCCTCCAGCAAACATGCCTGCCTTCCAGCGTTTTGATGAAAATTTGTATCAAGTCCGCTTCAGAAGTGTGTAGGTCTGTCTGTGTATGGACTCGATCTGTTGCCAATGCTCCCAACTCTGACGGATCTGTACATATCAATGCTCTTTCTGGTTCTTGCTTCACCAGATCTAGGCTATTTGTTGGATCTGTGCATATCAGTGCTCTGTCTGATTCTTGCTTTGGCATATCTGGGCTAGCGTGCCTGGCATTTCCCTTTGTTAGATGCCCGCCTGCGAATTCCAGGAGACCTCTCGAATAGGGCTCAACCCATCCCAGTACTGTGTCTATGCAAATCTTGTCATCAGTGTGTTCCTGTACACGGTTTGGCAACCAATCTGGCTCTTTGTTACCCATGTTACCCATGATTATTGCCGTATCAGTAATGGGAAGGGGCTCCGTGGGGCATAGGGGTGATAGTTCTGAATACATAGTGCCCAAACGGATACCCCCGACACACTTCTGCGCTGCCCAGTCCACCAAAAGGGATTTTCCTTTACCCTTTGTCTTAGATCCCGCGAGCTAGTAGAGGACAGGGAGAATACGATTGCGATCTACCGAATCTGGCCAGTACATGGGCCGATCTACCGTCTGGCTGCCCATATTAGAAATCCCCTATTATGATCTATAAAAATCACCCCGTTTCAGAACGGGAGAGGTCGTCCATATCCATTGTGGAAGTCGATCTATCTCCGGGGGTTCGTGCTTTGGTTCACGATGCAGCGAGTCGATTGCCTGCTTTGCTGAGTCGACATGCACCTCTTCCGGCATCCTGCGAACTCCATTGATGCTGAGATCCATGGTCGGTCGAGCAACATCGGCGCTAATAAAGTTCTCGGGAGCCCTATCAATGCTTAGATCTCCTGGTTTTAGTGTCCGCCGCGCCGTCTCCGTGGAGAATACCCACACCCAAAATCCATCTAAGAAAGGCCCATGGGTGCTTTGAATGGCTTCTTCTGGAATAATGCTAATCCAATTCAAATGATCAGTTGAAAAACCAGATCTTCCGCCTCTCCTTCTCTCTTTTGGGGGTTCGATGAGGCCTTTCATTCGTTTCCGAGGAGAAGCTCGAAGAAGCGAGCCTATCCCAGCTGTCGGGATATACAGGGCTGGTGTTGGGTCCCTATAATACTAGTGATTACCCCATTACTATTGTAGTTATACCCCTTATTTATATTTTTGTGCCCCTATTACCCCCATATTTTTATTTCTGTGCCCCATAGAATCCCTCTATTGTTATTTTTGTGGCTTTATATTATTATTGTTAGGTCGGCTGGATTATATTGTGACTCTTAGACTCCTATATATAGAAAGGAGGTTTTGTCATTTGTATCATCCAAGAATTGTTCATTTATGTAATGTAAAGGAGGTTTCCCCCTCGAAGAGGCTGAATTCTAAGGCGTTGATCTATCTTTTCTTGAGCTGGTTTCATAACATTTGGTATCAGAGCTTTGGATTCTAGGGTTTCGCTGCTCCAAACAGGTCATCGTGGCATTTTCGCTATAACTTTTTTTCTGTGACGTTTCAGAAGTCACAAAAAAAACCATTTGAGAAGAAATCACGCTGAACCTTGGGTCCGAATTTCAGAGCTTTTTGCATGATATTTGCGGAGATATGATCTGAGGAAGTTGGTCTTTTTGCAGACTCCTGAATTACATTCAAAACAGGTGACCTGGGGAAAATCGTCATAACTTTCTCTCTGGGGATCGGATTGAAATTTCGTAAGAAGGTACAGAAAGAGGACGGACTGTAGTTTCTTGTATATGTTTTTTAGATTCAAAGGTTGAAACAGTGACTCGTGGCACGTCGTACAAGTTCGCTCTACTGAACCAGTCTAAAAACAGGTCACTGTGGGAGATTTCACATAACTCTTCCTTGGAGAATCCAATTTGGCTCAGACTTGTGGCATTGGAAAGAGGACACAGAAGGCTACTACAGGTATCAATTTCAGAACTGGATGATCTGAAATTACAGAGATACATCAGATTCAATATCAGGCTTCTATAAAGTGAAAAAAGGTGTGTAGTTTTTTTTTTTTAATTTTTGTGTAAGCTTGGTTTAACGGAATTCAAAGGGCATAGTAAAGCATTATTATCGGTAACTGATGCCCCGAGGAAAGAAAATGCAAACACCTAGTAAGGAACCTGAAAGCTCTAGCATGACTCATGAAGAAGAGGAAGAAATGCTACATGATATATCAAAATTACAAGAACAAGTGCAACAAATGTCACGCTCACAAAAGCTAACAGAAGCTAAGATAAGTGGCGTGGAATCTAAGATAAATGGCGTGGAATCTAAGATAAAGGGCATGGAAGCTAAGATGGATGATTCGAAGACATATTTGAAGAGAGACATGGCAGATTTGAAGATAGATATGAAGACAGACATGGAAGAATTGAAGAAGTTGCTACAAGAAAGGGTCACTAATGGTGAAAAGGTAGTAAAGGAAACTCATGATGAGAACAAAAGAAATGTTAATCATGATTCCATAGACGCTAATGTTGGATCGAAGAATCACCATATTCCAAAAATCGATATGAGGAAGTTTGATGGCAAGGATCCCGCCACATGGATATTACAGATGGAGCAATTCTTCGATCTCAATAATGTGCAAAACACACAAAAGGTACGTATGGCAACTGTATATTTGGAACCAAATCAGTTTGTATGGTATCAATGGCTTTGCTCTCGTAAACAATTTATCACTTGGGCAATTTTTACGGAAGAATTGATAGCACATTATGAGGATACAAAAAGCAACACTTTTTTTAGCCAATTGATAAGTCTCAAACAAAAGGGTTCAATAATGGAGCACATTGAGGAGTTCCAAAAATTGAACATAAGGGTAAAAGATATTCCAGAGGAGCATAGGATTGATGTGTTCATAGGGTCTTTAAAGGATAATATCCAACATGATGTTCGCCTTTGGGAACCTGATTCATTAGAGAAGGCATTCAGGTTAGCAAGAAAAATGGAAAGCAAAATTATGGCAACCAGGAAGCATACCACTCACAACTATAAAGACGGAAGTGTTGTTGCCCCTAGTCTTCCACAACCTATAAGGTTGACACCACAACAATTGGAAGAAAAAAGAGCAAAAGGGCTTTGTTACAGTTGTGATAGCAAATACACTAAAGGTCATAAGTGTGCTGAGAAGAAATTATTCTACATAGATTGTGAAGAGGAAGAAGAAAAGGAGCAAGAAAGGTCAAAAGAAGAAGATATACTCCAGGAACAAAGCCTAGATGAAGAACAAATAAATCCGACCATATCTTGTAATGCATTGGCGGGAATTACCACTCCTCAAACCATCAAGATAGAAGGACAAATCAAGAAGAAAAAGGTAATAGTGTTGATTGATTCAGGAAGCACCCACAATTTTATTCATTGTAGGGTAGCAAAAGAATTGAATTGCTTCCTATATCCAGCACCAGAGTGTCAAGTGATGATTGCAAATGGAGGAACAATAAATTGCTCTGGAAAGTGCCATAATATCAAGCTATCCATGGGAGAATATGTATTGACTAGCCCAATGCTTTCCATTCCAATGGGAGGTGCTGATGTTGTACTAGGAGTCCAATGGCTACAATCCTTGGGTACAATAGCTTTTAATTTTCAAGAACTTTTCATCAAATTTTCTACGGAAGGAAAGGAAGTTGAATTAAGGGGTATTGCAGGGAAACCAGGAAAGATAATCAGCTCTAATGGTATGACAAAGCTTCTAAAAAAGGAGCAAAGAGGTGTAATTGCACAATTATGTTCGCTAGATGTTTCCACATTGGAATCATCTATTTCTCCAGATCTCCAAAAAGTCCTGGACAATCATTCCAAGGTATTTGAGACTCCCAAAGGTCTCCCACCTATGCGTGATCATGATCATGCTATTCATCTGATTCCAGGAAGTGTTCCTCCAAACATCAGGCCGTACAGATATCCCTATGTCCAAAAAAGTGAAATTGAACGTATGGTTGCAGAAATGCTAGAGGCTGGTATAATTCAACCGAGTCAAAGTTCTTTCTCAGCTCCAGTAGTATTGGTGCACAAGAAGGATGGATCATGGCGCATGTGTCCGGATTATAGGGAGCTCAACAAGCTCACTATTAAAGATAAGTTCCCCATTCCTGTTATTGATGAATTACTGGATGAATTGCATGGATCAATTTACTTCACCAAGTTGGATCTTCGTTCGGGATATCATCAAATCAGAATGAAGATTGAAGACATTCCGAAAACGGCATTTAGAACTCATGAGGGTCATTATGAATTTTTGGTCATGCCTTTTGGCCTTACCAATGCACCTTCAACATTTCAAGGTTTGATGAATTCAATTTTCAAACCATTCCTTAGAAAATTTGTGTTAGTATTTTTTGATGATATACTAATCTACAGCAAGTCTTGGAAGGATCATGTTGAACATGTTGACAGGGTGCTACAACTATTGGAGGAGAAACAATTATATGCAAAAAGATCCAAATGTTTCTTTGGAGTCCAGGAGGTGGAATATTTGGGTCATATTGTATCTCATGAAGGAGTTAAGGTAGACCCTAGCAAAATTAAAGCCATTAAGGAATGGAAAATCCCCACATCCATAAAGCATCTGCGAGGATTTCTTGGGTTGACAGGGTATTATCGCAAGTTTGTTAAGAATTATGGGAGAATAGCAGCACCTCTAACAACATTATTGAAGAAAGATTCATTTTCATGGACTCCGGAAGCAACAAAGGCCTTTGAACATCTTAAAGAGGCAATGTGCCAAGCACCGGTCTTAGCTACACCGGACTTCACAAAAACCTTTATTGTGGAATGTGATGCTTCAGGAAATGGAATTGGTGCTGTTCTAATGCAAGATGAAAGACCCATTGCTTTTGAAAGTCGTCCAATCAAGGGAAAGTTTTTAAGCAAAGCTATTTATGAGAAGGAAATGTTGGCAATACTCCATGCACTTAAGAAATGGCGACCCTACCTAATGGGAAGACACTTCAAGGTAAAAACGGATCATGATAGCCTTAAATACTTTTTAGAACAAAGATTATCCTCTGAAGAGCAACAAAAGTGGGTCACAAAGATGTTGGGTTATGACTTTGAAATCATCTACAAAAAAGGGAAGCAAAATGTGGTGGCAGATGCACTCTCAAGAAAGGATGAGGATGTGGAAGCATTGTTGTGTGCCATTTCTATTATCCAACCAGATTGGATAAACGAAGCAAGGGAGGAATGGAAGAATGACGAAGAAGTGTGGGCACTTATTCGAAAGCTACAACAAGATTCCAGTACTTCTGATACATTTAGCTGGCAAAATGATTCGTTATGGTACAAAGATCGCTTATACCTCTGTAAGAATTCCCAGCTAAAACAAAAGATTCTTATGGAATTGCACACTTCTCCCTTAGGAGGGCACTCAGGATTTTTAAAAACTTACCACAGGGTTAAGAAGGAATTTTTTTGGGATGGCCTTAAATCAGATATTCAAAAGTTTGTGGCGGAATGTTTGGTTTGCCAACAAAATAAAGTTGAAACAATTAAGACACCGGGTCTATTACAACCTTTATCCATTCCAAGCCAACGTTGGGAGGAGGTTTCAATGGATTTTATCACAGGTTTACCCAAGTCTGAGGGAAAGAGTGTCATCATGGTGGTAGTTGACAGACTTACCAAGTATGCACACTTTTGTGCATTATCACATCCATTTAAAGCCAGTACAGTTTCTACTGCATTTATGGAAACAATTCAAAAGCTACATGGAAACCCAAAGATTATTGTAAGTGACAGAGATCCCATTTTCACTGGAAATTTTTGGACAGAATTATTTTCTTGTCTTGGTACTCAGTTAGCTCATAGCTCATCTTATCATCCTCAATCTGATGGGCAAACTGAGATAGTAAACAAATGTTTGGAAGGATATCTTCGTTGCTTTGTATCTGATAAACAGACACAATGGGTCAAATGGTTGCCTCTGGCTGAATGGTGGTATAACACTTCCTTCCATACAGCAACAAAAATGACCCCATTTATGGCACTTTATGGGTATCAACCACCATCCATCACATCATATTTAAGAGAAAATTCTAAGGTTCAGGCAGTGGAACATCACATCGAACATCAACAACAAGTCCTCCAACTCTTAAAGGATAACCTCGTGTTGGCACAAAATAGAATGAAACAACAGGCAGATCAACATCGCAGTGAAAGAAGTTTTGATGTAGGTGATTGGGTATTCCTACGGCTACAACCATATAAGCAAATGTCCCTAAAGCAAGCTAAGAAGGATAATAAATTATCACCAAAGTATTATGGTCCGTACAAGGTGTTGCAAAAGATTGGTACTATGGCATACAAATTGGAGCTTCCTGCAGCTTCTCGATTGCACCCAGTTTTCCATGTTTCATGTTTAAAGAAGGTTATAGGTGACAAGCTCCCAATTCAAACAATATTGCCAGAACTTGACGAGGAAGGAAAAATTATATTGGAACCGGAAGCAGTCACAGAAACAAGAACTCGACAGCTACGAAATCGATCAATTTCAGAGTATCTTATCAAGTGGAAGAACTTATCCGCTGAAGATTCCACATGGGAGGATGAGAATTTTATGCAGAAGTATCCAGAACTACTCAAGCGTTGAGGACAACACTTTTTTGAAGGAGAGGGGCATGTTGGGTCCCTATAATACTAGTGATTACCCCATTACTATTGTAGTTATACCCCTTATTTAATTGTTGTGCCCCTATTACCCCCATATTGTTATTTCTGTGCCCCATAGAAGCCCTCTATTGTTATTTTTGTGGCTTTATATTATTATTGTTAGGTCGGCTGGATTATATTGTGACTCCCTAGACTCCTATATATAGAAAGGAGGTTTTGTCATTTGTATCATCCAAGAATTGTTCATTTATGTAATGTAAAGGAGGTTGCCCCCTCGAAGAGGCTGAATTCTAAGGCGTTGATCTATCTTTTCTATCTTTTCTTGTGCTGGTTTAATAACAGCTGGACTTTGGCCGTAAGCAAGATTGCCGAGGGTTGTAGTGTCAAGATCGACCAGTGTGTCGGCGCCCAACTCGGCTTCATAGAGCTGAAAAAACCTAGCTTCGCATGCCATCGCTCCGTCGTCAGAATCCTGTTAACTAATATTTAAGTTATAAATGCAATTATAAATTTGGTTAAAAGAAAAATGATTTCAATAATGCGATGTACGTGAAAGACATAAAGTTACATCAAAGTAAATTGCATCTCCTTCAAACTAATAGAGGTCAAACTCCATTAATAGATGGAATCCACCCATTATGAATCATAAAACCATATCAAAAAACTAATCCTCAGTCGACACAAAATACTAAAAGAGGCAAGGTCATTGTATCATTTTCTATCTAACAATGTTTCAACGATTCATTAGTAAATCAAATCAACTAACAAATAATGAGAAAATAATGATATAATAGAAAATAACACAGGTTATGTGTTAGTTTAAATCTTAGGAAAATAACACTCATATGAATCTAACCTTCTAAAATCAACTCCTAGAAGTCAAAAATCAATATAATGTTATGATCTGTATTACCCTAAGGACACTAGTCGCTGGAGGAGTTATATGATCTATTTAATGCACATCAACGAAACTAACATAGAGGAAAAAAGTAATACGCAAAGACAACTATCAATCCACGATCCAAGTCACTGTTCCTCAAGCAACACAACATAACGTTTAAACTTTTAAAGATCAAACTACAAAAAGAATAGACAAGTAACGATATTCATATGACCATGGAGGAATAATTCATATGAAGCTATACCAGTGAAATTAAACCATATCAGTGTATGCATTCAAAAAGAGATATAGATTCCACATTGAAAGTTTCAATTACTTTTCCAAGATTTCCGTTTCTCCCTGTAGCACCATGGGCATCCCCTTCAGTCTTCGACTCTTTGAAACAATGCTGTTATTCTATCAATGTCTATTCTACCATTACTCTCTACTAAGCTACTAAAATCTCTCTTCATCTCATTCAATACAAAGTTTTAATACTTACAATTGCCATCGATATTTAGCTAAATCTGATGGATTTAACTTGAGAGTTTTCCTAATTACCTTAAACCCCAACCAAGATCTACTCCTTTGTAAGAAATTAAAACTAATGCACAGCGGAACTTACTTTCCATCTTCAAAGGCTCCTGGTCTTGACTTGAGTTATTGGCTCTTGAATCCTTCCAAGAGCTTGCAATCCTTTTCTCTGGCTATCCTAAATGACAGAGTACCTAGTCCTCAATGGAGCAGACAATTTTTCTGAGTGATTGCAAGCCTTGGAGACTCAGCCCTTTTATAGCAGTGCAAAACCCCAATCCTAGGGCAGCCTAAAATTTAGCTGAAACAAGTCTGTCTGAAATTTCAGATTGATTGAAATCAATCAATCAATCAATCAATCAATCAATCAATCAGATTCTGATTTCCTTATTCAGCTCAAATTTATTATTGCTATTTATTTTAATCAACTATAATCGGTCCATTAACAATTATAATTGATTAACATTATTCTACATGTATTTGTATCCAAATCCTTATTTTAAATACGTTTAATGCCATGACTTAATTAATCACATTATTTGGCATATAAATGTAATCTTGCTGACAGTATTTGACATTATAATCACAATGCACGTATGTCCAACTTAATATTTGTAATTAGACGTCTCTAAATCCAACAAAATCCTCTTAAAATCTCCAATCTAAAACTAAAAATTGATAACAATAATTTTTTTTTTCCGATTTCCTGTCACAAGTTTTGATCCCAAAATTGAATTATTGGCATTAATCAAAACAGTGAGGTCGCTCTGTTGGTTGATTGTCACATTTGGGCGTTAATGGCAACCACTGCAATCTTTCCTTCGTAAGAACCACAATTTTTTTCCAAATCGTGCATATAATTGCAAAAATCTCTGAGTTTCAAATCATTGGGTCAGTTTTGAGAAAAATCCATGTTCCGAATTTTCAACATTCATCCTGGTTTGATCAGAAACTAGGCCGGAACTTTATGGATTGTTTCAAAATTAGCCCTTGCGTTTTTGGTTAGTTCCTGCAACAAGAACAACGAAATTTCTATTAAAAATCATACCATGACTAAAAATCCAATGAAATCAAACAATAAAACAAATATACAAGTGAATGGAATAAGAAAAATGGCCTCGCTCATTCTTTCCTGGCAGGGGTGGGTTCTGCAATAGCAGAGGTTTCTGAAATAGATGCATTTGATTACATTACCAAATCTGAAAGACAAATCAAATTTGTTCATTCAATTGACTGAGATCAAGAGAATGCGATAAGAGAGATGCGAAGATAGACATATTTCATCGTTTTTCCATTTCATTTATTTGTAATTAATGGGAATTTATCTCATATTATGGCAGACTGCAAGCGACAATCGAAGAAATTTACAGATAATCTGGAAAATGAACCAGTGAAACTATCACTGTTTGTAATCCTTGGCACGCATAAACTCATGATGTGACTCGAAGTGAATAAAATTCCTCTTGTCGCTTTAGAATTATGTGGTTTTATTAAATATGTTTGTATAATAATGTTGACCACTTGTCATGTTCACTATGAAAGATTGATTTTAATGAAATTTGATTCAAAGTAATGTACATAGTAAGAAGTTCATGTCTTGTAATGGATTTCCATGTGTAAATTTTATTTGTTTATAATGGAATGCATATCAATGATATCTTTGTACCCATATAAATGTCATTTGTTTTTGTGTTCATGTTAAATATATTTATGGAGGTAGAGGAATTGCTTGGGCGATCAAAAGTGGTTGGAATCTGGGTAAAAAAATTTCAATTTTTTTTTGTAGATTTAGTGTTTGAATCATGTTTTTGATGGTGGAAATGGATTCAGCAACATCAAAAACATCTAAGGCACTTAAAATTATGAAAGCTGACAGCTTTTACTTGGATTTACAAAAATCCCAACCAGATTTTTTCAAAATATAGTTGGAATTTCCATAACTTTCAGAGCCAAAAAGCATAATTTTTAGACTACAGCTATATATATATATCATAGGAATAATAAAAAGAAAATTATGAAAGGCATATTTATAAACAATAAATAAAACACATCATACTATATACAATATATAATAGAAAAATGTATATATATATATATATATATATATATATAATACTTATTTTATATTTATTTATATATGTTTACATATATAAAGAGGCAAAAGTTATAAAGATGTCACATGAAGGTCTAATGAAACTGATGTTGTCAAAACACTTTAAAAAGGAAGTCACTAAAGTAAGGTAACAAATACTGTCAAACTTCAAAATCGTCAAGTTCATAAAGTCGTAAAAATTTTCAAAGTATTTCAAGCTTAATGCGATAAAAAAAGGGATGTGGGAGAGGTGAAACAACCATCAAACATCCAAATCCAAAGAGATCATGTGAAAACTACCTCAGGACCAAGCGATGAAAGCAATAAGACCAAGGATCGAAAAAATGATATATGCGAAGACATGATCAAACATGCGAAGACATGATCAAACCTCGGAGAGCCAAGAGGCTAGAATGTCAAATGATGAAGAAAAAAGAGACAATCACCATTCTAGCGCAATAGAGGGGGAAATTTTTCGAAAATTTATGGAGGGGGCCCTTACATTTTGACCAAAAATGTGAGGGTGTTGTTGGTCTGCCAACAAATGGTGATTGACTAAGCAAACCAATTATCTTTGATTAAATAATCTAAAACCTATAAAAGTAAAGGAATACCATTAGATATCATGAAATGTTGACACTCAAGTACCGTGAATAGTTTCATCTATGCCTTGTATGAACAATAACTGGAAACTTGCGACATGCCCAAATCATTTTCACCATAATTCAAAAACTAGATAAAATATGACCCTATAAATGCAATCAGTAAACCTTATTAATAATGAGCTTAGGGAAAAACAAGGCAACCAAGTAAATCACAGTGTTTAATTAAACTTTAATACCACAAGCATGGCCACTGCTGCTAGCGGGTGTCTATAGCCTCGACAAGGATGCCTTTTAGCCCAATGAAATGCATGTATCCCATTTATTAGATATAGATTCAAACTCATTGAGAGCATTTAATTTAATTAAAAATAATTGAAGGTCATTATCTCGTCTTAGTAACTAGATAATGACATTGCCACACACAAGAACAAACCAAAATGAACATGCCGACTCGTGATGAGACCTCATGTCTTTTAGTCTTGCGACCAAATGCCATTACCCTGGCTTGGTGACTAGTAGCAGTAATGTCACTTTTGTTAGGACCCATGATCATGGTAGGTCGACTCGTACTAAGACCTCCTATCCCTTAGTTAATACTTTATTGCTTTTTATTAAAATTAACATTTAATGGGTTACTTAATAGATGGGGAGACAAATCTTCTCCTTAAGAGAAAGGGATCACATGAAAAGTTTTTTAGTGGCTAATCTTTAACGGTCAATGTTGTTATCCTAAAAATTCATGAATTTATTAAATAAACTGATCATGTTAAGACCTTGGGGTTTAAGACAAAGTTTTTGAACAATGATGGAAAGATTAAGACACAAATTAAGTAAAACTCAATAATAAATTTACGGAATCAGGAACTTAACTTATTAGGAGGACTAAGTGTCAACACAAGGAAAACAATCTTCATAAAAAATATTTACTTAAAGATAAGATTTTGTTTATGTATGACAGAGGATAAACCGATTGACCAATAATCATGCCATGGAGGACTTGGAAATGGTAAAATTCTACCCCCCAATCAAGATAGGGATACTGCCTATGGAAAGCTACAAATATCAAAACAAGTGATAGCATGGAAACATGTCAAAAGAAAATGAACAACCGCCAATGTATTAATCAAATTACAAGCCAAGAATGATTAAAAGGACCAAAGTGTAGGGATAACATGAAATTTTGAAAATTTACATGTTTTACCCCTCTAATTTTTTATACACTTGGCTTTAAAAGTTTTATTTAGTGTTTGGTGACATGTTGAGGATTTAGCCTTTTATTACTCACTAAAGAAATTAAGCACAAAAAACAAATGAGTAGTTATGATGTTTATTTCAAAAGATAAAGAGAGCCATGAAGACTGCATTTTATGAAATATGAAAGGGAAGTGTTTGAGTTGTTATTTCACTAAATGTATTTTTGTTTGTTCATCTTAGGGTAATGATTTCATTAAGAATACAAAGAGAAAAAGAAACAAGGTTAAGCAAACTCCCCTAACAACGTTGTGATAATGGCTCGTCTCCAACTCATGCTTTTCATACCTGCGTTATTCAAATAGACAAAAGAGCAAAATCAAATAAAAACTACTCTACTTCTAAATCTACCCTATGTTACTTTGAAAATAAAAAGCTAAGTGAAATGAAATTTCTAGTGTAGCCATTCAAGTAGCTCCAATCCAACAATGATAAAATAATTCCAAATCAAGAAGAGGAATTGGAGCTTTTCTGAATTGAAAATAAATAAACCATACTTACCCATATGATCTACATTCAGAAATAAAGCAAGTATGATATTACCATTATTTAGGAACTTAGCTTTATAGTATTGCTCAAACCAATCTCCAATCATATCCTGATAAGTACAAACATTAGCACCAAATTATATGAAATAACTTGGAGATACAAAAGGTCCTTGATTGTGATGAATAGAACGTTGTAAAAGAATCTTGGTATTATAATCAACGTCCATTTTGTAAATTACATCAAGAGAATGATAAAGTGTGAGTTTAGGCTGAAAGTGTCCCATTTTCTTGATTATCTTTATTGAACCTAATAATTTGAGATGAAATGACATGATTGACCAATATTTCTAAACCATAATTACTTAATATTAAATTTCATGACTCATATCATGATGTGATTAATGATAATATTTGATCAACTATCATGTTCAAACTCAAATGATTTATTATGATATAAAAAGGATTCTTTTATAATTACAGGTTCATCTAAATCATTAGAAGAGACATTTTGACAAAAATTTGAATGATTTACTAATCCCCCTAATGATAAAGAGTTAATAAGTTCATAGGAAGAAATGTGATCATCATAAGAACATCAAATTGAGATTTCAGAATCATGTTTTGGAAGTTCTATGTCATCATCAAGTAAATCATCATCATAATCATCATAACGAACTTCCCTCTCCTGCACATAACAACAAAGATCATATTGATTAACATGGAAAATGAATAAGAAAGAAGCTCATTACTATGTTGATTATTTTTAGTGTCAATTTCATGAATAAATTCTAATGAAACCTCACCAAGCTCATTGTATTAATTTGCATGATTTTCCTCTTCAGTTAAATCTGAGCCAGCTAAAATAGGAGTTTGAGCATCACAATCAAAAGAACCATTATTTCATGTATGGAGATTCATAAAAAAGTCAAGATACATGAAATAGTGACTACCAGAGTACATGTGATTTTCACGAAAAGAAACATCTTCCATGATATTATTAGTTAAACTAGTTAATAGATAAATATTCCACTAGAGTTATAGGGACTAGTTCGAGGTAAACTTATAAGGGAGAACTATCATTAACATGATGAGTGTTTGAATCGAGATTTTATGCATGATTTTCCTTTGCTGAGTTTTCCTCTAGATAATTAATATCAAAAGGGGTTTCAGGAATAGTTTCCAATTGATAATTACAACCTAAATTGATTTTAGCCTCTTGAGAATATGGAAGATCAATTCCTATAGAAAGTGGTTGTAAAGGGATGTAGGATTCATCAATTGGCTTTAAAGATTCCAAGGCAAGGTTAGGATTAACCATTGGCTCAAAATCTATGTTCTTTTCATTATTTTGTTTATAACTAGAAAGAACAAGAGTAAGAAACCATGAGATTAGCTTGTAGCTAGGGGGTAAATCCTCTAAATGAAATCTCTAGCAAAGTACAAAAATCCTAGAAGAAAACTATTGCAATGATTCATTTTCATGCATATAAAGATGATTGATTTGTGAACATAATGAGTCATAATCATATTCTTGATGTGCATTAAGAAATATACCATTGAACTAGTCCCATGAATTAATAGATTTAGGTGCAAGTGCTTTGAACCAGTTAAATATCCTCTCCTCGAAAGTTAAAGTGAACAACCTGCATAACACATTGTCAGTCAATTCTCCAAAAGCTTTACAATGAAATATAAAACAACAAATATGTGCAAGAGCTGTCAAGGAAGGATCCTCACCATCAAATCTAAACTTGGACAAGTATTTTACTATCTTTGGAGGTATATTTGGTAATGGAAAATTGAACACATCTTCATATACAAAATTTAAAGCAGGAGACATCAATTAATGAGGCAATAAAAAAAGTGATTCCCTATAGGTTAGCTTGTTTTCTAAACTACCTTCAATTACATGTGATATGACATAAGAATAACTATAAGTCTAGAATTATAGAGGCTAAGGATTTAATGATCTTTTCAATTAACTTTCCTTAGGCCCTCCTCCTAACACCATTTTCTTGACATAGGTTTTATGCACCCGAGTCAACAAGGGAGGAATATCCTGGACTGAGGCTCTTTAAAATCCCAACCCGTTTGGTAAAGCTACCCTCGACAGGTTTATAGGTTCTATTAGCCTTGGATCCTTTCTTCTTGTGAAGGAGTGAATCCAGAGAAACTAATCCTAATCTAAACTAATCCTAAAATAATATTATATAATCCTAAAACTAACTCTATACTATTTTATAGTTAATCTAAACTAAAGGTTAATTATTAATCTAATTCTGCAAGTGAAACAATAAAACCAACTTGATATTGTTATTGAGAAAAGGGATTGTATGTTCCACTAGCGAGCTATTACGATATAGTAATTCTAATTTATATATGTTATTTATAAATTAGAATCTAAAATGTTAAAATTAAGTACAAAAATATGTTATTGAAAGTGTGTTACAAAAACATAAATAAAATACTATGATACATGAAATATACACAATTGGAATACAAGGGAAAAATGACCAAATTGTAGGATAACTAGTATCCAAAAGATAAATGAATTTTGCTTAACAAGGTACTAGTATCCAAAAGATAAATGAATTTTGCTTAACAAAATTATATAACAATAGAATGTAATATGCTAACTAATATTTAATTTATAAATGCAATTATAAATTAAATTAAAAGAAAATGATTCAATAATGCGATGTAGGTGAAAGACATAAAGTTACATCAAATTGTATCTCTTTCAAACTAACAAAGATCAAACTCCATTAATAGATGCACACCACACATTAAGAATCATAAAACTATATAAAAGAACTAATCCTCGGCCGAGACAAAATACTAAAAGAGACAGGGTCATTGTATCATTTTCTATCTAACAATGTTCCAACCATTCATTAGTGAATCAAATCAACCAACAAATAGTGAGAAAATAATGATAAAATAGAAAATAACATAGGGTATGTGTCAGTTTAACTCGCAGGAAAATAACACTCCTATGAATCTAACCTTCCAGAATCAAATCATAGAGGTCAAAATCAACATAATGTTATGATCTGTATTACCCTCAGGACACTAGTCACTAGAGGAGTTATACGATCTATTTAATGCACAAGAATTAAACTAACACAGAGGAAAAGTAATGCATAAAGAGAACTATCAGTCCACGATACAAGTCAATGTTCCTCAAGCAACATAACCTTTAAACTTTAAACTTTAACATATAGAAATACAAAAAGAATAAAGACAAGTAATGATGCTCATACAATAATGGAGAAATAATTCATATAAAGATGTATTAACAAAATTAAACCATATCAATATATGCATTCAAAAATGAATATAGATTCCACAGTTAGAGTTTTAATTACTTTTCCAACATTTCTCTTTCTCCCCATAGCACCATGGGTATCCCCTTTCAGTCTTTGGCCCTTTGAAACAATGTTGTTATCCTATCAGTGTCTATTCTACCAATACTCTCTACTAAGCTACCAAAATTCCCCTTCATTTCATTGAATACAGAGTTTTTAATTCCCCTTCATTTCATTGAATACAAAGTTTTTATACTTACAACCGCCATAAAGATTTAGCTAAATCACCTTCAAATCTCCATTCTAAAACTAAAAATTGATAACAATCAATTTTTATTTATTTATTTATTTTTATTTTTTTCTCTCCTGTAACAAATTTTGATTTCAAAATTGAATTATCGGCATTAATCAACACAATGAGGTTGCTCTGTTCGTTCACTGTCAAATCTGGGCGTTAATGGTTGCAACTACGATTTTGCCTTCAGAAGAACCATATTTTTCTCCAAAATCGCGCATCTAAATGCAAAAATATTTGAGTTTCAATTAATTAGGCCCATTTTGAGAAAAAACCCATGTTCCGAATTTTCAAGATTCGTCCCATTTGGACTAGAAATTGAGGAGGAATTTTATGTATCATTTCATATTTCACCCTTGCGTTCTTCGTTTGTTCCTTTTTTTAGAAGAAAAACTGGAATTGGTATTCATGAGGAAAATCTAGTACATAAAATAATGATGAAAAAACCCCCCATATTTTATGCCAGAGCAAGGGCTTGCTTCTCTGAAACTAGATAATATGTATATGTAAAACCTCTATACCATGTTCATCATCCTTTGTTGTGTCTAGAGAGACATCGATAAATTTCAAAAATAGTACATGAAAAAACTAATATACAAGCATAGAATCTAATCCAAAAAAGATGAGCTGCGAGGCAGCAAGTCCCTGCATTAAGTTCAGCCTGAGAATGCACCTGTAGCTGCATTGAGTGGGCAAGTCACGAAAACCGTACTAGATGCTGAGAAGAAGCTAGAGCAAGGGAACTCTGTTTTTAAGCATTTGCATTGTTTCTTCTTATTTATTCAAGAACTGCATATTTAGTGATTGTTCCATGTTCAATTGCTTTTTTGCAGTGTTTACAAATGTAGCGATTTTCAACACGAGATTTAACATCCTCGAAACTAGTTGATAGTTTCCTAATCTTATTTTGTCTTGTTTGATTTGCTTGTTTCACAAAGCAAATGTATCTTTTGAAAAAGGTTCTTTCACATGATGAACAATTGAAAATAGGTGTATCAGTTATTTGTCTTTGATATATTTGATCAAACTTCGATAATTCTGTTAATTTGTTCGTTGATCTTGACCTATAGAAAGTTCACCTGACTATCCCCAACCTTGTGGAAAATAATATCACAGTGACTTGTGAAGACATATAAAAGTCATGTTACATAATAAAAATTATGCAGACATAGGAAAAAGGTAAAGAACCGAGTACAGTAGACTAGACTGAAAACACAAATGGTAAGTTAAGGGTTTAAACCGAAATTTGATTTCACTATACAGAGACCCATGAACCAAATCATATACCAAGGTCCTGTAAAATGGCAGACTATGGAAAACATAGATTAATGTTAGAACCAACTAAATGAGAGACTTGAAAGAAAAAGAAAAAAATAGGGCACCAGCTAAATGGGAGACTTGCTACCATTCACCTAGCTTGTCTTTGACAAGGATGAGGAGGTAGGAGAGGAGGACAAATATCTTGTCACTATTCTAAATTATTGCAGGAAGGCCATGGAAATTCACAAATTTCAGTGATTTTCAATTTATGATGCTTGCATTTTTATCAAAGGAATTTTGATTGAGTCAAACAAAAGATTCAGTGACAAACTCCAGTAACATAGCAGGGTCTTTTCACTAAATTCCTGTCCACAGTCATGGGCAGCCTGAAGGTCGACCACCTCCTCACCTTCTGTATCTGGCCCTCAGTCTTTACCCTGCTGCTTCTCAGACTCTTCTCTGCTATCTTTTCATACTGATGTCTCTGGGAGGACCTCGGGGATAGGCTCTTCTCGTGCTCGGGAAGCAATGGGAGGGACTGGAAAACCAGAGGGAATGGTTTCGGTGAACCATGGGGAGAAAAGTGAGGAAATATTCCCATATCGAAATATCAGTAAATAAAATAGCGGGAAAATTTCCAGATCACCCGGAAAGAATGTGGAGAAGCTGCGGCGGACAATCTGTGTAGTATTGACGGATATTGAAAAATACCCATTCAACCTCTTCACAGTGTTGATCGAATCTGTAATCTGAGTAAATAGATTAGGGTTCCACATGACACAGTGACAGAAGCACCGTCTTTGCGCGCGATTGATTCTCGATCTGAAGCTTTTTCCTCCCGCTTAGGCACATTCTCGATCTGCTGGATGACTCCAGCAACAACGCTGGTTCCGATATCCTTTCTATGAGTGGCAATCTTGGCAGCCATTCCATTGTTTATAAATGAATGTGAGAAATTATGTGAAGATAAGAAAAGCTGTGAAATGGGGACGAAACAAATGAAATCCTGGTTTTCGCAGAAAACAACCCACCTAATAATCAGGAGGAATGACAATGGACCAAGTTGCTTGCCGATTCCAAATCCAAATCTCAGATATGAATCCGTTCCAATGCACCTGACCTGAATCGGAACTGAGCCGAACTAAGGCAGGCCACCCGAAAGGGGAAACAAGAAAGGGAGGCCAGCGAAACATGACACCTCCGCCATGCATGGACACCTGCAGCACCTGCATGCACAACACCTGCCAATATGCTCAGACCTGCTAATATGCTCAAATAGCCAACCTGCAAACCATTGTGCTAATAATTCAAACTAATGTTAACATTAATATGAAACCGTTGACGGTCACTAATAATAAACAAGGTAAAGCAAAATAGCCTATGCTCCAGCCTCTTCCGCCTCGGGAAGAGGCCAAATAAGATGGCAAACCAGCCTAATTTTGAAGACTTTGGTTATCCCGGCAATAGCAAACACCGGCCCATTTGAAAACTTTGGTCTAATCACCGTAAACTAATAACATAGCACTTGAAACTAATGCTATAGCAACGCATTTGGATTACTATAGTCCCTGGCCATTGCCAGATGGCAGGGACTAAAAAGATAGGTGAGAAATAGTAAGACTATCCGAATCTATGGAAGTAGGATAACACCCTCTGTTTGACTGTTGTTGTCCATAATGTACATGTACCGCATAACCCCATAATTTCCATTGAGACCATCTTTAGAAAGAGAGTCTGCCACCCTGTTGAATTCAGGATAGATACGCCAGAAAGTAGTGTCTGGGAGAGAGACCAAGACCTGTTTTATGCGTTCCATCCAACCAGACAAGTGAGGGGGAGAAAAAGTAGTAAGACCCATGACCCCATCAAGGATTGTTTTTGAGTCACCATAAATATGTAGATTTTCCACTCGAAGTTTGTTGGCAAACCATAGTAAACCCCATAGAGCCAGAATTTCTACCCTTGTATTTGTGCTCAGGCCACCATTCCATGAGAACTTGTACTGATGTGTATCATTAATTCTGAGCCAGGCGCCACATCCATTGTTTCCACGTTGTGCGCTCCGTCGAAATAACCTGCAGGGAAAATAAAACTAGGAGGAATATAACGATAGGAAATATCTTTGAAATTGTCAGGTGTACCTGTGAGAGATGACATCCAAGAGATAATCTTGTGGTAAATTCTGGCAAGGTTGATTGGAATTCCTTCAAATATGCATCGATTTCTTGCATTCCAGATTTCTCAAAAAAGGAATAGAGGGTTTTCCTTTGTTTTTCCACCTCCCAGTGTCCATTCTGTAATACATTGTTCTATATTTTGTACATGTCGGTCTGGTACACGATATGCCAGTGCAATGTTCCTCCAGATGATTTTTGTGAAGGGGCATAAGATGAAAATATGACAACAAGATTCGTTGTCTTGTTTGCATAAGATACACCATCTAGGACCAGTGAATCCTCGTTTTTTTAGATTGTCCCAAGCCAATATTTTGTTCCTCCATGTCAACCATGTAAACAAAATGATCTTGAGTGGTATATTCATGCGCCGGATTTTTCGGTACCATGATGGGTTGGAGAGGTCATATGCTAATGACATATAAAACGACATGTCTCTGCAACTACGACTAATTATTTTTGAAGGCTCCCGCCCCGGGTGAGATGATCACCTTCTGTATTATGACATAGCCCAACCAACCTTACAGATTTTATATATTCATTCCAGTCCAGTTCAGCTTGTCCTTCAAGACCCATTTTGTCTGCACCTTTCCAGATAGGATATCCATCCTGCCATTGTTTAATTATCTGATAGAGAAAAAAATAGCCTTGAGAATGTATAATATCCCATGTATGGTCTATCAAAGGAGATAACTCATTGACGCCCATTATACCATTTGTCCCGATCAATGTCTTATGCCCATTACCAAACACCCGTTTCATCCGCATCCAAAAAAATTGTATCACCTTCTGAAAACTTCGCAATATGATTGATCCTTTTGTTTGCAAATGTTTGTTATATATATACCAAGTGCAGATGTCTTCGCCCTTCATATATTTGTATTTGATAATGTCTTGCCAGATCCCTCGTCCAATCATAACTCTCCAAATGGATTTTATCAGCAAAGACTTACAAAAAACCTTTTGTTCCAAAAACCCCATCCTCCATATTCTTTTAGTATGGTTAAAGCCTCCCCTTTACACAAGTGGAATAATGTATCACCTCTTAGACCCGACCATAGGAAACTAATTATAATAGATTTTATTTGGGATTAAGTAGCAAATGGAATCACAAACATGTGTGACTTGTATACAATTATTTGTTGTAACACTGCTTGGATAAAAATGTCTCTGCCTCCCATCGAAAACAACTTGTTAATTCATAAATTAAGTCTCTTTTTGAATTTGTCAATGATCCAATTCCAATATGTTATCTTGTAATTATTTGGCTTTAATCATTAGTTCATGTAACCGGAACAACACAATTTCTACTAAAAACCAGATTAGGACTAAAAATCCAATGAAATCAAACATTAAAACTAATATATAGAATAAATATGTCTTTTGGATTAATCACATAAGTATTAAATCAAATGAGAAAAATATTTTGCTCATCTTTTTCTAGATAAAGTTTTGTTGATCAAAATGGTTGAAATAGAAACATCTGATTACATTACCAAATCCCGAAGACAATCCAATCTCCATCAAATTTGGTCATTCAATCAACTGAGATCAAGAGAATCGATAATTGTGGATCAAGATCGAACAAATCTCGTGAAGATAGGCGCATTTCATCATTTTGGCGTTTCGTTTATTTGTAGTCAGTGGGGAATTTATCTCATATTATGGCGGACTGCAGGTGACAATCGACGTAATTTACAGTCAAACTATCACAATATGGAATCATTGGCAGCATGCATAAACTTAGGATGTGACTCAACGTGAATAAAATTCCATTGGCCACCTTATAGTTATGTGGTTTTATCATATATGTTTGTATAATAATGTTGACCATTTCTCATGTTCACCATGAACGATTGATTTTAATGAAATTTGATTCAAAATAACATACATAGTACAAAGTTCATTTGACTTATAATGGATTTCCATTATTCGTTTATAATGGAACGCATATCAATGATATCTTAGTACCATTTAAATGTCATTTGGTTCTTTGTTTGTGTTAAATATATATACCTGATGAATAATAAAAAGAAAAAGAAAATTATGAATTTTATATTTATAAATAATAAATGGAACACATTATGTAATTCTATATATACAATTTTTTAAATAGATATACTATAGATATATTTATATAATATTTATTTTATATTTATTTATATATGTTTACACATTTATAAAGTGACCAGAGTTATAAAGATGTTATGTGAAAATCTAGTTAAATTAATGTTGTTAAAATATTTCAAAAGGGAAATCATCAAAGCAAAGGGATTAAGTGACAAAAGTTCTCAAACCTCAAAATTCCCAAGTTCTCAAAACCGTTAAAATTGTTCAAAGTCTTTCCAGCTTAATGTGATCAAAAGAGATGTGGGAGAGGTGAAACAACCATCAAATATCCAAATCCGAAAGGATCATGTGGAAACCACCCTGGGACCAAGTGATGAAAGCAATAAGACCAAGGATCGAAACACGATATACGTGAAGACATGATCAAAACCTAGAGAACCAAGAGGCTAGAATGTCAAATGATGAAGACAAAAGAGGCAATCACCATTCAAGTGCAATAGAGGGGGAATTTTTTTCGAAAATTTATGATGGGGGCCCTTACATTTTTGCCAAAAACGTGAGGATGTTGTTCACCTGCCAACATGATCTTGATAGATGAGAAAATCCTCAATGATAGGAGACCGTCCCGGTATTGAGACCACGAGGGAAAGTTGTGATGTGGGGACTGAGACCCAACGATGAGGTGAGACTCAAAATTCCACTATTGGGTATCAGGAATGTGGGGGGATTCATGGTAGCAGAGTGCTAAGACCCGATAGGGAGGCTAAGACCTGAGACAATTTTGAGCTAAAGTCTATAGGACCAAAATTGTTGTGGTAAGCATGGTAGAAACAAAAATCCCCAGATCGAGATCCCTCTATTGGGATATGTCAAGTGTGGTTGATGGAAAGATGTTCATTATTTGTTGATGAAGGGTCATCAGATCGAGCTTCGATGGATGAAAAGGGGAAAACAAAAGAATTCTTTCAGTGGTTTGACATCTAACAAGGTTTAATTCCCTTCATCCATTCCTCACTTATATGATTAAGAGATTAGACCTTGATGCAACAACACATGAAATTTGGGGCTTGCATGAGAGTTGCGTATTCGTTGTGGTTTTGACTCTCGTATGGAGTTAACGAAAGTGCCTAAGAGCATTGTGTTGTTGTGGAGTTGTATCCCTATGCATTATCAAGAGAAAGTGCTAACAACATCACGTGGTTGAACAAAGGATAACCAACCCATAGTGTTTGATTGGAATGAGAAATTACCCTGGGCCTTTCCTATGTCATACACACAACTAGAGAAAAGATTTAGGAGTGGTCTACTAACCTGTCATCGTCAAAGTGGTACCAGAGCAAGATGTTAGAGCAAAGAGAAAACAAAGCGAAGGGAGATTAGAGCAAAATGATGCTCTTATGAAGATAATAATTTATGAAACAAGTTATGGAAATTGTTGAGAGCACTAGAAGGAGCCCAAACAACGAGGCTAGAGTTGTAGAAGCACAAGGGTAAGAGTTTTTTAATGATAAATCTAAGTATGTGTTAGCAGGTGGAAATGAGGAGTTATGGAGGTTGAATCAAGAGAGCACACAGAGGATCCAGTACAAGGGAGAAGACGATTCCAACCAAGGAGTAGAGCCAGGGAGAATCATCAAAGATAATCAAAGAAGACTGGTAGTTGAAGAATCTTGTAGTAGTGTTAAGCAAGGACTCAAAAAAGTTATTGGAAGTGAAAATCTAATGAGATGTTTCCAGTAATTGGTCATAGTTGTTTTGAAATTTAATGAATGTGCAAGTGGCAGTGGAGAGGGAAAGAATTGTGTTAGCCCTTGCAGCAGAGAGAGGAGAACAACTTCTAACTAAGTTTGGGTAGAAGTTGTTGAGACATCTCCACAGTTGTGTATGTGTGTAGAGTTGTCCAAAGGAAGTGAGTAGAGTGTAGACGCCTAAAGGAGAATATGAAGCTTAGAAGGTTCTAGGGAAGAGAACTAATGGTACCGAAAGACAGTTCAAAGGAGAGAAGCTTAATGAGGTGTCTTGTAGCAAGGTGAAACAAACTTGTTACTGAAGAGGCTTGTATGCAACTCACAATTGAGCATGGAGAAACTCATAGAGAAAAAGAGAGATATGGCTATTGATGGTCATGGCAAGGGTTCAAGTGGAAGCCATCATAAATGGAGGAAGATGCAGAAGAAAATGGAATAAGGAGAAAAGCCATGAGTCAAGAGGAAATTGACAGAGAAGTTGTTAAGTTGAAGGCACAACTTAGTGTGCTAAGGATGTTGCTATAGGAAAGTGAAGACTATAGATGTGGATGGAGAATGAGGAAGCAAGTTAAATGGTTTGTTGAGATGTTGTTTGCAAGAAATCCGAGGAAGAAGATGAGGTGCATAATAAGATCCTGATTGAGGGGAGAAGAACTCAGAGTAGTTGATTATGAGTATGAGGAAGAGGAAGTTCAATGTTGGGAACTAGCGCAAGGAGAACCCCTTGAAGCTGATGATGGGGATACTAATAAGAGACTTCATGAGAGTCTTATAGATTGTTTGGGGAGTGAATCAACATGAAGAATTGGTGAGAGTGGAATCAAATGAGGATAGAGAGTCCGATGTTTTTAAAATTGATATTTTGTTTATGGTTGCAGGTCACAAGAATGATTAATATGGATAACCATCTATAGCTATCATAAAGATGGAGAGAGATGAAGAAGTTCCTTTTCAAAGCATGGACAAAGAACATAAATCAAATTATGTTTAAAAGGGAGATGAGGCAACATTACCTCATAAAGGTGATCAGAGGGAAACCCATTCATAATCAATAAATGTAGCTATGGGAGAACAATTGGAAGGACCTACTAGTATTAATCACATGAAAAAAATGGCTTATGAAGACATCCAAACAAAGGATAAAGGAGAGGAAGGACAACACTTAAATGCAGTGTTGATCGAATATGATGGGGAAATCAGATTGCAAGAAAGGTTTCTGAAAGAACTTGAGAATAAAATATTATTTAATTCAAAGGAAGAGGATGATGACAAAGAGAAATGTCACCAACAAGTTGTGAAAGATGAAGTGAAGGATTAACTAAGAGCTAATGCAACATACTACATTTTTATAGTTAGTCATGAAGAGGAGAAATCAATCATTCTTACGACTAGTAATAATTTTTGGGAAATTAATAATTGTCATAAAATTTTTATTTCATGTGCAGTTGCAAGTTTGGAAGATGAAAGGAAATCTTTCATGAAGCAGCCATTGAGGAAGGAATAAAATGACTTAAACATTCTTAAGGAAATTCTTGGTGAACTAGCAATGGATGCCATAAAATTTTAAATTTTGAAGTCAAGCTGCAATGGTGCAGTGTTAAAAGCATGGGTCTGCGAAAGAGTATGTTTCATGTTGAAATCAGTGAGATATGTATGCTGATGAAGAAAGTTCCTATGGAGAGGCATACTGAGGTGATGAGGAAAAACAATAATAGAAGACAATTGAGTATAATAAAATACATCAATAATGAATGTGAAGTGTTGCAAAACAAAGTATGGAATCTTGGATGATCAAGGATAGTAGCAACAAATCAACAGCTACAGGAAGTGGAGGAGACATAGTTGAGGGTAAGTTCATCCTTGAAACAAAGCTGGCTGAAGATGTTCACACTAATGAAAGGTGTCAAGAAGTAAAAACAACAAGATTATAAAGTAGTTAAGTGTATGGGCAACAACAAAACTAAGTTTGGGATCTTGGAGGATTTAACAATCAAAGGCACATGACCACCAAGAGGTCATGAAATTTTCTAACAAAGGGAGTTTAGTGCAGGAGTATAAATCACAAGTCCATCTATATTTCCTAGACCTAAGGGGTCTTGTAATTTCCAAATGGGAGTGGACTCCATTTGTTATAATTTTGTATAAATTAGTAATTTCTCAAGTAAATGCAAGTGTCCTAGTTCTAGAAGGAATCTAGGTTATTAGGCAGTTTTTGACGAGTTAGAATTCTTGGCCATGTGGCACATTATAAAAGAGATAGACAATTAGTCTAAGATACTTTGTGACTTCTAGAAGAGGGACAACTATAGAAAAACCCCCATAATATAACGAATATTTTCATTGGTTTAAGCTGGTAGAGTAGGAGATAAGAAAGGAGGAGACAACCAAGATCGACTAAGGACGAAGAGAAGTTTGAGAGAGAGTGAATGGGTCGACTAGACTGAAATTAGGCCAATTGTACTGATCTGTTTTAATTTGAATACAGTGTCAAAATGATCCTCCATTATTATGTGTGCTTGAATCTTTATGCATCTTCGTTAATGAAAATTACATAAGTGGCCTCCTGAGTTAATGAGTGTTTGATCTTTGCATTTCAGAATTGATATTTGTGTGAATGATTGAATTGGTGAGGTCATGGTAGAGGATTGTAAGAAGAATAAGTTAATCATTGCAAGTAAGCAAGAGAGTAGAGCTCAACCTTTAACCGAGCCGAGAACATAATAGCGTGAACAAGCTAAATTTTAGCCTTACGAAATCAGAAAGCATTTAAGGTGGAATAACTATGGAATCCAAATTATGTTTCAAAGTCCCTTTAGTTAAAAAGGTGTCAATCCCTCCTATCAAGAGATTCCCATATCTCGGTCATTAACCAATCGAGGATTAAATTAAGTATGAGAAATCATTTTTCATGCTAATCGAGGTCCAAGGGCCTATCTGTTAGTTGATGGGCTCGATGGATAGGAAAACCCCTAGCAATAGGAGTCTGTCCTGGTATCGAGATCGTGAGGGAAAAGTTGTGATACAGAGACCAAGACCTAACAACGAGGTGAGACCTGAGATATCACAATTGAATATAAGGACAATGGGGGAGTTGTGGTAGTATAGTTTCGGGACCCAACAAGGAGGCTGACACCCAAGATGACATTGACATAACATCTATCAGACTAAAATTATTGTGGTAAGCACAGTATCAATGAAAATCCTAAGACCAAGATCCCATATCGGGATGTGTCAAGTGTCAAGAGTGGGTGACAGAAATATCTTTTTCATTTGTTGATGAATGGTTATCGGATCAGAATTCAATGATTGGAAATGGGAAAACAAAAGAATTCACCTAGTGGTCCAACATTTGACAAGGTTTAATGCCCTTCATCCAACCTTCGGTTATGCGTTTAAGAGGTTAGGCCCTAGTGCAAGGGAACATGAAATTTGGGGCTTGTATGGGAGTTGTGCATTCACTATGGTTGTGACTCCCATAGGGAGTTAATGAAAGTGTTTAAGAACATTGTGCTATAGTGGAGTTGTAGCCCTATGTGATATCAAGGGAAATCACTAACAACACTACATGGTTGAATGAAGGATAACTAACCCATAGTGCTCGATTAGGATGAGAAATCACCCTGCGTCGTGGTTGTGTTGTGGGAATAGTTGGAGAGAAGATTCAACAACAATATGCTAGATTGCGACCACCATATAACCTATAAGAAAAACTGATATTGTTGATTTTACCCAGCTCGCCTACAAGTATGAGAATGTGTTGATAACAGAAGAGAGTATGCACATAACCTTTGAAATCAACAAGTAAGTTGACACTGTGAAACACCAATTGCAATGTGTAAAAGGAGAGAGAGAGGAGTGAGTTTCTAGAAGCAAGTAATAGTACTAACCTAAGAGAGACAGACGAGAGCATGAAAATATTCATTAGTATCTAGTGAAGTAGTTCACATAGACACAATGATCATTAAAGAAAATATAACACAAATTCAACAAGATAAGTACCAAGGCCACCGAAATAGTTCAATTTCCTTAGTACATGTGAACAAAACACATACTACAAACATATAAAGAATAATCTTACTACATTCACGATACATGCATGAAATTGTTTTGGCTCATTGACTTTTGATTATTAGGTGAAAGATCCAAGTACACAGTTACAACGGTGAGCCACTAGCTCTAATAGTGGAACATTAAGTCACTTCTGAATGATATTCTCTCTTATGTTAGGCTAGAGAAGCCAAGGAAAGCTCTTCGAAGCCTAAGCCTCCCAAAATCCCTTTGCTTGAGTTATGAGGCTTCTTTTATAATAAGAGGAATGACCTTTCATATCCCCTTTGACTCTTGAGTTACCCTCATGACTCTTGGACTTCTAATGTGACCTTTAGACTTCTATATGAAATTTATATTTTCCCTGAAGACTCTTTTGTCCATATATGACTATGTGACTTTTCATATTCCACATATGACTCTTAGAATTCCACACATTACATTTTGTCCTTTCCTTTTGATAATAACATCATTATATCCACAAATGATGTGGTAAGACACATGGACACACATGACACTATGATGACACTCAGATAAGTCACAACTTGATAAGGATGACATGGAATCCATGATGAGGTGGCAGTGCCAAGTTGTTCCTCTTGCTGCTTTGTCTTCAATCTTCGTGAGAGATTTGTTCAATGCTTCATCTTCATGAAAATATGCTTTGTTATTCATCTTCACCCTACACAATTTCTAAGGGTAGGGATGCAATCCTTGAGCATTGTGATAGTGCAATGCGCAATCCTTGGAGGTAGGGATGCATTCTTGAGGCTTTCTACTACGTAATGCACAATTCATGGAGGTTGAGTGAGTCTAAGTTGATCAGGTTAGAAGTTTTTTCAGAATTTGACTAAGTGTGAGATCGATGAGGCAAAGTTGAAACCAAGATGAGACTTAAACATGATCACACACAAAGTCACAACTTGACAATGATGACATGGAATCCATGATGAGGTGGCAGTGCCAAGTTGTTCCTCTTATTGCTTTGTCTTCAATCTTCGTGAGAGATCTGTTCAATGCTTCATATTCATGAAAATATGCTTTGTTATTCATCTTCACCCTGCACAGTTTCTAAGGGTAGGGATGCAATCCTTGAGCATTGCGATAGTGAAATGTGTAGTCCTTGGAGGTAGGGATGCATGCTTGAGGCTTGCTACTGTGTATTGCACAATTCATGGAGGTTGAGTGAGTCTAAGTTGACCAGGTTAGAATTTTTTTAGAATTTGACTAAGTGTGGGATCATGAGGCAAAGATGAAACCAGGATGAGACTTAAACATGATCACACTCATAACAATCGAAAACACAACATTGAACACTCAACACCCAGAATCAACATGATTGCATTGTTGCGATGAAAAAACAACACTTTCCCCCAAGTGTGACACTTAAGATACACTTTGCGACGACAATGACGACACTAGTATGACAATGCATAAAACTTTTGGAATGAGTCTAATACATGTCTATATGATAGATATGACTCGTTGGTACCAATGTTGCCTCCTGAAATGCAACATAACTCTTCTTTTACATCGTACAAAACTTCCCATGCCCGGGAGAGGACACTTGTGATAGTAAGAGAAAAGTGTAAACACCACATGCAAACGACATTGAAAGAGACACATGCATACTTAACATGTGTGAGCATCACAGACATAACATGTGTGAACAAGTGACTTTAACACTTAGAAGAAGACTTAAGACTTTGCGAAAAATTAGACAACCATGAAGTAACCATGGGATGATAGATTGCAAGATCCTTAGTAGGATCCAAAATTCAAGTATAAGCAAAATTTTGGAGGGCGTTTGTTGCAGAGACAACATAATGATTAACAATTTGCAAATTTTGTGAAAATATACAAATTTATTTTACAATGCAATTATTATCATGATATTTTAAAATTTAAAATCATCCATGAAATACCTTTGGTAAGTGTTTATATGGGAAAAATATGCCATAAATGGCTAAGGGAGGTATTTAGGGCTAAATAAGTAAAAAACCATAGCAAAATTTAATCAAAAGTGAGGAATGACAAGTGGTTTTAGGCAAAAAGAGCACTAGGAAGTTTCCAAGGAGGAGAAGAGAGATTTGGGTTGGATCAATATATTATTTTGCTTCCATATCAATGCTTTTGGAGTGCAAAATATGAAGAAATTGACTTAAGAGACTAGTTTTATCAGTGGTACCCAATTTGGGGATGATCCAGGTAGATTTTGGTGGCCACCTGCCTATTTCACTTGGACCCCCACCATTGTCTCTTTTAGTTTTTCAGTTTCCTTAATTGTAGCAAAGTTTACTATTTTTGGTAGTTTTCGGGTCCTGAACTTCCGGAGCCGTTTTGAGGCCCTAGACGACATTTTTTGGGAAAATTAGGGCCAACATGGGTCATCAATTGATGTTGGCCACTTGATAGTTGTATTCCTCAGATAGATATTTCTAACGAGGTATTGTGGACGTCAAACAAAGATCGTATGCCAAAGTTGCGACCCTTGGAAGTTGATGTACCAATTTACCCAAATGGGGCCCATAGTTTTGGCGCTTCATCTCCTAGGGTTAGTTTTTTGGATGTTTAGGGTTTTCCATTGTTTCTCAATAATAAATAGGCCTTCGAGCCTCATTGTGACACAGTTCAGAGGCATGTAGTTGCCACATCTCTTCTTAGAGATAAGCTACCATCGCCTGAGCTAGTCTTATTTCCATTATGTTTGTAAGCATATTTCAATATTTGATATTAATGAAATGAAGTGTAATTTTTTGCATTCTTGTTTAAGTTCGGATTAGTGGTATCAGAGCGGTATGCTCTTTCTCTATTTTTCTTTGCATGTCCCCAACGAGGTCGAGATATAAGGATTTAGGGCTCGAACTGGTCGAACCTTTGCAAGACCAGCCTCGCAAATCTCGATCGCCTCCCATGACGAAAGAGAAGAAAGACAAGGGGCAGGAGATCCTTTAAAAATGTTTCTCGAAGAAGCCCTCGAGCGACAGAGGAATGTGATGATGGACAACTTTGCCCAGATCCTTCAACGGCTACCCAAGGGCGACACATCTCCTTCTAACAGCTACTTTGTAAGCGCCACACCCTTTAAGGTACAAGTTAACTTGGCCTTTGAGTCAGATTACTAAGGGCAGGGCAAAAGAAAAGTTTCTTGGTCTGAGTCTCAACATAAGGTGTTCATTGAGTTGAAGCACCAATTCTGCTCTGCATCGGTACTCACACCACCAACCCTGTAGCAACCATTTGAAATCAAGACAAACTCCTCATACTATGCTATTGGTGCAGTCCTCACCCAACATGGGCATCTAGTGGCCTATCATAGTGAGACACTCTCCGATACAATTTGGAAGTACCCCAAATATGATAAAGATACGTATTCCATCATGCAGGCTTGCCGACAATGGAAGCATTAAATTTTGGGGAAGGAGACCGTCATCCACACCGATCATTGACCTCTTCAGTTTATACAGACACAAGGGAAGTTGTAGAACAATCACCATCAATAGTGGTTTACATATCTGCAACAATTCCGCTTGAACATTAAATATAAAAAGGGCAGAACCAATAATGTTGCAGACTTCCTTAGCGGGACCCCAGTTGCAGCAATGACTGCTATTATCAACTCTTATGGCCACGAGACCTCTGGATGGACACAACTATACAAAAATGATCCAGAGTTTGCCTCCACATACCAGATGCTAGTAGATGGAAATCAATTTCTTGATTTCCACCTCTAAGACGCATTATTATGCTACCCGGGCCACATTTATGTTCCTTCAAGTGAGCGTGCCAACTGATTTGGGAGGCACACTATAGTCGGGTTGCAGGACACTTTGGTGTGGAGAAAACTATGGTTGTACTACAAAAGTACTTTTATTGGCCCAAACTCTGACTGGATGTTCAGAAATATATCAGATCCTGCACTACGTGTGCCATTTCCAAGCCAACCATCAAGAAGCAAGGCTTGCACACTCCTTTGCCTACTCCCAACTAGTTGTGGAAATCCATCTCCATGGACTATATGTCTGGCCTCCCTTCTACTAAGCATGGTAATGACTGTATTTGTGGTCGTGGATAAATTTTCTAAGATGGCTATATTGGCGACCTGCAAGAAGAGTATCACAACAGAGGAAACTTCCAAACTCTTCTTTGAACGAGTATGGGTATCTTTTGCGATCCCGCAGATCATTATATCGGATCGGGATAGTAGGTCCCTCGGCACATTCTGGTCAAGCCTCTGGACACTATTGGATACCAAGCTCACCAAGTCGACTTCCTTCCATCCCCATACTGATGGCTAGATGGAGGTCGTCAATAGGATGATAGTGCACATACTCCGCATGTACAACTCCAAGCATCCATGAACCTGGGATGAGAGTCTTCCCTATGTTTAACACAATTATAATAGAGCTCTCTATAGCTCGATTGGTCACAACCCCTTTCAAGTGGGTTTAGTATTTCAACCATTAAATCCAATTCATGTTGTCATGCCTCATGCGACTACATAGACAGAATCCACACATGTATTGTCTGAGGCTGATAAAGCGACCATATTTATTGAACGCATCCAACACATCCGCCAACAGGTTCATGACATCTTGGAGAAGTCAAATACCAAGTACAAGTAACGACATGATCAACATCGGGTGCCACACAAGTTTTAGCTCGGTGACAAAGTTTGGTTGCATTTGTAGAAATAACACCTTACAGAGCCCATCGGAAGCTCAGACCACTCTGATATGGTCCTTACATCATTACCAAGGCTATGGGAAACAATGATTTTGAGCTCAACATTTCCCCATTCCTTGGCCTGCACCTAGTGTTGAATGTGGACCACCTTCAACCATACTTCCCACCATTACTAGACACATCAGACACTGCTAAACAACTCACACGAATAGAGTTAAACCCAGACTGCATGGAACAGAGCACAAATGATCAGATTATGGACACACAGGTCAAGGACACTTGCCAGTAGAAGATCCAACTATATCGGGTTGTCAAAGCTAGCCAATTCTTGCACCAAGGCAAGTGGCTCACAAGGGACCAAGTTTAGCAGAAGTTTCCCCATCTCATGGAGGAACTCAACGCAATGGGAACCATTGCTTCCTAACGAGGGAGGACTGATCCAGGTGGATGTTGGTGGACACCCTCCTATTCCACTTGGACCCCTACCACCATCTCTTTCAATTTTTTAGTTTCCTTAATTATAGCACGATTTACTATTTTTGGCAGTTTTTCGGGTCGTGAATTTCCGGAGTTGTCTTGAGTCCCTAGACAATGTTTTTTGGTAAAACCGGGGCCACCATGGATCGTCAACTGATGTTGGTCACTCGAAAGTTGTAGTCCTTAGATAGATCTTTCTAACGAGGTATTATGCACGTTAGATGGAGATCGTATGCCAAAGTTACTACCCCGGGAAGTTGAAGTACCAATTTACCCAAACGGGGCCCGTAGTTTTGGTGCTTTCATCTCCTAGGGTTAGGTTTTTGGATGTTTAGAGTTTTCCATTGTTTCTCAATAATAAATAAGCCGTCAAGCCTCATTGTAACATAGTTCAAAGGCATGTAGCCGCCATATCTCTTCTCAGAGATAAGCTACCATCACCCAGGCTAGTCTTATTTCCATTCTATTTGTAAGCATATTTCAATATTTGATATTAACGAAATGAAGTGTTATTTCTGTTGCATGTATATATTTATGGTTATATATGTAATTTTTTGTGTTCCTGTTTAAGTTCGGATCAGGAAAATTGTGGTCTAAAATCTTCCAAGGCTAGTTTGAGGCTTTAAACGATGTTTTCTTGGACCTATAACTTTCCCACATAAATGTTAGACTACGTGGAGATGTTCTATACTTGAAGACATTCTAAAAATGCAAGAATAATATCAATGAGTTTGAATGCAAAAGTTATGCCTCCTAGAAGTTGACCTATCGTGACTGGCCATCATAATTTGAAAGGATGCCAAATTAGTCCCTATTACACATGGAAAAGGGGCTAACCACATGGACACTATGAAGAATACTCTAGAAAGGTCACGATGTATCTCATTATGAGGGTTTAATGGGTTAAATCTAACCCATAATTGGACATCTAGTTGTTTTACAACTAAGCCACTAGGAGGAATTGGGCTTGCATTCTATTTTCTTACATTTTATTCCATAGTATAACAAAGTAGTTGGGTGTGGATAGCTAGAGAGCATAACAGAGGGGGCTTGTATTTTGTAACATCCCATGGCAGATAATTCTCTAGAATTTGCATAAAGAGGGCCTTTTCCTTTTGTATTTTCATTCCAGACAAAAAGGCACAAAGTAGCCTCACCTTTTAACTGGGTTTTCTCACATAAGGGTTTTCCAAAGCATATCTTGGTGTTCGTCGTTTTTTGTGAGTGGTTGTATTTATCTATTGTCTATGTTCTGCATATTTTATATTGCATGCATAACAACAAAAATAGTAATAACAAAAATGGAATATGAAAGGAATTAATCATTCATAGATTGGATTTCAATTTATTTTCATAAATTTGTTGTGACAATTGTCTAGTGGAACATCCACAATAGTTTACAAATCATATTTGTATCATAGTATTTTTATTTAGCTATTTTATGGGAAGTTGAAGGATATCAAATTGGTTTTAAGTAGAAAGTCATAAAACCCCTAGCCATGGCTGATGAATCAATTTATGATAACCCTTAATATCTGACATAGGAGAGTTTGCATGGTTGGAAGCACAAGTTTCAATTGTTATGCCCTACATAAGCCCCATGTTAACCCAAAAATGGCTTATTAAGCCATATAAATTGAGTGATTACATTTATGTTATTTTATTGTTCTATAGGCTAGAAACCCTCATGGTTCCAGAGATCTTGATTCTAGCATTTTGCTACTTCAGAAAAGCCATCGTGGAATTTTAGTTATAATTTTTTTTTTTTTTTGGGAGGTTTAAGATGGTCAAAGTTGGGAGAATATTTAGAAGACATCCATAACAATTTTAGGTTCAAGTTTCAGATCTTGGTTCACCATATTTTTGGAGATATGGTCCAAGGAAGTGAGGGTTTATGAATGCTCCTAAACTCTATCTCAAATAGGTCAACTTGAAATTTTTGATATAATTTTTGTTTTTCTGTGAGTCTTCAAGTGAAACCTAAACCACGTTGAGGCAAAATTGTGGTGAATATCTAGTCCAAGTTATATGTTTTGGTTTCCTATACTTTTAAAGATATGCTCCAAGGAAGTTAAGGTTTTTGTATGCTCTAGAATTCATTCTCAAACATGTCAATTTGGCATATTTATTATAACTTGCTGTTCTGTAAGGCTTCATAAAGTGAAAGTTGGACCATGTTAAGAAGAAATATTAGTGAATAGTTGATTCCATTTTCATAAATAGGTTCATTATACTTTGAGATTTATATTGTGGAGACTGCATCTATAACTTTATTTACCTAATTTTTTATTTTTATTTTTATTTTTATTATATATATATATTTATTTGTTTGTTTTTTTTGTTTGTTTGTAATATTAATTGCATGCAACAAGGGTGAATAAAAAGTCAAGGAATACAAGACACAATTTATTCTTTTAACGAAATTGAGATAGACATTCCTAAGTACTTACTATATTACCAAGAATGAGACAAATTAAGAAATTCCGTCTAACATTAATTTATCCATAAATAATAACCATAAGTGAATCACATAATAAACCTTGCACCAATATGCAATACACATAAGACTTTAAATTCAATTCACCCATAATTCAATTATACAGTTTAGCACAATACAATAGACATGCAATGGAGATTTATGTAACTTGAAGTACCATTTACTGGAGGGATGGATACTTGTCTCAACTTTGTTCATCCTTGTGCTCCCTAGTGGTTGTCCATTTGAAGTTGTGAAGGAAGTGGTGTCCCTGGCTGGATGTCACCAACTCAACAGTTGAACTCCTAGCCTACTCCTTCGGTGCGCTTCTTCCCCACGGACCCCTGGGTTTCAATGAGGATGCAAGATAGTGGATAAGTGCTAGCCAGTGGAGGAGAACATTCCTTATGCAAGATTCCACCTCTCAAAAGAAAACCACTACTATACCAAACACAATATAGTCGTATTCTGTGTCAGACTAGCATTATCTAGTTCATCCAACAATAGGGAAAAAGGTCCCTTCTCCCATGGCTTACTTATTCTTTTATAGGAGGCTTCATAGGTGACACTTGACACTTCATGCAAAATTATTTATTTTTGTTAATCCAAAAGTTAAACTAATCACCCACCCATGTGTCACCCTCTCACCAAGGCTCTCCAAAATTATTTACTTCAATTTTAATTCAAAAATAATATTTTTCCTCACCCCAACATGATTTTCGATCCATAATTTGTGTTCATTAGTGAAGTCAGTTGGCAAGTCTCAAATTTGGTCCCCCAACTACCTCCTAATTTAACTCAATTTTCCTCTTAGATGGATATTGTTATGTTGATTCTTACCACATGGAAGTTATTTAAATTTTCTATAATTTAATTTATTAATCTATATTTTTATTCACAACCCTCTTTTCTTAATGAGGTTAAACTATTTTAGGATTAATATTTCTAATTAACTCTATGTCCATGTTCCCCCTATTTTGCCTATTAAAACACTTATCCACATTATCTACTTAATATTTTCCAACATGGGAAGGGTAGAGTTCTCAATATACCATGTTTTTATTTCTACCTATTCTCCCTTTACCACAAGTTTTATTCTTGATTTAATTACCTTGGTTTAAACCTAATTTACCACCTTATGTAAATTAATAGGATTTTCATATGTCAAGGGTGCCAAGTCAGTCATGCCCTTTAAGAACTTCCTTTTAAAGTTCCAAGGGTGCCATGCCAAGAAGTTTCTTCTTGATGTCAAGGGTTCCATGCCGATTTGCCTTCAAGTATCCAGTGACTATGAGGGGAAGATCTATGTGCAATAATGGAGACTGCTATCCTCTCGTATGTTTCTATATATAGTGAAACTAATGGTGTTGGGGATCGAGGAATCTACCTTGATGTGTGACCCCCAGTAAAATCCTTGTGTGCAGCCCAATCTGTGGTCTTCCCCCATGAAATCGTGACATTCAAGGTGAAGGTATCCCAACATCGTCCATCCCATGTCATGGTGGGAGTGCTGGCAGGTGAAATCAGGGCTGTTGTCCCACTCCTCCCATGAAGTTCCATCTATCTATATAGCCCCATTACCCATGTGTGAGTTATTCAAACAAACAACTAATCTGTGCCTGCAACCACTAAAATGTCATTAAAATTTACAATAAAAAATCAAATTGAAATTTTTAAAATTTTAGAGAAAAAGTATTCAATTCCATCAAACTAGAGGTTATTGGTTCATCACATGCGAGTTCATCTAGTGGTCTCTTTCCATACTTGATAATCATCAGTGATAATGTTTCACAGTGTTATCCATTTACATAATAACATATGTTAAATCATCAACATGACATAGTCATCAACATCGTTATTCACCGTTAGCTAGAACTAATGTAAGTAGCCAACATAATGAACACATCCATCACAAATGCTATAGGACGGTTTGTCACATATGGTCAATAGGCATGCAAACTGGATCAGTCAACATTCGTGAACATGTTGTTATCATCCCCTTACAAAGCCCTAAGAATGACCTTTGCAAAAAGTCAAAGTTTCTAGGATTAATTGCTCAAAATTAATGTTTCTAGCCCCAACGCACCTTGTATCTTTAGCCATCTGTGTTCAACACTAGTATCTCCCTTTTGCACCAACGTTGGTAAGCACTTGTTGCTCCCTTTTGTAGGTGCGTTGATTCTAGAAATTTTGGAAAATTAAAAAATATTCTGAAGCTTCCAAGGGTTATTTTAGCTATTTGCCATGGATAAGAGCTAAAATCCTATATGATCCTACCTTGGAGACTTCAGCTCTTATCCCTTGAGCTCATCCTCCCATCATACGTGGATCTCAAGCCCATAACGGTAAATCCTAAACTACCATCCTTCTCATTTAAATTTACTGCCATCCATAACATCAGGGTTAGATTTTGGATATTGATTATGCCCTTATGGTGCTGCCTTGAACCTAAAAGATTCATCATCTTCATGCATTAGAGTTTATATTGAGGTGTGTTTCGTGCCAAGGAAGGACAAGTCAACTTGGGGAGACTTCTACAAGATCAACTACTATTTATGGTTGTAAAATCTCTCCTATTTCTATTAATACAAAGAGTATCTTGTTTTCATATATATGTTGTATTTCAATGCCTTGTTGATTCATTGAATAAAGATGTTATATTATGCTACTTGGTTGTCGTAGATCCTTTGCTTGTTTAATTCGTATGTGCAAGTTCTAATTATAGCATTTGGAGCTTACAAGTGAGGAGGAACGAGAATATTTCTATAGATTCGAGGTAGGCCTCTTTCCCATTCTCTAACTTCTCTAAGGAAAATTCTATATTCTTTGTCTTCTGTTGTTCTAGACTAGTCCACTAGGTCTAGGGAATTCACCTTTGTCTGTAATCGTAAATTCTTTATAAAAATTTTGCGACTCCATTGGGGATGGATTTCTTCCCTTAGTGGTTTCCTTGACCTTAAAAACTTTTTCACCTCCTAAACTGATCTTGATTGATTCACTCATACCTTGATTGACCCAAGGAAACCCTTCTCTCAGCTTGATTTTATTTTTTGTATGTCGTATTTTGGCCGGATCTGACTCAACGCACCCCCTAGTTTGGAGAAAGAGCACTTTCGCACACCCTATCCTTCTCTGCACCTATGTTGCAGAGCAACGGTGCCTGTTCTGCACCTACATTGATCCCTGTAAGATGCAAAAAAATTCTTCTCTTGCCTTGCTCTTTGATTTCCTTTGGTCCAACTTGCTTTCCCTTTGTCATTGAGTGTGTTATTTTCTCTAAAAATCCTTCACTTAGTTTTCTTTTGGTTTTGATATCCTTTGATAAGAACTTGTTTGGATTTTTCTTTGTTCTTGTCATTTAGGTCATTGGCAAACTTTTACTTGATCATTGATTGTTTTAAGAAATTAATACTATAGTCATCATTTTGTGTGGTTTCTCTCATCAATGATTTAGCAAGCATCTTAGTTTTCATTTCATTTGGAAATTAAGTTGTTTGAAAAGAAAAATATCGTCATTTTGCATTTTGCATTGAATTAAGGGTTTTGTGTGTAAAATTGGAAATTGGAACAATTGCATTAGGGATTCACTTAACAAATTTTGTTTGATGCATTACTCTTTGTTTCTTCCCTCCCGTACATATATTTTCATTGAAAAGAAAAGATTTTATTTTATCGTTGTAGACTGCATCTTTAGGATATTCAGGTGCAATTCGTGGCGAGCCTTGAAAACTAAAACTTAATTCAAGATAAACTTTAAAATTGATTGAATCAATCTTAAGGAGCATTTGAAACATTAACGCAAACATCTATAGGTCTAGGCTAGAGATGTGTTCCGACGTCTATACACATAGGAGTTGTCATTTTTTTCCAGCATTACATTACGGGGGTGATATCACGTTCTACGTATGTAAGTGTATCATACCATTCTCCACGTATCTCCAGGTCTATCGGATGGTGCTCCACACATGAAAAGTATATAGGAACACTCTCATCGTACAATTACACATTAGATAACAATAACACAGACTGTGCTTCCACGTACCTTCAAGTATATTTTGGAAGTCCACACTAGGTTGCTCCTCTCCTTAGGTAACTGAGTTAGTCACCTTATACATTATGATACACCAAACACAACATTCAGGAAGGTTTCCTACCCGTATGTAAATCCTTGGTTCTCCAAGATTGTATATTGTAGTTCACAATTGCTTGGTAAACCCTTTTTTCCTAGTTACCCCTTTTTGATTTAATTTGTCATTAATTTCTAAAATTTATTAAACCAACATGGAAGAACATCCCCTCAACCCTGTCATTTCCTTTGGATGCAAAATTTCAAATATTACCTCCTCTTCCACCTGAGGCAACTCCTGAAGGTCGTCAGAAGAATAAAAAGACACATACTACTGAATCCGGTACTTTGGGAGCTACTCCTTTTGGTTCTCCATCTGAAATTGATCCACTAGAACCCTCTTTTCCTGTGAGTACTGAACCCAAGATTACTTCTTTGGTAGTTGGTGAGTCCGACATAGTCGAAACAAAAGGACCTGAGATTTCATTACCTGAGGTTAATGAACCTGAATATATTGAATCATAAACATTACAACCTAATGTTATACAACCTAAGGCACCTCAATTAACTATACCTATTACTTGAGGCACTTCCTCTTCTCTTCCTCTGTCTCAGACCCAACCTTAAACTATATATCTCAGACCTGATAGTGAACCACTTCCACCTGGTCTTATGAGAATTGAGGAGATTCCTCAAGAAGAGCCTCGACCCTCCTCTCCTATCCATTTGAGAGGGACTCATCTTTACTAGGCCCATCCTTTTCCTTCTCCTCATACTCCATCACAAGCTCCTTTGTCTGGTTCATCTCCTTTCAACTCACCCTTGAATTTCCCTCGACAATCCTCTTTGGGAAATTTAACCATGACTAAGTCTACTATGGTTTCTCAGCCTGTATCTACTACTATGACTGAGACAACCCATGTTGTGACTTCTTATATGTTTGAAACATCACCAGAGACACATTTATATGGTGGCACGTCCATCCTGCTTGGTTACCAATCGTTATCTGGTACCTTTTTTGGTGCAACATCTAGTCCATGGACTTCTCCCATGTCATCCTCTTCTGGAATCCCATCTGGCACTTCTTTGATGAGCACTACAAAATCTGCTTATCCTCCCTCTCAACTTTCACTATAGCAGTAATCTGGTCCTTATGTTAGTGGGTATGGACACCTACAACAACCTAACTCACCCCATATTGGGAACCCTCCTCTTGGGGGGTAGTTGCCTCCATATTCCCCTCCTCTTCCAGTAGGGGGGAAAACTTTTGTCAGAATGTTCCCATCTCCTAATCAAGTACTGCAAACTAGTGCTCAACCTCATTCAAGTTGTCTATATCCTAGAATGACTGTTAATTCTTGAAAATATACATTTCCCATACAACCTAGATTGGTTGTGAATCAAATTCAAACTTCTCAACCTGTTCCACTTACATCTTAGCTTCCCATTTCTTAACCCGTGTCTCAACCCATTCAAGTTCAAGTTCATGTAAGTCAACCTTTGCAGGTTTCACCTTCAATTCAACCTTTTCCACCGGTATCTGGGGTTTCCCAAGTCCCACTTATCTAACCTCTTCAAGGTGCCTTACAACCTCCACCACTTGGTCAGACTATTCCTCAAATCCAAATAGTTCAACCTATATATGGCATGGCACAGACACAACCTATCCCACCTTACATAGGGATGATGCAAAATCCCACAAGGAAACCATATCAAGGTATTCCTCAAATGCCTTACGAAGGTCAGCAAATGCAAACCCAACCATTTCAACCTTTGCAAGGTTATCCTGGAGCTGGACAACAACGTTATCCTGAAATTGGGAAATAATGTTATTCTTATCCAAGTTATCAGAATCCTCCCTATCCAGGAGCACATATTCCGGTTTCTCAAGCCATCCCATCTTACCCAGGATACTGTCCACTAGAATTTAATCGACAATTTCCATTTGTGGAAACCCTTGAATTGCTAGATCTAACTCGGCTTACAAATGATCCCATTTTTCACTCTCCCTGATGGTCATTTATTCCTACAAAATTACCTATTGATATCCCAAATTTCAATGGAAATCCTGGAGAAGACCCATCTACACACGTTATGACATATCATTTATGGTGTTCTTCAAAATATTTAAATGATGATTCTATTCAATTGTGTATTTTCCAACGAACACTTATTGGTATGGCAACAAAGTGGTATATTGAATTACCATGAGCTTCATTCGACAATTTCAACACCTTAGAAACCACGTTCTTAACTCATTTTCAATTTCCCATTCACTATGAGACTGAAACTGAACTTTTGAATTCTTTTAAACGTTCTTATTCCACTCATATTTTTTATCATATTAATGAGTGGTGACGTCACCTTCGTTTAGTCAAAACCTTCATTCTTGACCAATTATTAGCTGAATGGTTTATTAAGTCTCTGTTAACATCCATGCCAAAAGATGTTGCTAAAGGCAAAGTTGTGACCGAAGAGAAAGTAATTTCTCGTGCCAAATATATGGATCTTATTTATACTCAATATGGCACGATCTATGATAAAATACCAAATTCTCTGTGACCTTCGAATAATGTTCCACAAACTCCTGGTAAAGAATCACATGTTGCCAATGGAACGATTTGTTATGCTAGCCATCAGTGAGTGAGTAAACCATCTGGTTCAACTCTTGTTGTGGATGCCAAAAACTTGTCATCTACCACTCTTGTGGCTTCTACTTTTGAGATCAATGTCATCCAATCCACAAAATGTAAATCTCAGCAACCAGGAAGTAAGAATAAAGGAAAAGATAAAAATAAAAAAGATAATCCTACGCGGGATAAACAAAATAAATAGTATTATGAAGAAAAACAGAAACCTCGTTATCCTTGCTTAATCTATAATGAGGAGAATTTCACTTGTGGCTATCCACATCAAGTGGAAGTAAATCAATTTCTTAAATCATCTAGTAAACCTTTTGTGTTGACTGATCCCTTTCCTAATCAGGAGACTAACATGGTTGCTCGGGATCCCGCTTCCTCTTATTCGATTATGATGCTTTCCTCCACCAAGACGAAAAATGAAGTTATGGTGGCAAGGAATAAGGTCTACGATAATTTGAATCCCTCGATTGGTTAGGCTACTCATCAACCTGCCAATTCTACCTCACCCACTTCAGATCCTACTCCAAATTCGGTTCCTACTGAATTAAAAATTAAACCTCCTAAGGGCATTATTCATAAATCCTCATTCAACCCTCGTGTGAGAGTTGCAAAAAATTATAACATAGTTGAGGATCTGGCTCAAGCTCCTTCAACTATGTCAAATCTCAAGGTGTTGCAAAATTGTCCCGCCCAGAAGAAGGATTTACTTGCTACAATTGGAGTTGTTGATCCTTCATATTCTAACCTCGTAGTTTTTAATCATGAGAGTCATACGCCTAGACTTCCAGCACAATTAGCTTTCATGATTTAGGTTATTGTGCGAAGTAAGACTATCCATTGAACCATTGTGGATGAAGGAGCTTCCACCTACATCATGTCACTTTATTTTTGGAAGGCCATTGGCTCTCCTCAACTCAATCAGTCACCAACTACTCTAAAGGATTTTAATGGAAGAGGATTCAAACCTTATGGAATTTTGAGTTAGTTACAAATTGAATTAGGTGGCAAGACAGTGTTAGTAGAAGCCGAAGTTATTGACGGACCACCAGATTATAACCTTCTACTGGGTCGTACATGGGCTTATGCTATTGCTTCTGTTGTTTCGACTTATTTCAGAATGATATCTTTCCCTCACTAGAGGTGCATAATGACCATTGATCAACTCACTTTCTTTGTTGATAATCCTCAAGTTACCGGGAGCATCCCTCTTGTGGGAGAAATCCCACATCCATATCAACATGTCAGGGTGGGATTTATTAAGGATTCTTCTCTTATGGAACCTTTTCTTTTCCCCTTCCTCCTCCTTATCCCCTTCCCGATAACTAAAACCAGGTTCCTACATCAACACGATATCTTCTTGTACTACTCCATTTGATCATTGGATAGTACCAGATGCATCTAATATTGATACCTTTGATGAATGCATGTCGCTCAATCTTATCAAGCTTGAATACGAAGCCATCTATTTGTCCTATTTTGGCACACTTTGATTTTTTTCTCTTCGATCAATTAGATCAATCATTCCTTAGATTATGGTATTCCTTTTGATCCTTTCTTCAGTACATTCTCTACTGATGAAAGCATCATGGAGGTCATGATTTCAGATGATGCGCTGTGGGACAAGAATCATCATATTTCCTCCTTGTTAGTTTCCTCCAAGGATAATCTTAGTAATATCTATTCACCGAATGTTGTTGAGATATTTGTGAATTTCATATCCATCCACAATACCGATTCTAAGAATAATTTGTCGAATATTGAAGAAAATATCTCTCTTGATATTTCGATTAAGCCCAAAATTGTCGAGAATGTACATATTGGTGTGTCTTTCTCTCCCGATGAGATCAATACCTATAGAGCCCTTTTCTAGTGATTTCGAGACATTTTCACTTGGTCATATGAAGAGATGCAAGGTATAGATCCAAACATTATTGTACATGAAATCATAACATACATTGATTCTAAGCCAATGCGAAAACACCTACGTCCAGTCCATCCTAAGAAGGTTGTTGCTATTAAGGCTGAAGTTGAAAAACTTATGCGTGATGGTTTTATTTACCCAGTACCTCTCACTGATTGGGTGTTGAACATTGTTCTGTCATGAAGAAAAAAGGAGCAATATGTGTGTGTGTCGATAAGGACAATTACCCTACTATGTTTATTGACCAAATTGTTGATGATTGTGCTAGCAGTGAAATATTTTCGTTTATCAACTATAACCAAATCAACATTCTCCCATAGGACCAACATAAAACCACATATATTTATCCATGGGGCACATTTGCATATCGAAATCTCCCTTTCGGATTGAAAAATGTTGGGGCAAATTTTCAAAGGGCAATGAATTATGCCTTCCATGACATTAAACACATTGTACAACCATATTTGATGACATACCTGCCCACTCGAAATGTCGTGTGGATCATCCCATGCATCTCAGGGTTATATTTATATGTTGTCGACATTATAACATCAGGGTAAATCCACACATGTGCGTGTCTTGTGTGAAACCAGATATATTCTTGGCTTCGTTGTGTTGAAGCAAGTTCATATTGATCCATTTAAAGTACAGGCGATCCTAGATCTACTTGCTTCTTCCTCTCTTGTTCAGCTACAATGAATCTAAGGGAAGGCTAACTTTCTACGAACATTTGTTCCCAATTATGTCAAATTGATCAAGGATTTATTCGATTGTTGAATAAAGGGGTTCCCTTTCATTGGGATGACATTTCTGAAAAGGTGTTGGATGCTTTGAAAGATGTTCTAGTCTGGGCATCATTGTTGTATCCTCCATATTATCAACACAATTACTTCTTGTACCTCACCGCTGCAATTACTACCATCGTTATGGTATTGGTCCAAGAGGACGAATATCCAATTTATTATTTTAGTTGGAACTTAAATGATACTGAGATCAAATTTACTCATGTTGAAAAGTTACCTTTGGCAGTTGTACAAGTTGTCCAAAGGTATCCCGATTATATCCTGCATCACATGACTATGGTTGTTTCTGACTGCAACTCCATGGCATACATCTTGTCACGAAAATTTCTAGGGGAAAGTATTCCAAATGGATTTTCATCCTCCAGGAGTTCAATTTAGAGTTCATTAAATCCAAATCTAAGAAATCCTTAGTCTTTGTCATACTAATCAACGACCTTACCACTTCTGAAATTGAAGCGACATCTGACGATTCTACTCCAGATGAATCATTGTTCCTGATAGATTCATCTGACCCATGGTATGGAGACATCATCATATATCTCCAGACCCACAATTTCCAGCCTGATACCTCTCACTCTTACCAACGACATATCTAATACCAGGCCAAAAAATATATAATAATTGGTGACACCCTTTATTGTCATGGTATCGTTATGATTTTTCGACAGTGCCTCACACGTGAGGAGGCCGAGAAAGCTCTAAACAAATGCCATGCTAAGGTATGTGGTGGACATATGTTTGATTATGCCACTGCATAAAATATTTTGTGTGCTGGCTACTTTTGGCCTACTATGTTTCGTGAATATATCCTCGCAATCCAAAAGTGTCATGCTTTCCAGGTATATGATCGTAAACCCCGTGATCCACTAGCTCCTTTACACCCTATTATCACCAATGAAACTTTCATAAAATGTGGCATTGACTTTATGACGTGTAACCCTCACTCGTCCAGGGGCATGACTATATCATTGTGGCGGTAGAATATTTTACCAAGTGGGCTAAGGCGATGCCTACATATAATAACATCGATGAAACATATTCTCTCTTTCTCTTGAATCACATCATTGGAAGGTTTGGTTTACCACGTGCTATATTTACAGACCATGGGAATCATTTCTGTAATCACATGATGTCTGAGCTAACTGCCAAGTTGGGCCTTCACCTTGAGAGCTCAACTCCCTAGTGCCCAAAGGCGAATGGGCAAGTCGAAGCGATTAACAAAGTTTTGAAAATGATGCTTCAGTGCATGATAGGGATCCACAAATCAGATTGACATCTTATCCTTTATGCAACATTTTGGGCATATCGAACCACTGTTTGAACTGCTACCGGATTCACGCCATTTCAATTGGTGTATGGCCTAGAAGCAATCCTTCCTATCGAGTGTGGAATTCCATCTATGAAACTTATTTTCAAACTCCTCCTTGCCACTTCCATAGAAGAAGAGTGTCTTTTACATCATACACGTTTAGATGAAACCATACATGATATCGCGATGGCCAATGGGGCCCATAAGAAACGCATTAAGGTGCAATATGATAAGAATGTTAAGCTTCGTGCCTTCTCAAAGGTTACCTTGTCTTGTTGTATCATTAGTATGATAAGTTAGGGTTGGGAAGTTTGAGCCAATGTGGCTAGGACCGTACATTATTAAACAGATTCTTGCTAAAGGAGACTATGAGCTTATTGATTTTGATGGAGTTCTGTTGGCGCAACCCATAAATGTGGTGTACCTCAAAAATACTATTCTTAAGTCGTTTTTGCATAGTTCATTGTGTATGTATTATCTATAGGTGTGTTGAGTGTGTTTGAAATATGTTTCCTTCAAAGTTTCCTACCGTTTCTATTAATCTTGCTTTACATTTGGTTTGCAGATGTTGGTGTCCCTTCAACCATATGTTGGTTATGATGATGGTGCTAGTCATAGTACTCAGAATCTTTCCTTTGCAACGTGGGCTATATATGCTCCAAGTGGTGAGTTAGTGAGTTTACAAGGGATTTGTATCGGTCGCTCTACCAATAACATTGCTGAGTATAATACAATGATCAAGCTATTGTTTGATGCTATCTCTCGTGGTATCTGTCGTATAGTTGTCAAACTTGACTCACAACTTGTAGTACTACACTTGACTAATGTCTATTTAGTTAGAAGTCCAACTATGCTTCGTATGTTTTTAAGGGTCCACCTTCTGGAAATACATTTTGATTATATACAATATCAACACATTCCTAGAAGTCTAAACACATTGACAGATGCATTGGAAAATCGTGTTTTAGACATAATTCGTGACATATGTAAATTAAAATCAAAATCACATCACATACAATCGAAAAAGATAATAGAACACATGAGAAACACCGATATATATATATATATATATATATATATAAGTTTGGTTTTACAAAAATATGTGCCCGAGACACATATGGCCACATGGCATATCATATAAAAATATATGTAGTTAAAATATGGCTCTATAAGCTTCCTAGTAGACTAATCCTAATGGTTCTCATGATAACAAACAACTGCACATGCTACTTTGCACAATAGCTGACTAATATTCTTAGGCACACTGATAGTATGTCGTTGCAGTCTCATAGGGATCTGATTGATCCTAGTCTTTCAAATGCCCTAGGTCAATCCCTCAACATGTCACTTGATCTTTGTAAGAGTCTCAACCACATTGAGATCCCATAACACCTCTCGTGGCCCTACAACAACCTGTACTCCAACTTGTGCATGTTGTGGGTCTCCAGGATGCTGAAGATAGGATGAACCCACTGGTCAAACAGGTCCAATGTTTGCATGTAAAAATCAATAGTTAGTCTTGGATACATGAAAATACCAAAAAAATTGTAAAACTCAAAAAAATAAAAAAAAAAAACAATCAAAATGATCTTGTTTTGCCTATGCCAATCCATTGCTCGCCTTCAAGTAATAGGAACTATGGATCTCCACAGTAATCCATCCTGGCATATGGATAGTCTTCAACCATAATGAGATGCATACGAACCCATCAAAAGAAAACAAGTGTGAAACTCATGGAAATGGACCAACATGTCTAGACATGACATCTACCCATCATCTTATCTGTGACACTCTAGGATCTAGAAGCTTGAGTCATATATGCCATGGAATACTCTCCAAAGTGAATGAGATCAAAATATACACAAAGTTTTTCAGTCACCCATCCTTTGCTTTAGTGAGTTGTTCCTTCATGTTTGATAATACCCCCTCGCTTGAGTTGAATACTGTTGGCTCTGTGCACTCTAATGCATATTGTATTTAGGACTTGTTAGCCAATAGAAAGGTAGTGTACTAGCCAATCTAGCAATAATGAATAGGATTGTCCTGAGAGGAAAACATGCCACATTCTTTATATTGACTTTCCCATCTTTTTTTGGCTGGGATCGAGGTCTACAGTGTGCAACAATATAATCCTTGATAGTTTGTCCACCACCTCTTGAACCATATAGTGAGATAGGAACACCTCTCCTCAATAAACCTGTCAAAAAATAGATGTCTTCCACCTATATGCTGAGCATATGTGCTCCAATCCTGAAGGATTGTGCCTGTACATCTCATTTCGTGACAACATACTCTGATAGTCCCATTTTTTGTCTCATCCTAGGAATCCAAAAGAACTTGAGAAGCCCACAATTTCTCAATGCTTGGATGGTTGTTGGATCATTGGCAACATATATTTCTTGGACTTCATGTTCTCTTTATCACCAAATTAAATCCATTTTGTTCCGATGGATACTTGAAACATGACAAGAAAAATCATTAGAATAAATCCCATGCAAAAATCTAAGAGAAATTTGAGTGAAAGGAGTAAAACAATTTTTTCAAATGCGCCCAACGCACCCTACTAAAGGGAGGTAGTGCACTGCAACACTCTCCACAGTTAATTTTTTGCTATCCCATCACATTTTTCAACATTGTTGGAGTGCCTGGAGCCAGGTTGAAAAATTAAAGCCCTAAATCCCTCAAAACTTGAAAAAAATTGCGTAAAATGAAAAACCAAAACCGTAAAAATAAAAAGGAAGGTAAGATCTCCTACCTGGAAGTGATGACACTGAAAATGATCTATCGGATTGGCCATAATCAACTGCTAAACATTGGGGGAAAAATGCACTCAGAGCTTACTCACCAAGAGGTAAAATGTGAAATGATAAAAATGAAATTACGTTTCACCTATGTATGGTCATTTTTATGAATATTTTATTATTTTGATCTAAATTTGACCTAATTTTACCATGTATCAAACATTTTTAATCTTTTGGTGATTTTCTCAGTAGGTTAACAACTGTTTGAAGGAAGTAATGACATTTTTGAGTTAAAATATATTATTTTGATTATGGAGCATACTTTTATCACTTTTTCAGGCTTTGTAAACTCACAAAAAAGGAATCCCCTAGAGTCCTCTTTCAGCTCTTTTCAGGCTCCCTAAACATGAAAATATTGGCGAGCACTTGTCTTTTCAAACTTGTTAAAGTAAATGAAAAGACTTCTGCCTAGTATAAGTTTAAACCTTTTTGGACTGGGATAGACTATTTAAGAAAAAAGAATACCTTAGTCAAATGTGGCTAAGAGGTTCTCCTGAGTATTCGCTTTCCACCTTTTCGAACTCAAGAGACTATTTACAAAAAGGAACCTTTGGAATTTTCTTTTTCGCCTCTTTTTCATTTAACTCTCTAAACATGAAAAATGAGCCGAGTTATGCCTTCATTGGACTTGTAAAAGCATCAAACAATGGTGGATTTGTCAAACATGATGGGACTGAACCACTCCTTCTAAGGGTTCGTTAAAAATACTAAAAGGGATTCATCCGAAGGATGAACTTAAAAATCAAGCATATGTTATCCTCCTCAAGCTTGTCAAAAAATAAAGAGGTACTGACCAAAAATGGTTGGGGAAATTAGGAAAACATGGTACTTAACCTATTAATGGTAGTGAGTTTCTCTTGAACATGACACTCTCTCACTTCATCTCCATGACTATTGGGTTGGGAAATATGCTTGTCTTTTGGTTCATCACACCATATCAAAGCCTCCACATTTGGTTTTGGGTCAATGCTGCCAACTCTATTCAGTGTCGCTGATATGTTCAAGAGAATTCCTTCAATTGATATCTTCTATGATACTGCTAAGCCTTAAATCATGTTGGCATTCCTGAACCAATTCCACATCAATATCATTTTGTCTCAAATATTGATACCTGTTTCATGTCATTGATGGGGGATACTTCAAGACCCTCCTGTGATGGGTCACTCCTGTCGACATCAACTCATTATCCAAGAAGTTGACTTAGAAACTCCCTTTGGTACCTTGGGGCTTGCATACATCAATGGCAAGTTTCCTCACTCTCGGTGACATGTTTTCATCATTGGCCTTCGACCAAAAGATTCTGTGTGGTGTTCGACTTCAACTCATTCATTCACACCATATAGATTGTACTTTGGTACCTTGAGATCCATTAACATCATTGGTGTTTTCTCTCACATCTTTTACTGACATACATCATTGGGCAGTAATCCGATGGTGTCTACCATGTTCGACTTCAACTCATTCATTCACATGGTTAGACTCGTACATTGGACGATCGAGTGAACGCGATAGAAAATCCTGGATCTAGTTCCATCCATTTGGGCTATGATTTTAGGATTAATGCAAGATTACAAAGCATGATGGCCATGATCATATAGAAAATCATCCAAGCATGGGTCCACTCTCTATCATCAGTAGACAAACTTCTTGATCATTGTACATGTAATGTTAACTTATGTGTTGAGCATGGGTATGCCTCCCTCAACAAATATATCATGATGAAAATGTATTGTAACAGATGATGATCTCGACTAGTTATTCTTGATCCGAACTTGTCACAAGGTAAAGCAGTGCAGTCATCAGCTACCATTTTAGACTTTGTACTTAGGTTGAAATTTGTTATAGGCTATTTTTTCACATCTGGTCAATATGCCTACAAAATGGATCAATCAACATATGTGAACATGTTTTCATCATCCCCTCACAAATCCCTAAGCATGAACTTTCCAAAAAGTATGAGTTTCTGGGATTAATTACTCAAAAGCAATGTTTTTAGCCCCAATGCACCTTTTCCCTTTAGCCACCTGCGTTCAACACTAGTTTCTCCCTTCTACACCAAAGCTAGTTAGCACTTGTTTCTCCCTTATGCAGGTGCATTGATTCTAGAAATTCAAGAAAAAAAAAAAATCTGAATCTTCCTCTTCTAGAATTTTCCAAGGGTTGTTTCAGCGATTTACCATGGATAAGAGCTTGAATCCTATCTGATCCTACCTTTGAGACTTCACCTCTTATATCTTGAGCTCATCCTCCCATCATATCTGGATCTCAATCCCATAATGGTAAATCCTAAACTACCATCCTTCTCCTATAAATTTACTTCCATCCACAGCATCAGGGTTGGGTTTTGGAGATTGATTGTGCCCTTATGTTGTTGCCTTGAACCTAAAAGAGTCATGATCTTCATGCATTAGGGTTAGTATTGAGGTGTGCTTTGTGCCAAGGAAGGACACGTGAACTTGGGGAGACTTTTACAAGATCATCTACTATTTATGGTTGTTAGCTCTCTCCTATTTCTATTAATACAAAGAAGATCTTGTTTTCCTATATGTGTTGTATTATGTTTGCACTCATGTATTTCAAAGCCTTGTTGATTCATTGAATAGAGATGTTAGATTATGCTACTTGGTTTTCGTAGATCCTTTGCTTATTTCAATTGTGTGTGCAAGTTCTAATTATATCACTTGGAGCTACGATTGGAGCTTACAGGCAAGGAATGAGAAGCTTGCTACATATTCGAGGTAGGTCTATTTTCCATTCTCTAACTTCTCTAAGGAAAATTATATATTCTTTGTCTTCTGTTGTTCTAGACCAGTTCACTAGGTCTAGGGAATTCACCTTTGTCCACAATCGTAAATTCCGAATAACAACAACTATTATCATCATAACATCATTAGAAAACATACATATCCATTATAGCTATCATCATCATAACATCGACCAAGAAACAAACACATCCATCACAACTACTATCATCATAACATCGATTAGAAAAAAAACACATCCATCACAATTATCATCATCACAACATTAACTAGGAAACAAACACATCCATCACAACTATTTTCATAATAACATTGACTAGGAAACAACACATCCATCACAGTTATTATCATCAACTTGGTATTTTTTCTATACCTTCTTGTCTGGAAAATTTTAGAATGTGAAATATTCAAGAATTTCAGGAGACATATAGAAGTACCTCAAGTACACGTTCCAAAATTATATTTCAAGAATTGGACACGTGACACACTATACAAGTTTCTCGTTGGAAGAGGCAAAAAAATCAACAAGTTTTGGGAAAATTACTATAATTTAGTTGGCACATCATATTCAATTCACACATGTAGAATTGCAAAAAATGCATATCAAACTATTATAGAACAAAATTTTAGATCCAGAAGGCCTAAAATATCAGATATATGTTAATACAGTTTCAACGATTATGATATTCTCAAAATTAAGATACATAAATTACTAGTGACCTAATTGTTCATTATAATATCCCCATTTTTTTGGAGGGTTGTTATTATTTTCCAACATGCCTCCAAAGAAGCTACTACACCAATTAAATCTATTGAAGGCCCATCCTTGACTCATGAACAAAATGAAGACCTAGAATATAGGTTATCTCAATTAGAGAATAAAGTTAATGAAATAGATGGTAGTATGTTGAAAAAGGTGAATTTCATAGGTTCTCAAAAATAAATTAAAAGATAAATGGAAAAGAATATGAATGAAAATAAGGAAGAAATAGAAAAAAATATGAATAGAAGAGAAGAATAATGAAAATAAAGAAGGAATGAATTATAATATAGAAGGAATATAAATGAATATGAACGGAAATGAAGAAGGGATAGAAAAGAAGATGAATGAAAATAAGGGATAAATACAAAAATCCATGATTTCCATGGAAAATATTCTCTTGGCCAAGGTTTCTAAATAGAAATGTAGAGATCCAAGGAAATCATGAATAAGTGTTGAAATATGTAACTGGGTTTGGCCTTCATAATGACATATGTAATCATGATTTTATGTATTTTATGTAAAGAGAAAAATAAATTTATTATTTTCATTCTTTCATGCTCAAGGTAATTTTTTTTTTATAGTTCAAGCACCCATTGAGTGCTTCTAGGGCTTGCCATTGAGTCAACAATTCTATTGAGTCATTGTCATGTATGAAAGACCCTTTTTGGATTATTTTATCAAGTCAAAGAAAATATATGTAAATTCAAAAGTGTCATAGAGACCTTCCAATACCTTGCCATCATCCAAAGAACAAGTCGGCCTTCATGAGTGGACAAGTCAGCTTCCAAGCAGCTATTCGACCTAGAAGAGAAACCTATACATAAGAGACATTGACCTCACTTGAAGATCATCCAGCCAACTCTCAAGAATTTTGATCAAGAAAGATAAGAAGACAAGGAAGAAGCCTAAATACCTAACGAAGAAAGAGGGAGAAAAAAAGTGAAGTTTTGGGACTATATTCGATAATTTCTTTCACACGTGTGAGAGAATTAGGGCACCTATTGCAATAACAATGATCAAATTACATACCTGCACAAGAAGCCAAATTAGGGTACATAAAATTCTACTTAATAATATGAATTTCTAAGGAAGAAGAAGATCCCCAAGCGAAGGAGAGAGAAGAGATAATTAACCATCTTCCACCCACATGTGTAAGCTAGGGTTTTTGCACTAGCAAAAAATTGCAGTCATAAGCTGCAGGTCCAAAATCTTGATCAAAGAAGAAGTTGCAATTTTCATAAGGGAAGTTTGACTTGGGTTGACTTTGTGAGAAGGAAAGAAGAAGTTTTACTTGGCCTTGGAGGGGTCTTTGACAAGGGTATTAGGTCTTATAATTCTTCATCTAGACATTCTATAAGAAGAGAAAAATTCTTGTGGGTTTTCCTCTCAAGAAGAGAGTTTTTGGCCTTGGTTTACAACCTACATTTTGTGTCATACCGTCCCATTGATTTTCATTTCTTGGTGGTTGTTTGATGATATAGAACATTAATAATAATCAAGAATCTCATCAAGTTAAGTAAAAATACATCACAAGAAGTTATGAAAGTAAGAGAAACCACTTAATCTAGTTGCCTCTAGATTTATCAACTTGGTATCGGAGCTAAGGTGGCAACAACAAGGAAAGGCAACTTGAATAATATCATCAATTGAAAAGGGATACATAAGGTCCAATTACAAGGATATCATTAATAAGGAATAATAATCACATCATCTCGAAGAAATGAATTAAGGAGCATCAAAGATGATTACCCATCTCATCGCTTTGAAGAAGAAACCCCTCAAAGACCCTACCTCATTTAAAGAAGGATTCTACATTTGAAGAATTCTTTGGAAACTCACATATTATAAAAATCATTATACAAAGGAAGAAAGAAGAGCACCTCATCATCAAAGGAATCAAGGCCATCTCGCTCACTTTGAAGAAAGAATCTCATCTTTGAATAAGGGAATCTCCATTGAAGAAGTACTGCCCTCTTTGAAGAAGGAAGACATCATCAAGGAAACAATCACCATCAACAAAGTATTTTCAATAATCAACATCATCTAGAGGGAATCAAGTTGAATATATCATCATCAAGGAGCATATTCACTTGACAAGTAAGTATTTTATATTTATGTCTGAATCTACTATCAGGAGAGCAACAAACTAGTTGGGCCATCAAAATTTCCTTTCATGGAAGAAGAGGATAGATTTAATCCTCATAGAGAATGATTTTATTGAATATGTTAAGGGTTCAATCTCCAAACTTGTGCAAGATCAATCTCAAGCATTATCGAAAAACATGAAAAGGGAAATAAGGGCTCAAAAAATCCTCATAGAAACTATCAAGGATTCCCTCATCACTTATGTAGAAAAGTTGGAGAAATCAAAGAAATCTGTAAGCAATACAAGAGAAGTTATATCACTGAGAACCGAGCTATACAATATGAAGGTATCAAAGGAAGAAGGGGTAGCTGCATATCTTATGAGGGCATCTCAAATAAGAGATCAACTACAATAGTTAGGAGAAATAATGTCTGATAAAGAAATGACCATCATTGTACTCAATGCACTACCTGATGAATGGGGAAACTTTGTATCAAGTATCCTCCGAAGAAGGAAGACACTCCATTAAGTGAACTATGGTCATTATGTAAGATTGAAGAAACTAGGTTAAAGGTGGAAAACAATGTTGGATCAAACAGACAAGTTCAAGCATATGATGCAATGGCCAGGACAGAAGGAAAGTTTGATCCTCGGAAAAAGAAAAAGATCAATATGTCAAAGATACAATGTTATGAGTGTAATGAATATGGGCACTTTAAAAGGAAATTTCCTAAAATTAATAAGGACAACAAGAAGAAAAAAGAAAGAAATGATTCCCATGTCACCAAAGAAGTGGAAGAACATGAAAAGAAGAAGACAAAGAAGGAGGAGGTGAAAGATCTCTACTATGACTAAAATATACTTGAGTTCTTTTTAGTTCTGTAGAAATCATGATGGAAAGCATCACAAGAATCAAGATGCACTAGAGTTTAAATAGAGATGACATTATCATATAAGCTTGGAAGGATAGTTGAAGTGCAAGTCTACATGGTTGTAGTAGTAATCATAGAAAGAAAGTAGCTCATGGCATATCCATTGGTAGCATATAAGGACAATTGAAGTAGAAGAATATATGGTTGGAAGAAAGTCATGTAGCATGATATAAGATAAAAAAATCATCATGCATTATCATCATTAGAAAGGAGCATTTGCAGAATAGGGATCCTCTAGAACCTCCACTAGAATCTTTATATGAAGGTTCACCCCTACTTGGAAGAAGCAAGTGTCTCACTGATAGTATACGGTCCACCTTGTGTGGGATCCACTATTAAGGTATGATGATGAAGATGTGCAACATGTTGAATTGTTTGAATTACTTTCATCTTCAAACAAGAAAAGGAAGCTACTAAAATGAAGTCTAGATGAACAAAAAAAGAGGTATGTACATATTTGATAGAGCCATATAGTCGCAGATATCTTGGTTGAATTTCTCTATCTCATGAGCATAATCGAAGAATAAGGATCTATTCCATTAGAATGATGCATGAAGGCATATAAACAATGTGTCTTAAACTCTTCTACATATTGACAAGATGAAATCAACATAATAATGCCTCATGGAGAATACGAGGTGGTTGGAAATAATAGTTCCTATGGTGAAGGAACTATGATAACCTAATGAAAAAATATGTGAAGAAGATGAAATAAGAGTTCGTGAGAATATGTATATATAGTCACATAAGATAAGATAATAATCAAAATTTGATAACTGGAAGGATTGGATATGACATCTCCCTGTAGAAGATATGAAGACCCTGATAAGAATGATAGAAGAATAAGAACCTTGGTAATGAATATCTTGGAGATGGATTCATACATGTGCAAGATGTTGATGTTAGAAGTTGATGTCATGACGAAAGGCCATCTTAAAGAGGCAACTTTGACTTGATGTTTATTTTGATTTTTGAACACATCTAGCTGGTTTGTGATAGGGGCCACCAAAAGAGAGTTGTAGAAAGTCACCTACAATTGGTACTCATGAGATGGATGAAAGATCCTAAAATAAACATGACTTGGAAAAGGTAGTTGTATGTAGGAAAGCCATATGTCACTATGGTTTGTTGAAGATAAAGTGATGTAGAAGATGGTTGATGCCCTACAAAGAAGTTAGGGAAGAAGAAGTATCCATGATGAAGAAATTGAAGTTCATGACATGACACCAAAAAGAGGAGCCCTACAATTAGCTGATAGTATGATGGTCTCCACCAAAGAGCATATAGTTGATGTTGGAAATAAGTCCCTAGTATAGAGGGAGCTTGGACAATCCCCTTGTTAAAATGGAGCTCGGACAAGCCCCTTGTTAAAAGGGAGCTTGGACAAACCCCTTGTTAAAAGGGAGCTTGGGAATATTCCTTTTATTGGAATGGGTATATCCTCCCTAGTTGAGAGGGAGAGATAGACACATTGTTATTGTCTTCATTGTATGAAGAAAGAATGGAGGCTTGGGTCAACATTTGAGAATGATACCGATACTCTTTGAGGATGTGGTAGGGCATCCAATAGGAAAGCCTTAGTTGAAGAGGAAATTCCTTGAGGAATTGTTATTCCAAGACAAGAATTGTCCTAAAAGGACATAACTTGTGAACATCTAGGTGGGGTATGTTCCTTAAGAGATAATGATGATGGTGTCTATTAATAATTTTCTCGCCAGCATTGTTCTCTAATCTTGTGGAGAGATAGAGTTTTTAGTTAAGGCCTTGCTATGTGACAATGTTGGTTGATATGATGAGATGCAATGAGATAAGATGAATTAATAACTTATGAGATGGCTTACCAATCCAATTCTTCTTATGATAATTATTCAGTATGAGAACGTCCAATTACCTTGTATAGATTATGAAAACCTCCCTAGTTAAGGTCGAGTGTTGAAATATGTAACTAGGTTCGTTCTTCATAATGACATATGTAATCATGCTTTTATGTATTTGGTGTAAATGGAAAAATAAATTTATTATTGTCATTCTTAATGCATTGGTTTCATGCTCAAGGTAAATTTATTTATAGTTCAAGCACCCATTGACTTCTTCTAGGGCTTGTCATTGAGTCAACGATTCTATTGAGTCATTGTCATGTATGAAAGACCATTTTGGGCTTATTGCATCAAGTCAAAGAAAATTTATGTACAGTGAAAAGTGTCATATAGACCCTCCAAGACCTTGCCATCATCCAAAGAACAAGTCAGCCTTCATGAGTGGACAAGTCAGTCTCCAAGCAACTATTCGACCTAGAAGAGAAGCCTATATATAAGAGACATCGACCTCACTTGAATATCATCCATCCAACTCTCAAGAAATTCAATCAAGAAGGATAAGAAGACAAGGAAGAAGCCTAAACACCTAACGAAGAAAGAGGGAGAAAAGAAGCAAAGTTTTGGGATTGTCTTTGAACTAATATTATACACACATGCGAGAGAATTAGGGCACCTATTGTAGCAATAAGGATCAAATTACAAATCTACACAAGAAGCTGAATAAGGGTACATAAAAGTCTACTTTGGAAGTAGAATTTCTAAGGAAGAATAAGATCCCCAAGCAAATCAGAGAGAAGACACAATTAACCATATTCCACCCACACGTGCAAGCTAGGGTTTTTGCAGTAGCCGAAAATTGCAGGTCGAAATTGTAGTCATAAGTTGCAAGTTTGAAATATTGATCAAAGAAGAAGTTGCAGTTGTCACAAGGAAAGTTTTACTTGGGTTGACTTTGTGAGAAGGAAATTCTTCAAGAAGAAGTTTGACATGGTCTTAGAGGGGTCTTTGAGAAGGGTCTTAGGTATTGGAATTTGTCATCTGAACATTCTATAAGAAGAGAAGAATTCTTATGGGTTGTCCTCTCAGGAGGAGAGGTTTTGGCCTTGGCTTACAACCTACATTTTATGTCTTATTTTCCAATTGATTTTCATTGTTTGGTAGTTATTTGATGATAGAGAACACTAATAATAATCAAGAAGCTAATCAAGTTAAGTAAAAATACATCACAGGAAGTTATCAAAGTAAGATAAATCACCTAATCTAGTTGCCCCTAGATTTCTAAAAAATAAGGAGAAGCATGTTGTTGAGAATAAATATCATATGAGGGTTATTTTATCTCAATTGTAGAGCACAAATTTTGAATTGCAAAACATAATAATGAATTTTCAATCCAAGATCTACATCATTAGGGCTTCAAGTTAGCACCAAGGAACTACTACATTCAAAATATGTATATGAGGAAATTTGATGCTAATGATCTTGTAACATGGATATTTAAGATGGAACAACACTTTAATCTACGCCAAGTGGCACCCTTACAAAAGGTAAATATTGCACCCATGTTTTTAGAACGAAACCTACATGTATGGTATCAATGGCTTTGTGAAAGAAAAAATGATTATGTCATATCTTTGTCCACTTTTATAGAAGAATTGGTAGAAAATTATGGAGACATTAAGAGCAACACATTCTTTTAGTCAATTCGTAAATATTCGACAAAAATATCATGTTATATAACACATTCAACAATTCTAAAGGTTGAGTATCAGACTAAAGAATATTTCATGTGATAACTTGTTAGACCTATTTATGGGTACCTTAAAGGAAAATATCCAACATGAGGTGTGTCTCTTTGAACCTAAATCTCTAGAGCATGCTTTTCAATCTAAAAAGGAAAGTTGAAAGTAAAAATATGGCTACAAGAAAGTTGGTCACTAATAAATATATAGAAAATCATGCCCCTTTTCCTAAATTGATAGAGTTGTCACCTAAACAAATGGATGAAAGAAGAGCAAAGGGACTATGTTTCAACTGTGACAACAAATAGAGTAAAGGGCATACATGGAGTAAGAAGAAGTTTCTACATAGACTGTGAAGTTGAAGAAGATAAAGAAGTGGAAACTTCACAAGATCTAGAGCTAGAAGAACTTACTCCGACAATATCTTATCATGCATTGGCCAAAATCAATACTCCACAAATCCTCAATATAGAAGGATATATAAAAAGGAAAATGGTAACAATTTTTTTTAATTCATGTGGTACCCATAAACTCATCAATTAAAAATTGGAAAAACTTAATTGATTTGTATACCCAACACCATAATTTCAAGTGATGATTGCAGATGGAGGTACCAAAAGTTGTTTAGGGAAATGCAATAAGATTAAGTTGAATATGGAGGAGTATTTATCGGTTAGTCCTATGATTGCAATCCAAATGGGTGGTGCTGATGTTGTATTATGGGTCCAATGGTTACAATAATTAGGAATAATGGCCCTTAATTTCCAAGATATTTTCATTAGATTTTTCTCAGAAGGAAAGGAAATTGAGCTTAGAGGTATCCAAGGGAAACCCAATAAAATTATAAGCTCTAATAGCATGACAAAATTGCTAAAAAAGGGACACCATGGTGTAGTTGCACAATTGTGTTTATTAGATGTTTAAACATCTATATCCTCTCCTCTGGTGGATCTTGAAAAAATGATCAATAATCATGCTAAGATATTTGGAGAAATGCCTAAGGGTCTCCCACTCATTCGAGATCATGACCATACTATTCATTTGAAACCTAGAAGTGTACCACCTAACATTAGGCCTTATATATATCCACATGCACAAAAGAGTGAGATTGAATGCATGGTTCAAGAAATGTTAGAGGCGGGAATCATTCAGCCTATCAAGAGTGTTTCCTCTTCACCATTAGTGATGGTTATAAAAAAAGAATGATTCGTGGCGTATGTGTCCAGATTATAGACAACTCAACAAAATTCCAATCAAAGATAAGTTTCCTATTCTCTTCGTTGATGAATCGTTAGATGAATTGCATGAAGCAATTTTCTTTACTAAAATGGATCTTTGTTCTGGATATAATCAAATCATAATGAGGACGAAAGACATTCCCAAAAAATCCTTTAGAACAAATGAAGGTTATTATGAGTTGTTGGTTATGCCATTTAGACATACAAATGCACCTTCAAAATTTCAAATCTTGATGAATTCTATTTTCAAACCCTTAGAAAATTTGTGCTAGTATTTTTTGATGATACTAATTTACAACAAATATTGGGAAGAGGATGTACACCATGTTGACAAGGTATTAAAATTATTGGAATAGAAAAAACTATATGCAAAGCCTTTCAAGTGTGCCTTTGGGGTTCAAGAAGTGGAATATTCGGGTCATATTGTATCACAAGATGGAGTCAAGGTGGATCCTAACAAAATCAAAGCTACAAGGGAATGGAAAATCCCAAATGCCTTGAAGAAACTCAGAGGATTCTTAGGATTGATAGGATATTACCGCACATTTGTTAAGAATTATGGTTAAATAAGAAACACCTCTAACAAAAATATTTAAGAAGGAAGTGTTTTCTTAGGCTAAACAAATAACCAAAGTGTTTGAATAACTTAAAGAGGTTATGTGTACAACTCCCGTCTTAGTGACACCTGAATTCATACAAATATTCATAATGGAGTGTGACGCCTCAGGCCATATCATCGGTGTAGTTTTGATGTAAGAACTATCTTTGAAACTAATTTTTTTTAAGGGAAATAATGTACTCAAACCCATCTATGTAAAACAAATGTTGGCCATACTACATGAAATAAGAAATGGTGTCCATGCCTAATAGGAAGACAAATAATGATAGTCTGAAGTACATGGAAAAAAGACTATCTTCAAAAGAGAAACAAAAATGTGTCAGAAAGATGTTGAGTTATGAGGGAAACAAAAATATTGTGGTAGATGCAATCTCAAGGAAAGAGGAAGACATAAATGGTTTACTATGTGTTATTTCATTCCATAATTTGACTGGGTGGAAGAAGTAAGGGTGGAATGGCAACAAGTTGAAAAGATATACAAGATCATTCAACGACTATAGGAGGACCTTGATGCAGTAGAAAAATATACATGCAAAAATGATTTGTTATGGTATCAATATCACTTATACTTATGTGATAATTCTCAACTCGAATAGAAGGTCCTATTGGAATTACACCCTTCTCATGTAGGAGAATATTTAGGGTTCTTGAAGACATACCATAGGATCAAGAAATATTTTTTTTTGGAAGGTCTTAAACCAGAAGTGCAAAAATTTGTGGCGGAATGTGTGGTATTCCAACTAAATGGAGGACTATCATGCCCCTAGGGCTCCTTCAACCATTATCCATACCAAGCCAACGTTGGGAAGAAGTTTCAATGTATTTTATTATATGTTTACCCAAATTTGAAGGAAAGTGTCATTATGGTAGTGGTAGATCGAATGACAAATTGTGCCCACTTTTTCTCTCTTTCTCATCCTTTTAAAGCAAGTATCATAGCAAAAGAATTCATGGAAACAATTCAAATGCTACATGGAATAAAAAAAATTGTGGTAAGTGACATAAATCCAATTATCACTGGAAAATTTTGGACTAAATTATTTTCTTGTTTGGGCACTAAATTGGTGCACAAATCATCTTACCATCCTCAATTTGATAGGAAATATGAGATTGTGAATAAATGTTTAGAAGGATATCTACGTTTCTTTGCATATGGTAAACATAAACATTGGGTCATGGTTTTCTATCATAGAATGGTGGTACAACACATCTTTCCATACTTCATAAAAAATGTCACCATTTATTGCACTTTATGGATATCATCCTCCATCCATCACATCACCCTTGAAAGGGACTATAAAGGCTCAAGCAGTAGAGGACCACATCCAATACAAACAAGAGGTTCTGAAACTATTGAAGGACAACTTGGTTATGGAACAAAATAGGATGAAACAACAAGCAGATAAACATCGCAGTGAAAGGGAATTTGAAGTGGGGATTGGGTATTTGTGAGACTAAAGCCACATAATATACGTCCCTCAAGCAACAAAAGAAGGACAATAAATTAGCTCTGAGGTATTATGGACTCTATAAGATGTTGCAGAGAATTGGAATTATGGCATAAAAATTGGACTTGCCTCCATCTTCATGTGTGCATATAGTATTCCATGTTTCTTTGTAAGGTTTTACCTTACCAACCATCAATAATATAGAGAAGTAGGGGTAACATTAATCACTAATACTCATATTTATATTTTTTGTAACATTACTAACTTAGTTATCATGTAATCAAGTTCCTTCATCTATTTCAATATATGAATATCACATAAGAAGTTGGGGATAAATTTCCTTTAAAACAAATTCCAAAACACATTTCTCCTCAAGTTTAAGAGAAGCATGTTCTCTTTTCATACTTATATGTGAGCTCTAAGTAAGACTGGAAATAAATTCCACCATAATACCATGTGCGAGCATTAAGCTAGATCAACCTATTTGATCTCCTAGATTATTCTAAATAAGTTCTACTTATTGACTTTTGACATCATAACCACAAAAGTATGCCACAAGAACCTAAAATATTATGCTTCTATCACAAAAATCACATATAAGGGTATGAGTATTAACCTACTTGTAACATGATAAATGAAAGAGGAATATGCCTCTCTTCATTAGTAAATCTAATAAATATGATATTTTTATTGATTCATCAATTAAAAATTCCCAGTGGCATTGCTTCAATCATGAGACTCGTATAATGAATGTTGCAACAAAAGAAGCCACTGTTACAAATTCAGAAGCATATTATTCTTCAAAAATAGCCAAATAAAACAATGGACTTGCCAAAATTGGGAACAATAGTTTTCTACAGTCATTAAAGCATAGGATTGTACCCATAAATACATGTAGCTTAGATGAAACTTATTATGCTCACTTGCACAAAATCCTACAAAATTGATCACTATAAAATTGTTTCCAACAAGAACCCCCTTTTTATATGAAAGCTTCAGATAATAAAAGTAACAATTGTCCTATTCTCTATTCACACTTCAACAACTTATTAAATTCATTTTCACATTCATACAAAAACTTGCAGAAATAGGAAGCTACATCCATTAAATAATCTCTTCATAAATTTCTAGTACATGAAAGCTACAGTAAGTAAGACATTTACTCTAACAATTTATATGCACAAAAGATACAGCCATTGAGGCCTTTTGACAAACACTTTGCAAGCATGCAATCTACAGCCATTAAGCCCTTTTGACAAACAATTTGCAAGCATGCAATCTATAGTCATTGAGGCATTTTGTCAAACACTTTGCAAGCGTGCAATCTACAGCCATTGAGGCATTTTGTCAAACACTTGGAAGTAATGAATTTGAGATTCTTCTTCAAGCTATTTATCTCATAAAATTCATAAACTGAAATTAAAATGTTGGCATATTAAAACAGGTATTTTCACCCAAAAAAAACTCGACAACATGCAAACACAGTTGGCAACAACAATTTGAAAAATCGCTCAGATTTACAAATCAAGTTCTGAAGATAATTTTTTTGGAATGAAATATGGGGTTACATGGTAAAAAGGTACAAATACCCCTTGATGTTGTGTTGAATCACAATAACAACCCTGAGAGATTCAATTCCTTAAAATAACAAAACTTTGGATCTCATTTACCAGTTTTGTCAAACACATATAATGCAAACTTTCATCTACAATTCTACATGAAGAAATATAACCCAAAATTATGCTAATATGAGTTTTTCATTGAATTCACGAATTTCTATGTTCCCTATATGAATTCTTAATACAAGTAATTAATCAAACATTTTACAACCTGCAAAGCTACTTCCCTTTACATAAGTTGACAAACTTATTGCAGCCACTACTACAATTTGGAAAACACATGGCAACCCTGAATGCTACAGTCATTAATACTTTCTGTCAATTAATTTGCAACAGAACAACAATAAAAACTTACATACAATAAACTACATCCATTGAGGAGTTTCTTCAAACATTTAGTGTGCAACCTTTTTTTGAGAGAGATCTAAGTTTCAACCAACAACCCAATTCACAGGAAGAAAGAACCATGTATTAAATTTCTAAAAGGGACAATGAAATGTTATCAAACATAGAATATTAGCTTTAGATAATAGACATGACCTGCTATGGACAAAATTTCATTATAAGCAAAATTTGAAATCATTGGCAACACATTCTTCTTTTAATTCCCTGCATGTAAATTCTCATACATAGCTGCCATGAAACTGTTAACTCATTGTGGGTTAGCTCAGAAATAACTTTCTAAATATTTCATAAATATTCATAATTTTGTAATAATTTAAAGTAGCAATAATAAATTTAAAATCTCAACACTTTAAAACTAATAAGAAACCAAAATTTCAAGAGCATTTATAGATATACCTGACAATGTGTATATATATAACTCAAAAAAGATGAGAGTATGCTCTAGCTCCAATGCCCTTACCAACTCATTGTGAACCATCCAGTTTTCCACCCAACCATATCCAGGGAGAACTTCTCCCCTTGGAACCCCCGAGCTGTAAGAGCTCCCAAGCAGTACCAAAATATAGCAGTAGAGAGATATACAAGGCAAACTGAGGAAGATAAGTTTCACTTCCTCTCAATACCACTCATGGACAACTCCACCAAGTAGAAATAATTAGTAATTTAGTTTAGGAATTTCAGATTCATTTCAACAACATTTGGTTATTCTCCAAGACTCTCCCTCTCACAATCCTCTTCAAGTCTCTCCAACTGTTGTTATTACAATGCACCCCCCTCCCAAGTGAGAATACATGAGACACATATATAGGAGGAGCAACAAATTCTTGTGATAAAGGAGGAGTGATAGGCATGCCTTGTATTCCATTTAGAGGAGTGTAACTCATGCCATTAAAGAGAGATATGCATGCCTTAGTTAAGGAGAGTGTAACTTATGCATTAAAGAGAGCATAAGAGGAATATTTTGTGACATGTCTTTAATGTGTGTAAGAGGAATATGCCATTCTTTGATGAGTGCATAAAAGAGAGTGTAATATATTTATTAAAAGAGAGATATATTTACATAGAGCCATGAGAGTCATCAAGGAGAGAGGAGATGAAGATGACTTGTAATTCCCTTTTAATAATAATATCACAGTCTCATAAAATATAATAATAATATTAATAATATTGATGATTAAGTTGAGATTGAAATATTATGATTGATTAATGATAAGTTAAGCGATTTTCCTTCAACTATACTTCATTACCCATTGGTTGAAGGTGATTTACTATTTTTGGAAAGTCATACTTAAGATGCTAGACATGAATTTCAATTTTTAAAAGGTCACTCCAGAATTGTCAGAAATGGGATTTTATTAAGGAAATTCATCCGTGAGTTTCACTTGAGTGGTATTTATCTTTCGGAGAATAGGGATTCCACATCCCTATTGTATACATCATTGTGCCTTAGTAGATTGAGGACTCCACGCCCTGATCTACTTCAAGGATCCAAGATTCCACACATTGATCTTTTAAATGTTTAGGACTACGTGTCCCAATCCTTTTATTATAGATCCAAGACTCAACGTCTTATCTTTCATGAATTTAGAACTCCGTGCCGTAATCCTCTTATTATAAATCCAAGACTCCACATCTTTACCTTTCAGGGATTTTGGACTCCGCACCCTAATTTCCATGGCTTATCATCTAATATACTTTAAGACTTCACGCTTCAACTTAAGGTACTGATTGTGAGCTCATACCCATTTGATAGTTCGTTAGTAAGGCCTTGTTCCAAGACCTGCACACATCACAATCTCATAGATCAAACGGATTAAATGAATTTCATAATCAACTTATTCACATTTTACCAAAGATTGTGCATGAATTCCACAGTCATTTTGGTTCTGGAGAAATGAATTTTGTAGCCATTTATAATTTGAACATCCTTTTTTGCAAATAATCATGTCCCCTACCACATCTTGCTCAATATAAGATTAAGTATATAATGTATCATGACTTCCATAGTCATTTATAATTTGAGCGTCTTTATTTGCAAATAACCATGTTCCCTGCCACATCTTTCTCAATACAAGATTAAGCATATATAATCATACAAATCATGTATCATGACTTCCACGGTCATTTATAATTTGAGCATCCTTGTTTGGAAATAACCAGGTCCCCTGCCACACCCTACTTAGTACAAGATTATGCATATATAATCACACAAATCATATATCATCCATAAATCATAATTAACCATATGTTCCACATAACTATGATCATCCATGGATCTATGTGTCTCAATCCTAGATCACCATCCATATCATACACCTATGTCCAAACAAGGATACTAAAAGAGAAAACATTGATAATATGCTCTTAAGTAAAATAAGTTCTTATACACACAACCATAGATGTTATCATAAGCACATAGCAACTAGGTGACCCAAACTAGGTCTATATAATATAAGCATGTACATAAGTTTGTCATGCATAATATTATATGATTACATCAAAATCACCCTCTCTAAGTGTCACAAAACTAACATTTCCAAGGTGGGACACTACATTCTTGCTTAAAGAAGGTAATTAGTGACAAGATCTCACTACAAACTCTTCCATCAAAGATTAATGAAGAAGGGAAAGTAATACTAGAACTAGAAAAAACTTTGGCAACAAGGACAAAGTAGCTAGGAAATCGAGCAATCAATGAGTATTTCATCAAATGGAAGAACATACCAGCAAAAGAAGCGATATGAAAATATGAGCTTTTCATGTAGCAACACCCATAGATAGTCAAGTGTTGAGAACAACACTTCTTTGGAGGGAATGAACATGTTAAGACCTATATAAGCCCCATGTAAACAAACAAATCCCTTATTAAGCCATAGATATTGAGTGATTACATTTATAATGTTATATTGTTATGTAGGCTAGAACCCCTTATGGTCCCATTTTATTATAATTGTATCATTTATCTCCTCTCTCTCTCTCTCTCTCTCTCTCTCTATATATATATATATATATAGCTTTGAATCCCAATTTTACATAATTTGACAGAGATATGGAAGGCGTGATGGATAGGGTTTCATAGTTTCTCGACTTCCCTTATGTTGTTGGCACTCTTTAGATCACATATTCAACCTCTGCTTCACTGCTAGGGCAAGGTGAAAGGTATCAAGGTTATTTCGAGATCATAGACCGACACTTCTCGTTGATGCTAATTAGAAGGAGGTATTTTATCACTGGTCTCACTGCTCGAGCGATTGTTGAGGGATCCTGGGAATGGTCTAAATCCTGGTTTCTACATCCTATGATAGGAAGGAGAACAATCGCTAGGGTTTTCATCAGTATCATACACCTTCTTTTTACCGCATAATTTTTGTTTTCCCATGTCGTGCACAATGGCTCAGATGGGAGTGAAGGGCGTCATATTCATGTGTTGGGATCAGATCCGTATAGGAATGTGGTGACCCTTGAACATAAATACATTCCTTGTCTACTCTTCGTCACAAGGGAAGTATTGGAAAAATCGAAAGGCAAACCCTCAGTTTCTGAAGGATTTTTTTATCTGGAATGTTTGTTGTCATAGATCCATTGTTCAAGCAACCAGATCTGGAAGTTCTCAATCATATGAGAAAATTAAATTTCCGAAAAGGAGGAGCAGATGTAGATCTGCGACACCTGTTCTACCTCTCGTTAGATCAATATTTTGCTCCAACAAATCAAGTGGATTCAGCAATCTGGCTATTGTTTATGCAGACATTTTTTCCGCTGCAACCCCTTTCGCTCCTTTCAAAACCTTACTTTGAATTTGTTCCGGCTGACGATTTGAACGGTTGTCAAGTATGGGATCCAGATCTTGGAACAAAGACATCTTTCCAAATTTTTATTAAAAATCCAGATGGAAATCAATATTATTCTGGGTTCAGGCCTCAGAGCGCGTCCAACAATTGAAGCAAAATATCCTGCACATTCTAGGTATTTTGATGCTCCTATAAAGCCTGATCTATGAAGGAAAATCCATGTAAGATGAATTGAGGTTACAAGATTATAAAATTCTTTCTTCATCCACCATCATCTCAAATTTGAGGCTTCGGGGAGGCTCTCCTGGATCAAGCAATCCAAAGGGCACAGGGGGAGTGCCCAGATCTAGTCTTCCCCAAGGAACATAGTCGAATCAAGGACAAGTAAATGGAGGTCCTACATTCAAAGATATCCTCAAAGGGAAGTTTGTTGCATCAACAATATCGGATCAGACACACAATATACCCAACCCCTATATAGTGGACCAACTGAATCAAATCCCAGTAATGGCCATTGATCTATTAGAAACAAATGATCTATGCACAACATATGAATCAAAAGCACTTATATGCAGATTAAACGATTTCTAGCCAAAACCAATGGATCTTTTCCACTGTATTTTCACAACTTGGACAATAAATTGTGAGATTCACCTATGCTCCAAGGAATTTTTCATAGTAAATTTTACATCATCAGAGGAATACGAATATATATTGCGAGAGGGCCCATGGTTCTGGGGTTCTACGAGACTTTTTGTCACCCCATGGTTCCCAGATTTTGATGCCAATACAATGGTGGTATCAAGAATGTTAGTTTGGGTTAGATTGCATAATCTCCCCCTACATTTCTAGCACCATAAAATGCTAGAATGCATTGGGGACCTCTTAGGGCGATACATAAAGACAAACACACAAAGAGTTAAAGAACGAATCTACACTTTCACCAGAATTTGTGTGGAGGTGGACCTCAGCAAAGGATTGTCAGATCGTATTCTCCTGACACATAACAAGAAGTGCTAGACACATTTTCTAGATTTTGAGAACACAACTTTTAGATGCTGAATATGCCGACAAACGAAACATTTACAAAACTCATGTCCTGATGCCAAGAAAGTGCCTTGAAGGAAGAAGAAATTAGGGAAGCAACCGAAGGGATGGAAATTCCCACAAAATTTGCTTGAAGAAGAAGAGGATGATGAAGAAATGGAGCCCCCTACCAATGAAGAAACCTAGAATCCACAAGATAGCGTAGAAAAGGAGGGAGTTAATCATGAAGTTTCAGGAATTCCAACACACGCATCGCGACAGGAGATGATCCCTAAAGCAAAGGAGACTGGGGGTTCAAAACGTCATCATGTATCTAAAAGTCTGTATTCAAATAAGGAAAATCCAAGAATGAATGAAGAGACCCAACTAGCACTTGTAACGACCACTCCATCCCAAGCAAAATGGCGGAAGGTAGAAAAAAAGAAACGGAGAAAAGGGTAACCTGCGTACTTCCATTTCAGAGTAGTTTTTTGTCTCTATGAACACCAGTTTCGACTGGCATGATTGAATGCATTGTAAGCATCTACAACATGTAATTTTGTTTTCGTTTATATATATATATATATATATATATCTTGCAAGACGAGCTTCCCCCCTTGAAGTGGACTATAATTATTATTTTATTATCATTTTAAGGTGTAAGGGTCATAACAACATACATTAACAATAATGTGAACCTCATCATGGCATCTCTAACCAGCAAGCTCAAGCTAACCGAAGAAGTTGTGTGTTCCAACTTAGAGGTCAAATTGAAGGTAAAATCGAGGGATTAGGAAGAACTAGAGGATAAATCTGTGAAACCTAAAAAGGAGCAATTGAGTTCAAGCATCGTGAACCATTCATTGTCTCTCTTCAACATGGAAGAAAAGATGGATATTAATTTGTATTAAGGTGACATAGATGCTTTGAAATTAAATCGTTGGTTGTAGTAGTTAGAGGTTTATTTTAGTGTTCACCATATAAATGAGGAACATAAAATCTCATTTTCCCATTTGAAAATAGAGGGCCATGCCCTAACCTAGTGGGGAAGCCACATGAAAACCATTGGGTTGGAGGGAGATCCTCCAATAACAAAGTGGGCAGATTTTAAAAATCTCATGAAGTTACAATTCTACCATATTAGGCATGCAGAGGACCAATGAATCCAATGACACTACTTCAGGTAAAGATAAGGGTAGAGTGTACAAGAGTAAACCACACAATTTAGGAATATGGAAATAATGTTGGGTATCTCTCCCAAGAACCTGGACGTAATCCTTGAGTATATGAGGGGTATACACAACCATCTACGAAAGTAAGTGATCTTGTTCAAACCCAAAAAAGTGGATGAGGCTTGTGTACAAGCATAATACCCAGAAAACATAGGCCAAAAGAAAGGGAAGCCAAGGGGTTCAAAGAAAAATTAACACCAAGAAGTTTCCAAGGATGGTAAGAAGAAGTGGAAAGGGGGGAAGGAGAAGAAGACAACAACCATATCACACTAGTGCAAAGATTCTAACAACCATTATACCCACTACAATATTGATGGTCATAGAGAGAAAAGTGCTAGAAATTACATTTAGAGCTCAACTCAAAGAATCAAAAGAAGGATATGAAGAAGAAGAATCCCATAACCATAGATTCGAGCAATTAGGTGGAAAGTGACTCATATGTGGATGAGAAGATTGTCTTGTTGACAAAGCAAAATGCACCGCTTACATTCTAAGGGGATCTCTCTGGTACGAAGTCACAATTAGACTTCACACCATTTGGGATGAGAGTCCTATCTGGAATGTTGGCCCGATTTCCATATAATATTTAACAAAAATTAGGTCTTGGATGAAATGAGCAAGGAGAGGGAAACCCAAATAAGATCACCGATGAGATACAAGTTATAACAACTTTATAGAAATACCTTTATTACACGGTGCAAAGAATATTACACCAGATATATAAAGGGACATGAACCTTAAAGAAAAGATGATAACACGCATTAATTAAGATACATGGATATAGAATAATACTAGCTATCGATTGTAAAGTAGTTTGAAACTAATAACTAGCATGAAAGTGTATATAAATCAACAAACAATTCCTAGAAAGATGTAAGTCTCCAATTAATGAAATAGTTTATTAACTTCCAATACATGAGCAACAATCACATACCATTAAACAACAACAAAGAATAGTCTTATAATGTTAAACAACATGTGAAAGAAATGCTTGCCATGACCCAAAAGACTTCTAAATATTAGTATTGAAATACTCCACTCACAATCACAAAATATCTCCATGATACCCAATAATGGGAATGCACTACTGGAACTTGATCTTCAAAGAAGTTTACAATCTTTCCCTTTCAAGTGCTCCAAGAGTCACAAAAGCCAAAAGTCCATTTCTTTAGCCTAGAGGGTATATTTATACAAAATGGGGTGACTTTTCACCTTCCATGACTCTTCATCTACCCTCATGTCTAATTTCTAATTTACTTTATTTCTAATTCTATTTTATTTTCACATGTTAAAATTGGCAACTAGGGAAAAACTCCATGTGGGTCATATTATTTATGGCAACTGATATTTTTATTGGATCCCTATCATTGAGAGGTGTAGGATTGATCTAAAGATCATCTGATTCCGATAAGTATTTATGAAGTTATGAATTTATTTATGTTATGGACAAAATGTTAAGTCGGCTAACAACTTATGTAGGCTCAGAAGCCCAACAGTCATGTCTATTCAACCTCTACATTTTAGTATAAATAGAAGAGGACTTCAAGTCATTTCTACACACACTTGGATCTCTTCCTCTCTCTACTTGTCTTTGGGTTTTAGTAGGAGGAGAGATCTTAAGGAAAAGTCAGAAAAGCTGGAAAAGCCGGAACTGCCGGAAAAGCCAGAAAAGATGGAAAACCTGGAACTGCCAAAAAAGCTGGAATTGCCGGAAAAGTCGGAATAGCCGGAATAGTTGGAACTGTCGGAAAAGCCAGAAAAGCTGAAACTGCTAGAAAAGTTGGAAAAACCGGAACTGCGGGAAAATCCGCAACTGCAGGAAAAGCCAGAACTGCCGGAAAAGCCAGAAACGCTGGAAAAGCTGGGAATATCGAAAAAACTGGAAAATCAAGAAAAACCGGAAATGCCAGAAACGCCGAAACTGTTGGAACTGCCGAAAAAGCCGGAAATTCCGGAACTATCGGAACTGCCGGAAAAGCTGGAACTATCGGGAATTGTCGAAACAGCTGGAGCATCTGTCTCCAAAGGAAGGCAACATGATGTATGAGATCATGAGAAGCATAATAAGTAGCATGATGATATGAGCATGGGCAACATAATGATGCATGATGATATGAGCATGGGCAGCATAATGATGAATGAGATCATGAGCATGGGTAGCTTGATGATGAATAAGACCATGAAAGATGCATCATGATGAGCATCATGAAGATGAGAGCAGCTCAATCATCAAGGTTCAACACATGTGATAGTACAACAAGGTGTCACACGGTAATGTGCAATAAATAGATGAGATGCAACAATATGATAGGTGAACGAGTCACCTTAGAGAATCAATTGAAGCAATATGTCTTCAACTGATCTCATGCCAATATCAAAAGTCAAAGTGATTGACTTCTATTGTAAATGTACTATCTCTCTCACTTTCTCTGCTGAACTTTGAAGAACATAAAAGAAGAATTGATCAAGGGTTTCCCCACATGGGGTTTGTCCCTGGCTAGCACCACATCTTGTGTCCTCTTGTCTTGGCTTGTCTTCTGCGATTTATATTTATTTTCTATTTGCAGTTTACTTATGTTGATGTGATTGCTAATGTGGAAAAGAAATTGAAATAAATTGCTCTAACATAGAACATACCTAAAACTAACATGGTATCAGAGCTGAGGTGAAGACAATGCCCAAGCAATAGTGAAAGAGAAATCACCAAAGACAATAGGGACAAGAAAAAAGGATCAATGGGTTCCGCATCTCTCTTCTAAGTTCACAAAGGGTGAAGTCGAAGCAGAACATATTATCAGAATGGCGTAGCGGAAGTTTTTGATGGCCCATATAAAGATCACTCCATTGGGAAGTTCAGATCTAAGGGTGGAAGGAAAGGCGGATGCCTTGGTTGCAATAAGTTCGGCCATTATGCAAAGGAGTGTCCGAAGGTAATGCAGGTCATCAAGGAAATGGTCGACTCTTCAAAGAAAGGAAGGAACCCGAATCACTTTTATGTACTTGATCAAAAGAAGAACCTGGTGTCCATCTCGGAAATAGAAGTCAAAGGTTTCAGGGTGGCACTCATCGATGGAAAGGTACATGTTTGGAAATAGAATTTTCAAAGATGTTTTTGGGTTCAGGGTTGTATCAAATTGCAGGAAGTCCACTAGGGACCATGTCCATTGTCACATAGCACCGAAGGTCTGTGAGTTAGATGGTGACAGGGATGCCTGAATTCAAAAGGAGCATCAAAGTACATGTCTGAGATGTACCGAAGGAAAATCTTACAAGGGGACCATTCCCCTCATGTAGCAGGTCCACAGGTCTGGAACAACCCAAGGGGTCTGAGATTGATAATTAGGAATCTCGCATATGCAGGAAGAAGAAAGCCCTCTATGGCTTGAAGCAAAACACTCCGAGAATAGTATGAGAGGATCGATAGCTGTATGATAAAGCTGAGATTCACTAGGAGTGAAACGGATCCAAACCATCCGAAGGTTGTGGATGACAAACCTCTCATACCAGCACCTTATGAGGACGACCTGCTTCTAACAGGTGCAGACCCTCTCATTTGCAGAAGTAAGAGGTAGTTGGATTCCAGGTGTGGAATGTTGAATTGCAAGCCTGTGACTACCTTGAGGTTCTTAACTTTTAGAAGTTATATGGTAGTGATGTCGGACCAGATTTGGGAAATACCTCTAAATCTCATAAACTCATTCGTGTTGATGTTCTTGGTGGACTTCCGTCCGAACATATGTTTTGCAGTTAGCATGGTAAGCTCATATGTGGTTGAACCTCACTGGATTGGTGCCAAGAATCTTCTGAGATGTCTTCGGGGCACAATTTCTCATGGATTGAGATGCACTGCTAGAAATATGAAACTGCATGATTATTCGAAAGCTGATTGGGTAGGCATTGTGGAGGATCACTAGAGCACTTCTTAGTGCTGTTTCTCTTTGGATTCTACTTTGATATCATGGATGAGCAGGAAGAAGAAGTCGGTTGTTATAAGCACCACTGAGACCAGATACATATCTACGAGTATGATCTCGTATGAAGCTCCCTAGTTAGGGAAGCTCTTCAAGTGAGCTGTTTGTACCACTGTGATTCTTTGTGACAACCAGAGGTGGGATTTGATTATTGAGGAATCATGTATTCAATGATTGCTCCAGAAGATAGACATCAAATACTACCTTATCTGGGATATGGTAAGTCTATGAGAAAGGAAGCTCCATCGCTATGAGATGATGTACAGGTCGCTACACTTTGTCTAAGCCCCGGGGGAAAGATCAAATCTGTGATTTTCCCAAACAACTTGGAGTTGTCAAGAGACCCTTGTAAAAGGGTCCTGCATGTTGTATACATTGAGCTCTGGGAGCTCTGGGGGCTTGTGGTTCTTACTAGAGCAACATACGACCATAGGGTGACTCACCCTCCCCTGGTGGTGCACACTAGGACAGGATGATTCGCTCTCCTGTGGACAAGATGATTCTCTCTCCTGTGAACAAGATGGTTCGCTCTTTTGTGGGACAAGATGATTCGCTCTCTTGTGGGACATGATGATTTGCTCTCCTGTCGACAGGATGATTCTCTTTCCTGTGAACAAGATGATTTGCTCTCTTGTGGGACAAGATGATTCGCTCTCTTGTGGGATAGGATGATTCACTCTCCTGTGTAGCGGGATGATTAATTCTCCTGTGAGGTCTGGATGATGTGTTCTCCATGATGATTGTGTAGCAAGATGATTAATTCTCCTGTGAGTTCTGGATGATGTGTTCTCCATGACGATTGTGTACTAGGATGATTAATTCTCCTATGAGGTTTGGATGATGTGTTCTCCATGACGATTGTGTAGCAGGATAATTAGTTCTCCTGTGAGGTCTGGATGATGTGTTCTCCATGACGATTGTGTAGCAGGATGATTAGTTCTCCTGTGAGGCCTGGATGATGTGTTCTCCATGGCGATTGTGTAGTAGGATGGTTAGTTCTACTGTGAGGACATGATTGATTAAGTTCTCCTGTTGAGGCCTACCCATGCAGTCTGGGACTCATGGGAAGTACCTCTCATTTGATCAATGAGAAGGGAAATGAGGATAGTAGTACCGATGGACGCATCGTTGTATCTACCATACTCCCTATGCTAGGATGACCTTAATTGATCTGGGATCAATGATATTGGTTTGGGACCAGTGGTAGGAGTTGTACCCACTATGACACTGACTTCGGGTCGGTTGAGGATTGGTCTGGGACTAGTGGTACATACTCTGAGACTGACTTCGAGTCAGTAGAGTACTGGTCTGGGACCAGTGGTAGGAGTTGTACCTATTATGACACTGACTTCGGGTCGGTTGAGGACTGGTCTGGGACCCTTGGTACACACTCTGAGGCTGACTTCAAGTCAGTGGAGAATGGTATGACACATTCTCGATCAATTCTTCTTCTTCATGGTTCAGCAGAGCTATGTTGAGAAGAGCAGAGCCAATAGAGCTGAGCAGAGTAGAGCAAAGCCAACAGAGCTGAGCTGAGCAGAGCAGAGCCAACAGAGCTGAGCAGAATAGAGCAGAGCCAACAGAGCTGAGCAGAGCTAAGCAGAGTAGTGTAGGGCACTGATAGTAGAGATAGTACAGTTGAACATATGGATCAGTGGATGGAGTTCTCCCTAGTTGAGAGGGAGTGTTAAAATTGGAAACTAGGGCCAAACAGTAAACTCCATGTGTGTCATATTATTTATGGCAACTGATATTTTTATTGGATCCCTCTCATTGAGAGGTGTAGGATTGATCTAAAGATCATCCGATTCCGATAAGTATTTATGAAATTATGAATTTATTTATGTTATGGACAAATTGTTAAGTCGGCCAGCAACTTATGTAGGCTCAGAAGCCCAACAGTCATGTCTATTCAACCTCTACATTTTAGTATAAATAGAAGAGGACTTCAAGTCATTTCTACACATACTTGGATCTCTTCCTCTCTCTACTTGTCTTTGGGTTTTAGTAGGAGGAGAGATCCTAAGGAAAATCCGGAAAAGTTGGAACTGCCGGAAAAGCCGGAACTGTCGAAAAAGCTGGAATAGCCAGAAAAGCCAGAAAATTTGGAATTGCCAGAAAAGCCAGAAAAGTTGGAAAATCCAGAAAAGACGGAATTGCCGAAAAATCTGGAAGAGCCAGAATTGTCGGAAAAGCCGGAACTGCCGGAAACGTCGGAAAAGCAGGAAATACCGGAAAAGCTGGAAAATCCAAAAATGTCGGAAAAGCCAGAACTACCGGAAAAGCTGGAACTACCGGGAACTGCCGAAACAGCCGGAGCATCTGTCTCTGAATGAAGGCAGCATGATGTATGAGATCATGGGTAACATAATAAGCAACATGATGATATGAGCATGGGCAACATAATGATGCATGATGATATGAGCATGGGCAGCATAATGATGAATGAGATCATGAGCATGGGCAGCTTGATGATGAATAAGACCATGGAAGATGCAGCATGATGAGCAACATGAAGATGTGAGCAACTCAATCATTAAGGTTCAACACATGTGACAATATAGCAAGGTGTCACACGGTAATGTGCAACAAATAGACGATATGCAACACTATGATAGGTGAACGAGTCACCTTAGAGAATCAGTTGAAGTAATATGTCTTCAACTGATCTCATGTCGATATCAAAAGTCAAAGTGATTGCCTTCTATTGTAAATGTACTATCTCTCTCACTTTCTCCGCTGAACTTTGAAGAACATAAAAGAAGAATTGATCAAGGGTTTCCCCACATTGGGGTTTGTCACCGGCTAGCGCCACATCTTGTGTCCTCTTGTCTTGGCTTGCCTTCTGCAATTTATATTTATGTTCTATCTGCAGTTTACTTTATGCTGATGTGATTGCTAATGTGGAAAAGAAATTGAAATAAATTTCTCTAGCATAGAACATACCTAAAATTAACATCACATAATTACATTGAAATAAAAATGATAAAATAATGGAAATTAAACATCTTCTATGGAACCAATTCCAATATGGATAAGGCTAAGGCTTGAACTTATAAATCTTGGAACTAGTGAACAAGCCAAGCCTCTTAGTCAACAACTATGGACAATAATTTTCCTGATATCGACTTCTCATTGGTGATTCCACACTTCAGAGTACTAGGTAGTCTCGTCTTTAGATCATATTGGACTTGGTGGATCCGTGGTGTCCCCAACCCCCATTGGGGCAACATCACCCAATCAATATCACATAAATCTCATTAGATTATCTATGAAAGCATATGTACTGAATTTTGCCATAATTTAACCTATGCCTAGCAATTATAATTATTGTGTGTGCTATTAACCAAAATCAATACATAAATATATTAAACCGCAACTAGGGTTTATAGCCAAATAATATATACATAAGTGCATGGTACACAAATACACCAATTACCCATACTAGGGTTTATTATCAAGGCACAGAAATACAAATAAGATATATCATTGCGCAGGGGATAGTTATTTGAATAAAATAACATAATGGTTGTGGGATCTCCATGTTCCTCCTAGCTGTAGATCGTGTAGCTCATAATCTCAACCACAAGTCACCCCGAGCTTAGGCAACAAATCCAAGCAACCTTAGTCTCCAACTACATGCTCATATTCCCTTGACTGACATCCAAGTGATGCATCTCAAATCCCTCAGTGGTTCCCACCTTCTAGGGCGACTTATGGTTGGTCGAAACAGTCTCAACCTATAACTCCGGAAGCTCCACTATTGTTCGATATCCAAGTGCCAAACAACCAAACCAAGATGACCTCTCAGTCGGTGACAGAGTCCAAACTAGGACTCTCTGACTATCTCCGAACCGAATTGCCCACCAAAACTCCACGACCACTAAGCCATACTAGGCCAACTAGATCTTGCCATTAATCTCTTAGAACCACCAAGGTTCACAAAACCAGAGCACCAAGCACTAAAATTAGGATGTATCCTATTCATTGTGATTAATTGAGTAACCACACCTCAGCTAGTCCCAAAATCCAACCCTTAAAACTCCCTGGATCATTAGTCACTCACACTGAATAGTCATCACACATCCATAACTGAATGCCCCCTAATCCAGATTGTCTACTTCACTCAACATATGACTTAATCAATAATTTCATTGGAAATCATTCCTTTTTATAATTACATGGATTTACTTCGTCATGGGCACCCTCTAGAGCCACGTGGGCCTCGAGGTGCACCTTTCACCGAAAGACCCAACTGTTGCCTTTTTTCCCTAGAATTGCACTCCCCCATAATTTTTTTGTGCAGTGGGATCCAAAACCAACCTTATATTATTATTATTAATTTTAATTACATGATAGTGACTAATTTAGTCTCTGTGGTCTCACAACCTCTAAAGGCATATACATTTGGCTCACCAACCTAAATATCACTTGTGTGTTATTTACGTAGGTGCTTTGGCCTTAACACATAATAACTTGGCCCACCGGCCTAATCATGTGGATACTTCAAGAGGCACCTCGAACTCAATATCCACATACATATATGTACATAATAGGGGTTAGGCATGAGTATTACATTCCTTCCCCCCTTATTTTATGCACTACCCTCAGTGATTGATATGTCCACAATTTGAATTTGCTGATGCAAAATCTTGCAATCCATGTCCTATTCCTTGGATTCCTCCACGCTTCTATTTCGCTCTGCATATCAACTAGACTGGGAGGTTCTCCCCCAATGCCAACTAGCGTGCACTTCCAACACCACCAACATATACCAAGAGAATAGCAACACATGACATTAGTATCTGCAACAGTTAACTTTATACATACATATGTAGATGAAAGTGTATGTGTGTGTATATATATACATGAGATAAAAGATATGCCCTCTAGAATTTTTAAGTAAACTACTCATTTTCCAACACCTATAGATTCTTGTGAGGTTTTCGCATTCAAACACATTAATTCATCTTATTTAGTTGTCCTTACCCTTCCAAGCTCAGGCGTCCTCTTCACTGATTAACAATCCCTTCGACAATCCATCTTTCCAAGGCCTTGAAGAGAACAAACCTACAAGGCCTGTGATCTATACGATTGTTGTCCTTAGCGACTGCATCATCAATGACACAACAACCGGGATTAACTCTTCATATCTACTATTGCATAAACACTTTAGCGTAATGCTATCACTCATCATGCATTCATCACACACATGCTCATGCATCACCTACATATGTATCTTAAAATACATACACATATATACATGAGATAAAAGTTATGCCCTCTAGAATTTTTAAGTACACTGCTCATTTTCCAACACCTGTAGCTTCTTGTGGGGTTTTTGCATTCAAACACATTAATTCATCTTATCTAGTTGTCCTTACCCTTCCAAGCTCAGACATCCTCTTCACTGATTAACAATCCCTTCGACAATCCATCTTTCCAAGGCCTTCAAGAGAACAAACCTACAAGGCATGCACTCTATACGATTGTTGTCCTTAGCGACTGCATCATCAACGACACAACAACCATGATTAACTCTTCATATCTACTATTGCATAAACACTTTAGCGTAATGCTATCATTCATCATGCATTCATCACACACATGCTTATGCATCACCTACATATGTATCTTAAAAATAAAATAACAATGGGAAAGCTTAGAAAAGGTGCTCTTGCTTAATTTCCTTCTTAACATCAATTCCAAAGCATGGTTGTCCAGTTTCATGGTTTTTCCCATTATTTTGGTCTATTTCACCAGCCACTTGAATCTCACATAGTTGTTACCTTTATAGTTATACCTGAATCCACTGCAATGTCATATTGACAACTATTTATCCAATCATTTCCTTTACAAGCGCTGTCTCTGTTAAAGTTATTGTGACCCTATTATAACCTATAAATTTATGGGGAATTTTTTTCAACATCCCTACCCAAATTCCAATTCTTATTTCACCAACATGTTCTTCCAGTCAATAGCTTTCCATTGACTACTTACTTGTCAAATTTTGATACCTGGGCTAAAAGTTATGCCCTCTAGAATTTTTAAGTGAACTACTCATTTTCCAACACATGTAGCTTCTTGTGGGGTTTTTCCTCACAAATCTCATCCTATCTCAAACACTAGGTTTTACAAAATGTTCTCTTTGTCAATATCCCTCTATTTACTATCTATTTGCATCATTTTGAACTTTGAGGTGAAAGTTATGCCTATTTAAGACTCCCATCGCTTTCTTCTAAAATTTCTTAGAATTTTTAACCCCAAATTAAAATTATGGTTGGATTTAAGCAATTTGCTTGAAATTGCCTTTCAATCGACTAGTCACATGTCAACTTCTGACTTCCGGGCTGAAAGTTATGGCCCCATATAGTTTAGCCTATTTTCCTCCACTTCTCCTATGTCTAAAATTACAAATACTACTGGCTTCCAACACTGGCCAATAACTATTTTTTTTCCTCTGCTGGTCACTGATTGTACCTTTGCTTTCAAACTTCTTTTCACATGGCCAATATGGAAGACCCATATTATTGAACACTAGATAATGACTATACAACTAATGAATTGTTGATTTGAAAGGCATTATGAGACCGAAATGTAAGGAGGGCTTCTGCGTCTGGGAAGTACTGAAAATACCAAACGATTCATCATTGACCTAGGTTGAAATGCACTAAAGGGGAGATGAGTTCGGGGTTTCCAAGCCCCACTCTGCTGATTTTCCTCCACTATTAAAATCAGGGAGGGAGCAGCCAAATGTTCTGCATGTTGTTGAGAAAGGTGGGATGCTGGTTTTGTCCCATGAGGCAGTGAAAATAAGTGTTGGATGTATATTGCAGTGAAGACAATGATTCAGATTGCAATGCTATAACAACGATATTGTGAGGATTGAAGTGAACAAGCTTTACACTATGCAATTAAAACAACAAAGCTGGATTCTTCAACAGTTCTGAGATAAAAATGTTTTAGCGCCTCCAACGAATCTGCTATATTGAACACAGGCTCCTTCTCTAGTCTCCCTAGGTTGTCTATGAGATTTTGAGCACGAAACTTCTGAACATAGTAGCTCTGCTATACTGAACACGATCTATAAAGGATTGGGTAACTGATGAGCTGTAAGGCGAGACGACAACATAATTGTTCATTGTCATGGAAGCATATCGTGCACAATAGAAACCGGAAGCAGGTCATGCACACAACATAAATGGTTATGGAACTGGGAGTACCGACCTAAAATGTAGCCATGCGGTTTTGGAGAGCGAGATATTGTTAGGAATTGGAGATAGCATAACAAGGAGATGGTCTTCTGCGACATAAATACTGTAGCCAAATGTCAAACAACAGAAGATATGTAGCCATATGTCAAACAGAAAACCATATTCCAGATGTCAATCAGAAAATGAAAATGTAAACGACTAACTAATTCAAAAAAAGACCTATCGACCTAAATATTGCGCGCTGGCTCACAACCCCTCCATACTTCCTTCATGCCATAGCATATGCACAATGAAAAAAATATTAAATATATAACATGTTTAATAAAATATAATTGGCACCCACCCACCCTTCCTCTTAGGGCCCTCCACTTCCACTATGCCCACATGGACCCCTGACACCACAGAAAGGCCAAAAGAAGTTTGGGAGGAAAGAGTATGCAATTTTTGTTCTTCCGAAAAAGTGGAAACGGAAAAACATTTCATTTTAGAATGTGAGGCCTTCAAAGACAACATGGAAAGTTATGCAGATATGCTCACAGAAAATCTATTTAGCAAGGGGTTTTTCAAGAGGCTGGGAGCATTTATTTTGAAGCTTCACAAAAAAAACCCGAATACATCAAGGAGAGGAAGAAGCAACATGTCTCATAAACTATCTTTAGCCTCGTGGACATTAAAATAATTTCCTTCCTTTCTATATATATAAATAAATAAATAAAATAACTCCAAACCATTGGTCCTACCAAACCACCGATTAATCGACGGTGGTGGCAGACGAGCTTAACATTGGATGTTTTTGATCAAAATGCGGAACCCGCAAACCACGAGCCTGTTTCATCGATAGTGGAGATTGGCATATCAAAGTGGAGATTGGCATATCAGATTGATATGTCATTGCGTCTCAAACTTACTCGACCATTAGAGCCAAGCGGCGCATTGATGGATTCGATGACTTAGATCAACCCCATCCAACGGTTGACATATTTTTCAGATCTCAACTTGTTGGCTTGTTAACAGGCTCCTCACAATATGATGGTCCAGGTTCTGTCTACCATCTAGGTTTCAACTCCCATGTGCTGACCAAAATGCCCCATGGCCTGGGTCACCTCCACGTCACTCGGTGACAACCACCTGCGCGGCTTAGCCATACAACAACCACGTGGCCTTTTTCACTACGACCTAGCCCACGATGAGTTACTCAAACCATGCCTACCACACTTTATGAGTTCGAGGCTTGGCCTTCCCACAAATGGTCGTGTTCGCAACGCTACACATAGGGCTCGAATGCCCTCAAAACTGTGGCCTCGCTTTTATGGCATAGAGATATTGGTATATATGGTGATTTGGCAGATATATGGGATAAGTATATTCTAAATATAACAAAGGAAGGCATTTCTTTGACAAATCATGAAGACTCATTTGTTTGGGATGACTATCATAAAGATGAAGAGATTATGATTAAGGATGCTTACAATTATATTTCTCCAGCACTATATTCAAAAGAGGATCGTAGTTGGTTCCATAAAATCTAGAATTGGAATCTCCCTCTCAAGCTTAAATTATTCGGTTGGTTGACTTGGCAGAACAAGATCCTTACATGGGACAATTTATGTAAGAAAGGATTCAATGGACCTAGGAGATGTGCCTTATGTAATATGGAACAAGAGGGTGTTATTCATCTCTTCCTCAAATGTCCATTTGTTGTTTCTATCTGGTATGGTGTTTTGAAATTACTACATCTAATTGCAGATTGGAATGACACTTCTATGGAAGTATGTCTCATAGAGTGGTTCATCATTTCATGCACTACAAGGTCTTTCACACACTCCCTTTTTACATTTGTGGGGTATATGGAGGTGTCGAAATGCACATATATTTGAGGGTTCATCACCAAACATCAATAAGACTTGCTTGAAGATTTCAGCTTATTACAATGAAATAGGTCCCCATACGGACATAGGAAAAACAAGACAATTTAAATATGTGGATACTTGGCATAGATATCCCGTTGGTTTCTTTGATGGGGTGGCACAAAATCACAAATGTGGATGTGGGGCATTTATTGTCATGAAACTTGGTTCTTTTTTCCATTTCATATAGAATGGTGGGGAGGCTACAAATACTAAGGTGGAGATCATTGCACTGTGGGGTCCTTTTTTGTGCACATTGGCTCTCTATTGACTGGATAGTCATATTTGGAGATTTTAAGGGGGTCATAGATTGGATGAAAAGGACATCAAAACTAGCTCCACCTTTACTCTTCAATTGGATGACTCATATTGAGAGGTTGATTGATGTTTTTCAGGAACTATCTTTTTAACACATCAATAGGGAGTAGAATCATGTGGCTGATACATTATCAAAAATTGGATGCTACAAACATTTTGGAGTGATTCATTACACTGATTTTCATAATAACACTCTATAGAGGGGAACTTTCCTTTTATAGAATCTGTTTGTATAGAGTAACTTCTGCCCCATTTAGATAAAGTTCATTTTTTGTTTTCATCTTAAAAAAGATATTATAGATAATGTAGAAGTAAAGATTAATGACAAATGATTGGGACAATGCCTTAGATGTTTTGTTAAGTCAAATATTTCTGGGTATTAAGACACATATCCATTGTTTTGTGAAGAAAAATATTTTTTTGATATAGACACATGTATTGTATGATTTTATACTGAAATAAATAGGATATAGATAGTGGAATATCAGAGTACCAGACATCTGGACTCATTTGGAACATGTAAACATCTTTTTAATAAAAAACATGTATTTTTTCTATAGGGAAAAAATGTGTATAAAGTTATAAACCATTAGCTTTATGGATTGATAAGGATAAACTTTTACGGAATTCTGTTATTTTGTCAATTTTACTGAAATCTTCATTGAGAATAATGGAGTGATAGACTGGTATTTGGAATCGGTTCGAAGATGGGAACTGATCTGGAGAATAAGTTGATGTTATTCCCAAAACTCAAAAAGAATAAGAAAAAATGTGAGGTAACCATCCCGCCTGGAAACCTAAGTCGGCATGACCTGTGCATACCATGACTGTTGAAGTTGAAGTTGCAGTTGCTCACGCACATAGATTCGATACTTCTGACAAAATAAAGCAAATTTTCAATTCCTCCACCTTGCAGCATTTTCGTTCTCGTGCGATGCCTTCAATGTCCCATCATAAAGGACCGCAAAATGATGCTCTGCCAGGAAGAAAATCACCCAACCAGATTGCAAATCCAAAAAGCCATATTCGCCCATATCTGAATGGATTGAATATTGAAGAAAAGTTGAAGACGTGGTTTACGGAGGACACAATTTTTCTTGCTTGATGACCACTTTTAGGTAGAATTTGGTTTTTTTTGCTTAATGATGCTCTACAATGAAGAAAATCACCTAATCAGTTTGCAAATCCAAAAATCCATATTCACCCATATCTGAATGGATTGAATATTGAAGAAAAGTTAAAGGCTTTGTTTACAATTTTGCTTGATTGCCATTTTTAATGTAGAATCTGGTTTTTTTCAAAAGAAAAAAAATTCTTATAATGAGAGTGTTTCAATTTTTTTATGATGGAAGTGTTTAAATTTTGTTTGTGATGGGACTGTTTTTTAAATTTTTTTAGTAACAGAAATAGATTTAACATTATCAAACTAACATACATTCGGAACATCCAAAATCATGAAACTTCACATTTATAACAGGATTTTCCATTTCAAATATTATTAAATCATACTGGAATTTCCATTTTTTCCCCACCAAACATATGACCTAGTTGTCAAACTTTAATCATCAATTTATTACATTACATGCCGTGAGCATCTGTAGAATTCAGGCTTTGACAGAGACAGGACAACCTTGATTCGAAGGTAAGAACTTTTGGTTCATTCAGGGTATTCTTATAAATGATCTTTCTCTGTAAACCAAGTTGTAATAGTATTAGGGTTCAAAACTAACCAGGTAGCTCGAATATTTCGATTCCTTATAGTGTTGCAGGACGCTGTATTCAAATTAATATCGAAGCTCCCAAGATGCAGAAGGGATCAGCAGAGAGAGTGAAGGTTGTCAAGACATGGGAGAGCCCATTTGCAATGAGAGTGCTGATTGCACTGGAAGAAAAAGGCATTAGCTATGAATTACAGGAAGAAAATACGCGCTACAAGAGTCAATTGCCACTGCAAATGGATCCTATTCACAAGCAGATACCTGTATTCCTTCACAACGGCAAGCCTCTCGCAGAGTCTTTGATAATCCTCCAGTACATCGACGAAGCATGGCCGTCTGCTAGTCCTGAGAAAAGGTTCATGCCCTCGACTCCATATGACCGAGCCATTGCCAGATTCTGGGCCGCATTCATGGACAAGAAGGTAATCCTCCTCATAATCATAATAATCGAGCTGGTTTATAGCACTAGTTTTAGGGTTTTTGATAATGCTAGGGCCAGATTGCCAAGGGTATACCATCCTCCCCAAACTTGATGAAATGAAGGGGTTCCATTTGGTGACAGCTGGAGGCAGTACTGAACAAACGAGAGCGTCGACTGCGCATTAAGATTATCAAAAAGAGCTATATTGGTGCCATTGTCGTCCATTGATTGAGGTCGCTGCCAAGATCGCTATAGAAAGAGGAAAGAAAATAATGCCTCAATTAGGGTCTCTTCCTCGTCGTTGAGATTGGGGGTGAAAGTATTGTAAATCATAGTTATCCAGTTTAAATTTGGATTTTGATTATTAGGTGGGTTAAAGTTTTGTAAAGTATAGTTACCAAGTTTGAGTTTGGATTTGGATTACAATTAGATATTTACATGATTAAAGGAAGAGGAAAGAAAATAATGTCTGAATTAGGGTCTTTTTTCTGGTAGTTGAGATTGGGTAGCTAATATGGTTATGAGGGTTAAAGTCTCGTGAAGCATATTTACCAAGTTTGAATTTGGATTTGGATTTGTATTAGATATTTATTTGAATAAAAATATTTCTGTTCAAAAAATTACATGCTACACATCTTAATACTTGTGAAATTAGATAGACATCTTAATACTTTTTTCCTGTTAATTTTCTTTCTGGTTTATTTTCAATTTTGATTAACCTCTATCAATTAATTCTGGATAATATAACAATTTTACAAATACAATTCATCAAAAAAACTGTACTCCTTTTCCTACGATCTCTTTTGTTTTCAAAACATAAATGTAAATCTTTTTCTAATCTTAAAATTTATTTATATAAAATAATTTTATTTATAGCTCTGAAAATTACCTTAATATGTAACTGCTCTGTTGTACATGTACTGCACTAAAAAAAATTGATTTATTTATGTCATATCATATAGATACACACTTAAAAAAGGATCTATGTTCAAAACTTGTTTATCTATAATCCTTCCAAAAATAAAAATAATCACTTATAAAATTAAACCACTTATAAATCATCTTTTTTTTCTTTAAACTTTACATGCCTTTGAAAAAACAAACAAAAACAAAAACAAACAAACATATCTTTGTTTTCGCTTTCTATTCCTTTAAACTTTACATGCCTTTGAAAACAAAAGTGAAACTAGGAAAATAATAAATAAAAAATAACATATCTCTGTTTTGGCTTTCTATTTCTTTTCCTTCTAACATATCTTTGGTTTGGCTTTCTATTTCCTTTCCTTCTAACATATCTTTGATTTCTATTTGCTTTTCTTCTAAGTACATGTCATCTTGTTGTTATCTCTTTGTGTTTAACAATTTTTGTAGGTATCAACCATACCACTATCTATTTGTATTTAACAATCTTTGTGAATAAATAACTGTCTTTCAGATTAATTACATTATTAGGATTTGGGTCGAAACGTGAACCAAATCCTAATAATGTGATTAATCAGAAAGACATTTATTTGCAATATAGATCACAAAAATCTAAAATCTAAAATCTTTATAAGTATCAACCATAAAATTTCAGTTATGTGATTTACTAAATTAACCCCTCGTGTTTACAGGACATCCTAAGCTAATGAATGAACTAATAAACAATCTATGTGGAAAAACTATAAAGCATGGATTTCCAGTCGTGTAATTCACTAGATTAATCCTTTATACTGAGAAACAGATCGAATTTCATCAAATTATTTAATGCCAGAAACGAATTGGACTTTTTTTTTTTTTTACCCCAATTCAGGCGAATTTGGTAACTATGCTGCAAAGTACTTCTGTTAACTTTCTGTGTGACCGAATGCTCAACGGCTATAACAATTTATTCTAATTTGGTAACTATGCTGCAAAGTACTTCTGTTAACTTTCTGTGTAACCGAATGCTCAACAGCTATAACAATTAATGGAATAAACACCATTCACAGTTTCAATTTTTTTGAAGGTCCTGAAACTCATTTTTTGTGGGGCTAACATTCATGGGATTGTAACTGGCAAGGAGTACCTTAGGCTTTTAATTCTGTACATATTGAAAATTTTCTAAGTTCCTTGTTAGTAAAAGTATTCTTTGAATTTCTCCAATTGAATTTGGATAGGAAAGGACACAACTTATTCAAACAAAAATTAAAATTCTAAGATCTGGGTTGTTGCACAGATTTATGAAGCTGGAAGGCGAATAATAATGACAAAGGGAGAAGCTCAGGAAGAAGCTAAGCGCGAGTTGGTGGAGAGCTTGATGTTGATTGAAGGAGCTCTCAAGGAATTCTCAGGTGGGAAGACATACTTTGGAGGGGAGACACTGGGATTTCTGGACATTGCCTTCATTCCTCTCACAGGGTGGTTTTATACTTATGAGACGCTGGGCAAATTCAAGATCCCATTGGAGGACAAGTGCCCCTGCTTGAAGGCTTGGATGAAAGCCTGCATGGAGAGGGATAGTGTCAACAGACTCCTCCCTCGTCCAGAGAAGATCCTTAAGGATTACGCCATTGAATTCAGGAAGAAATACGTCCGTGAATGAAAAAATCTATTCCATTCCTATGGATATATACAAAGATATATAACACTCGTTCAATTATTTTAAAAATCCGTATCAGTAGATTTCTGCAAGGCTGTCCAGTCTGGTTTTTAGTATCATTTTTTATTTTCTGCAAGGCTGACATAACAATGGCTTTTACTATTTGTAATTTGACTGCTCAAACTCAGCTGATGACAGATAAGCTTGTATAGTTTACAGATACCATAGAACATACAGTGTAAGCTTATGGGTATGTCATAAGCCAAAGGATGGATTAAACGCCCTTTAACAGAAATAAAATTTAGTTTCCTGTTCTGTGAAATACAGAATGTGTACACATTTTCTTGGCTAGCATAGAATCTATTCTCTGAGCATTTATCTGTTTGTTCATAATTAATTAGTTAATTAATTAAACACCTTTAAACCTACTCGAGAGGGTTCGTAGTTGTGATGCTTAGGGAATACCATCCATGGTGCGTTGTTATATATTTATTTAAAATGGAATTGATTTTGTAAGGATTCACTTTAATTTTAACTTAAAATAAAAATTAATTAATATATAAAAATAAATATAATATTGGTTAATAAAACTTAAATACAATGTTAATTTATAATCAAATCGGAAAATATAGAATAGTAATTATGGTCATCAAAGATGAAGTATGAGTTTTTCTATTATTAAGGGGGATTAAAGTAGGTTGAAATTTAAGTAAGAGGAGATTTGTTATAAAAAAATATTTTGGAAATTTTAGACTTGTCTTTTTTATTAGGATTGAAATTTTATGGTTAACTTCTTTAATATGTAGTTTAATTTTATCCAATTGAAGCACGATCTCTTGACTTTTTTTCCACTAGAAGTTTGCTCACTATGATTTTGATTTGTAAGTATAGATTAATGCTTTTGAAATACTTTGTATCCTTACTTCTAAAAGTGTCTATATATGAAGCCCAAGGGGAAATTGCTTCAAATTTCCTCATCAAGAACTCTCACTCTAATCTGACTTCAACTTTTACTAGCTCAATCTTAGTCTGAGCTCAAGCGTAGTAAACCTCTGGAACATTGCAGATGATGACTCTATCTCATGTTGAGCGTGAGAGGTGGAGTGTTGACTATTCTCTCTAGGACCCCTACAACTTGGTCCACCATGGGCCATGTCTCCAAATTGCTTAGTTGTTGAGTTCAAAGAGAGGATGACCATGATGGAGATGCATAGCACCAAGTGCCGCCATAGAGAAAGCTCCACAGACAATCCCCAAATAGACAAACCCCTAGACTTGGGTGCACTCCATAATCAAAAGACTTAAAAATGATGAGGCCAAAACTGTCCTAGTGAAAGAAGCTCAAGGCTAAATAGAAAAAGACAATGTCATCCTTCAACAGATACATGTCTAGCACCAAGTGAAGGCAAATAATGACATAAATGATGAACATAAGGAATCCAAGCATATGGCTTGTCAATTATCAATGCATTCATAGCTAAACAAGGCCACTTAACTTTCCTAAAGATTTTTGTCCCAAGCAAGTGTTCATTACCCAATGAACCATGATGGCATGGCCTTAAAAAACCTTGGCATCCCTTTCCATAATAACATACATGCTACAAAGAATCAAATCGTCTACCAAGTGTGCCTTGAGTTTTGAGATGAGTAAAGACAATTAAATGACATGATTAAATGTAAACCATATCATTATCTTCCATCCGTAGAATTAGTAATTATTCATAAATAAAATGAATTTATATTTATTCTAGTTTTTGGTTTATTAAATTGTGAGAAGTTCAAATATTTCTTTAAATTTATAGTTTAAAAATAATTTATTTAGAAAAAATAATTATGTATATAAATTTGAGAAGAAAATGATTTATAAAAAATTCCCAATGGGAGTGGATCAATCCCAAAGCATGTTGTATGAGGATTTCCCTGAATGCATGCATGCACAACAATTGTTCATCACAGACACGACAAACAACATGCATGGAAAAGAAAATGTAGAAGGTCATCTTACAGGCTCGATTTATCATGTATCCACCTGTACTTTGGATAGTGAGGGGGATGGGAACAGTATTGATGTCGTCCCGAGTGAAGGCACACAGGGACATTCATTTGGTCATGAGAGTTCACTCCATGGAGCTAAAAATGGAGGCTCTCCTTCAATGCATTGAGATGGACATCTCAATAGTGCAAGTTGGGAAAGTTGTCATTTCAAACTCATTATATTTTGGCTTGGCCGGTTAATAGTGGGATGTGCAAAGGAAACAACCTCCTAAGCTTTGTTGTAATTGTTCTGCAAATTGAAGGATCAGGGCCTCTTGGCTTGGTCCCTTCATTTTTGTTAGCAGTGGACACTCATCATTGTTTGTCCTTCAACAATTCTCTCAGCAATGGGCATTTCTCCCTCTTCTGCTTCAATTCCTTTACTTGAAACTCTAGCCAATTATCTTTTAGGTCTTATAAACAACTTCTTTTCTTTTTCTTTCCTCTACCTTTTGGATATCACAAGCCTCTCAATTCTAACCCAAACCACCTTTTCTTCTGTTGATGCCTTTTCTTTTTCACTCTCCATTTGGCTTGTGTTCTTTTCGGGGCTCTTCTTGTGTATTCTCCTACTCTTGTTTGTTCTTCCTCTCAACTCTCCTCTCCCCAAGTCTCGACTTCGTCTTTGGTTCACTCTCTTCTCCCTCTCTAATGTCGAGGGAGAGGGATCATCCACATAGATGAGGATGGGGATGAGGCTCAAAGACCATATGAAGGCTCGGGCCTAAGCCCACACCTCTGTAGATTGATTTTGTGAAAATTCTCTCATGGTTATGCAACATGACTTGTTTGACATCGAGTAAGAGTTGGATTGGGAATGAGAAACACTATCAAATTCAGGCATTTTGGCAGAAGTGGAGGATTGGATCCTTAACATGGTAACACCAAAGAGATAGATGCAACTAATACCTCGACACCGTGGACTTATACTAGCACCTCAAGAACTTGGGATAAGTTATGTTTGATCACAGTGAGAGCAGGGATGAGCTCCCCCTTTGCATGGATGAATTTTGTATGCTCTATGAAATCATGGATGGTCGATTGCATCATTTGGCGGTAGCTTTGCTCAGGGATCATGAACAACCACCTCTTGCGTGGCTTGCACCCGTTGGATGATAATATTGTTTTTCTATAGCTTCAAAGCCACTATCAGTATGCCTTGCTACTACTATAGTTTATGGTTTTAGTATATGTTTTTTGTTCACTATTTTCATGGCTATCACAACTTTTAAAGCTAATTTTGTTTTCTATGTAATGGGCTTGGTCAACACCAGTTCACTTTTTGATTTCTCATGCTTGATATATTGATTTCTAGCTAGGTTTCTAAGCATGACTTCTACTTAGGAAGGCTAGATTTGGTCATAATCTTGCTTCTCGGCCTGCTATGTGTGTGTGTATAGAATGTTACAAATTTATAAAAAAAACAACAACTTTATTTTATCATAATAACTAATAATTCTAATTGTAATATGAAAATGTAAATATATATTATGATTAATTCTTAAATAACTATTTGCAAGAATATGTAAACACAAATTGCATTCTAAGGCTCACAATGAAATTAACCCCTACCCAAGCGAATAAAAGAGAAGACACTCAACCTAACTATATACTAACCTAGATCTATCTTAACTCTAGATCTACCAAGCACCCAGAGGGATCAAATCTCTTTTCACTCTAAAAGAGGTTTGCCTCTCAAGAGATTTGATCCCTCTCAACACTTAGTAGATCCAGAGTTAAGATGGATCTAAGATGATTTAATTTCTTCCTTTAAATAGGTTATATTCCATATGAATAACATGGGTTCTCATCAATTTGGAGCTCAAAAACCACTGGTAACTTAACCAATTCAAGTTTACCTTGACTACCCATAAAAAAATTAATAAAATAATAGAATTTTTATTTTTATTATTTTAATATAAGGTTAGTTTTTATTTTGATTGAGTCAAAATATTTACAAGACATTATAATATCTCACCATTCTACCAGATTAAGCCGAGAGCACCTCTCAAGACAAAAATATTTATCTTTTATTGCACAACTTTTAAAAAATGCCTTAGACTATCGACCATACACTTAAAAATACTCATTAACAACTTCACTCTAAATTATTATTACATTGGTGATACTCCTTTTATCGTCGTATACCATGATTTAAAATCTCAAACTATATTATTTGGTTGTTTTATCTACAACTTAGTTAGTTGCTAATTTTTTTTACTCACCTATTTATTCAGTATAATATAACATAACTAATTCATTGTCATTTTTTAGAGTAATTAAAATTTTCATTTAAATAGAAAAAGGTTGGAGTTTTTATCAATTGAGTAAGGTTTAATTCATATGAAGATTTAATCTAGAGTTATGAGGGAATTTCAAAGTAGTGGTTGAACATGTGATTACACCTAGAGAAATCATATTAAATGGTCTTGTAACTTGTGTACACATAAGTGGATTGAAGGTCACCCCATGTCCTCATTTTAAGATAAGAACTTTGGAGGATAACTCACTTGGAAAAACATGTAAACATGTTATGTAAAATATTATTAAGTTATTGGTTTGATTCTCCAATGAACTTGTGACCACATTAGGAATAGGTATGTTGCACCTAGTGAATAGAGTAGTAGTGAAGAGAATCCACCCCATATATAAGGCAAAGCATTACACTACCCTAAGTATTAATTCCACTAGTATGTGTGTGTGTGCATCTATAAATAAATAATAAATTATTTAATTTGAAATTGTCATAATTGGGTTGGAGTATTCCGTAAAATTGCTTATGCTTGGCTAAGAGATTGTCTCCCTCGGATGTAAGGAAACAAGTTAACGACTCGAGACCCAGAGCCCTTTGGCAAGAGTGAAATTCTGCCCTCTTACGGACCACTAGCGGTTAATTACAAGGGACATGGTTTTCCTTGAATAACAATGATGAGGTAACCTGCATTTGCAGGTTGCAACCAATGATGATTGTCACCATGGTTGGTTTGACAATTGAGTTATGATAGGTTTTCCCACTGTTTGAAAAAAATGAAAATTACAATATCAAAACATAAATGTACATAAAATATAAAATATTCTAAGTTATACTATCTCATAATTTATTATTTCAAAGTGTACTTGTGATTTTTTTTTTCAAATCTTATTTTATTCATATATAAATATTGTATAAAAGAAGGGAAAAATAAAAGTATATTAATAGTTATTTAAGGTCACTCTTATGTGGGTGGAAGAACATGAAGAACTGGCTTGCATTGAGTAGTAGTTCTGCAACAATCGAAATCATGTACTAGTGAATTTAGTCTTCCACACCCTCTTGATGGTTTTACTTATGATTTTTCTACTTCACTTGAAATTTATCAGTATTGTGGCACAATGTATTGCATATTGAAGTCTTGGCCAATAGATATTTTTTTATGTATCTAGTTAATGTATGGACATTTGGGATAAGAGATTTTCTCCCATTGATCTAGTCTCCAATTTGGCAGACCATGACAAAAGGATTTTGATATTACATAATCTGATATTAGTTTAATACAAAAAGAAACACACACACACACACACACACACACACACACATATAATTTAAGGTTTGCAAGAAAATATATCAGACTTCAACTAATTTTGCAAAAACTTCCTTAAATGGGTTGAATTATTTATATAAAATTTTCTTAACATCATATTTACAATGAACCAAAACGGAAAGTAGAGTACATAAATGATTAGAGACTTATCACGTATGGTATATAGTCTCATTATGGTGGAATGGGTTTATAAGGGTTTGTATGAGAAAATAACGTTGGTCTTTTAACTTTGCTTAATAACTGTTGCTATGATCATCTTGGTTGGAGCTAGTACCATGCAAATCAGATGTGTCAATGATCACCACCATATCTTCCTATTTATTTGATCCCCACTTAGTGACTTTGAAGCTCAAATCAAAGTCAACTCTACATAACATTGTGAACTTGCCTTCTAATCTTTTTAGTCTATACAATGTTCCTAGCTCCTTGTGCCCTTAGCTCTTCAATATGATGGCCATCAGAATCTTGCCTAACTAATAAAATTCCATGACTTGAAATCGAAAGTCTGAGACACGTTATTGAAATTCAACTCTAATTTGTTACCCGGGAGTTTAAAGATGCTTTTGTTCATCTGAATCGACTAGTCCATCAACTACATGTTGACTATGTTGTGTGTTGATTGAACTGTTGTTAGGCCTACATATTTTCTCTTTTCATCCTAGTACCCAAATGATGAGGCACTACATGCCTATGGGTGGAGGATTTGGCCTTCTCTTCCTACATTGTACCTTGACTAATTTGGATTGGATCATTATATTATTTATCATGTATCTCAAAATTTTCGGAGTGGAAAAAATTGGAGGAATCAACTTGTAGGGACATTTTAACAATAGGTCCCAGTTAAGAAAATTAAGATTTGAAACTTTCCATAGTAATTATGAGGCATCAAACAACATTTTTTGTAGTCAAAACTATCATTGCTTATGCGAGGTCTTGTTGACATTGATCTACACTCAAAGGCCTTGTCTTTCAACTAAATAAGAATAATGTAATTGAAGCTTGCATAAAAAAATTATGCTTCCCACAAGTTAACCTATCGTGATGACCACCATGGTATGAGAGGGTGCCATGTTAGCACTTGCTACTCATGCATATGAGACTATCAATGTGAGGAATTTCAAGATGATTCTATAAGGTCCAAAATGTTAACTCTAATTGAGGGTTGAAAAGGTCAAAACATTACTCCTAGATTATATCAATCAATGTTAAATATTGGCCACTAGGAGAAGAATGTGTTCCATTCTATGTCATTGTATTTGTTCCACAATTGAGTAGAGAATTTAGGAGTGGGAAGTTAGAGAGTATAACAAAGGGGATAAGATTTTGTGGTAATATTATATGTCACAACCTCATATAACTCCACAAAGAGTGCCTCTTTCTTTATATTTACATATTTCCATATTATAGAAAATATAGGAGTGACCTCATATTCTAGCTAAGCTTTCTTCTATACATGTTTCTCAAAGTAAATCTTGTGCTTATTTATGGATAATGGTGTGTATTTTTCTATTTTCTATTTTTCACATTTCATATATTTAAACAGGGAAACAATAATTAAAAAATCCAACATTTAAATAAATTAACATTCATAATAAAACTTTCAGTATTTTATTAGATCTATTGTGACAAATTATTCCATGAAATATAAATGTTCACAATGATTTATAAATCATGAAAATTTTATTGGGTTCATGGCAATTTTATTGGGTTAATGACAATTTTATTTGTACTCACATATTTATTCATTATGCTAAAATACCAAATTGATGGTGTGATTTTTTGGGGAAAAATGATAGTTTTCATTTCAATAAGAAATAAAAATATTTTTCCCCGAGGGTTACCTGGTTGAGTCCTCATTGTTAAAGCGTCTTTGCTATTGAGAGGTCACGGGTTCAATTATCTTGATGCTCTTGGGGTGAGGTTCTGAAGTGATCTTTTTGAGTGGATTTGCATAGTACAAATATTATGTGGACATAGTGGTCACCAATCTCTAGAATTCGTAAACCACATAATAAAAAAATAATTAATTAATTAAAAATAAAAAATAAAAAGGGGAAAAAAGAAAAAAATATATCTTATATTGACATTATGCATCCTAAAATTCATTCACCTACAATAGCCAGAGATAATTTTGACTTATTTATCATGTACATTAAAAAAAAATCACAAATTTAAATATCTAATTATTATTTATAATTTTTAATGATAAAAATATAAAAATTAAATAATTAGAATAAACACCTACTACTTTAATCCATTCAAATAATGTAATATAATCATGATATTTGAATCTCTCCCATTTTTTTTATATATATCCTTGAAAATTTAAAAGAAATCACCTTTTTAACGATAAACAATGAAAACTATAAAATTTATAATTTTAGAATATTTATTGTTTTTATTTAAATAAATGAAATGTGAAGTTATAAACCATACATTATTAGAAAAAAACACCATGAATATAATTATATGAGATTTTTTTTTTTAATAATTTTTTTTTTCAAACTAAAATAAGACTTTTGTATTTATATGTAAGTTTGTGTTTGAATTGTAGTAAATATATCACATAGTGCATAGCTATATTTTCAATAAAAATGATTGAATCATCTTAATGTTCCCCTTAGGTAGATTTATGATAGCTTAATGAGACACTAATCGTATTTTTTGCTCTATTAATACAAACCCACAAGAGACACCAATCCCCTTTGCTTCTTTGTAGGCACAAACTTGCATGAGACACCAATCTCCTCTGTTACTTTGTAGGCACCAACATATAGGAGACACCAATCCCCTTTGTTACTTTTTTTAGGCATTAATCTACAAACACACCAATCCCCTCTATTGCAATATTTTTAGACACCAACCTATATGAGACATATTCCCCCTTTGTTGCTTTGTAGGAACCAACCTACAATAGACACCAATCCCCTCTATTGCAAGATTTGTAGTCACCAACCTACAAGAGACACCAATTGTTGCAAATATTTGTAGGCACCAACTTACTTCATTGAGTATACTTGCTACTTATTCCTTCACTAGGTCTTAATTGTTTTTGCCTTCACCAATTCTATTGGTTTCTTCTTCCTTCGGGAGGTTTCCTTGTTTATTTTATCTTCGCCAAGTCTACTCACTACTTCCTTCACCGGGTCCACTTCTCCCAAACTTATTTCTTTTGCCTTCTTCCTGAGAATGAACTTACACAACATGTCATGAATTCAATTTTTCAAACTTTCATTCTAAAATTTCTACCATATATACCTAGAGATCTCTTCGTTGTCTCCTCCAAATTTCACAATTTGAAACATTTCATAAAGAAATTTATAGCTAAAATGCCAAGATGACCTATTTGAAGCATGTTTTAGGAGCATTCATGAACACTAAATCCTCATATCATATCTTTGAAATTGTATCAAAATATATGAAATTTCTACAACAATTATCTCAATATCTCTTCTCTATCTTCTACACATTTCACGGTCTGAAACATCTTCAAAAGAAAGTTATAGCAAAAATACCAAGTTGTCATATTTGAATCATATTTTAAGAGAATTCATGAACACTAAATTATTCATATCATAACTCTTGAAATTATAACAAAAAAATGTTTGAAATTATTATAAGTCATACCTTGAGATCTCTTCTCTACCTCCTCCAGTTTTCACAACTTAAAACATCTTATATAAAAAATACCAAACTGGCATGTTTAAAGCATGTTTCAAGAGCATTCAAGAACACTAATTTCCTCATATCATATAATTGAAATTATAGCAAAAAAAGGTTTGAAATTTCTACCACAAGTACCTTAATACCACTTTTTAGTCGTTTCCATTCTTCATAGTCCAAAACATCTCAAGAATAAAGTTATAGCAAAAATACTAAGTTAACCTATTCAAAGAAAGTTTTAGGAGCGTTCAGAAAAACTAAATTCCTCAGATCATATCTATAAAATTATATAAAAAAAGGTTTGAAATTTATATCACCAGTACCCTGAGATATGTTCTCGATCTCCTCTAGATTTCACAACCTAAAACATCCTAGATAGAAAGTTATAGCTAAAAATACCAAGTGGGTCTATTTGAAGCATGTTTCAAGAGCATTCAGGAACATTAAATTCCTTAAATAAGATATTTTAAATTATAGTGAAACAAGGTATGAAATTTCTACCACCGGTATCTTGATATTCTTCTCTATCTCCTCCAAATTTCGCAGTCTAAAACATATCAGAGAGAAATTTGTAGCAAAAATAGCAAGTTGATATGTTTAAAGCAGATTTTAGGAGCATTCAGGAAGCCTGTATTCCTCAAAGCATATATTCAAAATTATAGTGAAACAAGGTCTAAAATTTTAAACACATGTATATGAATACCTTATATGTGTATCCTCCAAGTTTCATAGTTTGAAACATCATAGAAGAAAAGTTATAGTGAAAATTCCAAGATAACATGTTTGAATCATATTTCAGGAGCATTTAGGAAGTCTAACTTCCTTGGAGCATATCTCTAAAATTATAGCAAACCAGGGTTGGAAATTTGAACCACAAGTATATGATGATATTTTTTTTGTATCCTTCAAGTTTCACGCTCTGAAATATCCCAAAAGAAAAGCTATAGCAAAAATTCCAAGGTGACTCCTTCACCCCATAAATCACATTTTTGCTTCCACCCTTAAACTCCAAAAATCACACCAAAAGTATTCCTTAACTCCAATTGTGAATCTTGGATCTCTTCTTAATTGGGTACACATCAAACAAACTCATCTATTGTTTATTTATATTGTTTCTACATTCAATTATTGGGCCAACTTGTAAAATTGGTTGGGTCGGCTTGCCTGTACTTGGTTGGGTCATCTTGATGATATCTTTCATATCTCCTCATTCCTATGGAGTTAGAGGGAGCATCATATACTATTGGAAATGTCTCAAAATAATATTTCCAACCATATATTCGATGCTCTAGTTTTATCTATGAAATTAGACTTAAAATCCTTTCAAATATAGGGTATCCCAATTGGGTGTCAAAAGTTCAAAAACAATGTTTCCAACAATTTTCATTTATTAATCTTTATATTGGACATAAGTAGTCTCCCAATAAGGAGTTGGTGGAAAGTTTGATGTTGATTGAAAGAGCTCTCAAGAAGTTCTCAAGTGGGAAAACATATTTTGGAGGGAAGACACTAAGGTTTCTGGACATTGTTTACATTCCTCTCACGAGGTGGTTCTATACTTATGAGACACTGGGAAAATTTAAGATCCCGTTGGAGGACATGTGCCCTTACTTGAAGGATTGGTTCAAGGCCTGGTTCAAGGCCTACCTGGAGAGGGATAGTGTCAACAAGCTCCTCCCTCATCCAGAGAAGATTCTTAAGGATGACACAATATAACACTATTTCATTCCTATGGATATATACAAATCTATATAACACTCAGTCAAATATTCTAAAAATCTGTATCATTAGATTTCTGCAAATTATCCACTATGGTTTTTACTATGGTTTTTAATTTTCAGCCAGGCTGACATAGTAATGGCTTTTACTATGTGTAATTCAGTGATATAACCCAGCTAATGAAAGATAACCTTGTATAAAAGATAACCTTGTATAGTAAAATAAACCTATAATATAAGCTTATGGGTCTGTCATAAGCCAAAGGATGGATAAAATGCCCTTTAATAGAGATTAAATTTAATTTCCTTTTCTGTGAAATTGAGTGCATGTACACATTTCCTTGTCCAATATAGAATCTATCATCTGAGCATTTATTTGTTTGTTTATAATTAATTAATTAAACAAATTTTAGCTTAGTGCTGGAAAGGGTTTGTACTTGTAATGCATAGTGTTAGTGAATACAATTCATGTTGCGTTATTATATATTTATTATACATGCCGAAGCAGCAGGTATATAGCAATCGATATCGATGGTTTTCATTGGCTATTCAACTTTGGGGTCTTATTGCCGAGTGGAACTTGCTTTTAAGCGAAATTTGGCCTTTATCCAAAGTTTTTGGAGTATCATATAAAAAACATTTCGTCAAACAAAATTTTTATCCAAAGTTTTGTTATTGCAGGGTTTAGTTTCCATATGTAATCGTCCCTTTTAACATATGCTAAGTTGCTGGATTTTGTTTTCATCTTGGGAATCTTCAATGAAAACTATACGATGATCCTAGCCTTACATTTGGAGAACCCTAAATCTAACACCTGTCACTCATTAGGGTTGGCTTGGTAACTCATTTCACGGAATAGACTCCAGATGGCTAACATGCTATCCTTCTTAATAATGTAGGTGGCTCTTAACACCATGAAATGTGCGGCCATTAGTTCAGTTGAAGGTGTACCCAGGTTTGCAGGCTCACCCCCTCATCCGGAGAAGAATCAAGTCTGGAAAGGGGTTCCTTACGGTTTTTACCTTTTTACTTTCGCAACAGGGGTTTCACTTGTCTCAATTTCACCTGCAATCTCCAGGACTGCATGGTCGGAGCAATGTCCACCACTTGCGAAGTGCTAAGGTGAGGGTTTGTAATTATTATGAAATTGTTACTATATTCTTTACTGCATAGTGAACCAACTCACAAACTGCAACGATGTTGACTACAGTCATCCCTCCTTGGGTGTGAGCCACGGTCCCTCTTGCAACAACAGGTAAGCATCGACTCTTAAACGCTCTTGTCCAATTTGGTCCTTCTATTGCATTGTTCATTAATTTTAACCCATCTCCCTTGTTTGCTGCAGGTAAGGGTTACCACGCTCAAATTCTGGGTACATTGAGGGCTATGTCCTCGTTTCTGTCTAACACATAACTTATTTTCCCAGGTTCTTTTCTTGCTCTGCTCCATCACCAGAATAGTCTGAACGAAATCTTAAGTTATATGGTCATGGCTACTTTCCACCAGCGTTTTCTTAGTTTTTGTTTAAGTAATATAGTTTTGTCGGATGGTATCTATGCATCCCACCGGTTGTAGTCTTACGAACCATTCAATGGTCTGAGGATTTTCTTTTCTTTTTTGTTTAACTTACACAGGACTGTAATTTTATTTTGTTTTGTTAATTTCTCTTAGTTTTTTTCTTTTCTTTTTTTAATTTATAGGGGTTCGGCATAATATTACGACTCCAGTTTGTATCTAAACGTAGACCCACAACGAGTTAATTAACTAAATGCAATTTTGTTTTCTATGGTTCGCTTATTTAAATATTTTGGTGGTTATCTGATAGCGTTGTTTCCCTCTCTCAATATTTTGTTATGCTGTAATTTAGTTCGGATTATTTCCACATTACTCTCCAGGGTTGTATTCAAGTTTAGATATGTAGAATCCATATCAGAACTGTCACCATGGCTGACCTCACGGTTGGCCGGGGGACTTAATCTGGTGTGTTGTTTTTCAGATGAAAAATTGCATACTATTCTATCAGTTTGATTGTTTCTCGTTGGGAAATGATTATGTAATTTTCTTCATGCATAGATGTGGTATCTATATGTATATGCATTGAACCAGATATTTTCCATTTTATAATGTTTGGCTGGAACGCAACTGCCTAAGAGTACGTGTAGGCTTGCTTCTCAATCCTTTTTTGTTTAATGTTGTGTTTGTATTTCTATAATATTTATCAGTGAACTATGCAATTAGTACGAATATATTACGTGTATGATCTTATCTTTACTTTGCTAACAGTTCCATTCTGATTTTTTATGCAGCTCCCAACACAGTTCTATACCGCACTGGTAAATACAATTTGATTGTATACACTCTTTTGATTTCTATATGTATTGTCATATTCTTGTTTTATTTATCAAGATTCCCTGTTTATTTTAATCTGTGCAGGTATATACAATTACCACAGTGGTCCTAGTTTGGCAAACTTTATATTATGGCCACATCCGCACGTGGCGGAAGACAAGGAAAGCGAAATCCTCTCCCGAGGTATGATGGTTGATATGAATTTGACATAACAGTAATCTTCTTGCATATCCTATCAGAGTTATCTTTCCATTGCAATCTGATATAATTTTTAATGGATATAGAACCGTATAAAGTAACTTTAATGGATATATATAATTTTTCTTTTTCTTGAAATCTGATGGGAAATCTGAGTACTTTCCATATTTTGTGGATGGTCATCTACTTTATCTAATGAAGGGGTTTGTTTGAAATGAAAGTAGGGAAATCTGAGTGCTTTCCATATTTTGTGGATAGCCATCTACTTTATCTAATTAAGGGGTTTGTTTGAAATGAAAGTTCGGAAATCTGAGTGCTTTCCATATTTTGTGGATGGCTATCTACTAATCTAATTAAGAGGTCTATTTTAAGGAAATCAAAGAGAGCCTAATTCATCATCAACAACCATATTAGTAACATTTTTTTAAAAAAGTTTATTTTAAGGAAATCAAAGAGAGTCTAATTCATCATCAACAACCATATCATTTTTTGTTATAAAACCAAATTCTTGAACTTACTTTAACTCATATATAATAATGTAAAGTTAATGAGAATCAAATTCATCATCAACAAAAATATCAAAAACAAACCTTGAACTTACTTTAGCTCATATATAATAATGTAAAGTTATATTATTGTTGCTACTTTAATGGATATACAACAATGTAAATTTGTCTTATTGTTCCAGAAAAAGCAGCTCTCTGGAAGCAAGGATCGGTCAAACCACACAGAGCCCGTGAACGTACCAGAGAATAAAGACTATTCTGAGGAGCTAGGCAAGAAAAATGACGCAGATAATTTCAAGAAATTATCTAATGGGACTCCTGCATCTAGTTTACCTACTCCCACTTTTTCACCGGCTCATGACAGATCGGTTGGAAGAAACCTATACTACATGTAAATGCCAGAATGGCCTCCCTGGTCTTTGGACTCTTTTTTTATCAAATCCCCTCGAATTTTATAATGGTTCCACAACTTGAAAAAGTCATTTTATAGGTTATGAGATTCTAGCTTGAAGCGATGATCCGAGCAATATAGCTTTAAGGCAGAGCTATAATAATAGTAAATATTCCCTATGATGTGCGAATGCAAATTCAAGTTCACTATTGAAAATGCTCAGCCGTAATATCTGATGGCATTTCATACATATTTCAGCTCCCTATTTTATGCTGTTAGTCAAACCGAACTGAAATATAGATTGTTATTTTCTTTCAGAAATACAAATCAATTCCCAGAGATGGGGCTAGAAACCAAAAAGAAAACTTACTCAGGTATTCTGTCGTATTTTCACAGAAAGGCAAATCAATTCTGCCAGACAAATATAACTATAGGTTGTTATTTTCTTTCCAAAATACAAATCAATTCCCTAAGATGTGGCTAAAAACAAAAAGTCCAACTTCGGTATACTGTAGGTAGATAAAAAGTAGAAAAAACGAAGTCCTACTTACGTATACTATAGGTAGATGGAAAAGAAGAAAAACAGTTCAATAAATTCATTTAGATAATGATATTTATGTGTGAATGTTTTTTTAATGGTTAATTACGGTGGAATGGTAATAATAGTAAATATTTTATTGTGTGCAGCTTTAAGGTGGAGTGATAATACCTGCAACGTTAAGGAAGTCATTTTTATGTACAGCAATACTTCGAGGTACTGCTGAGGGACAATGCTCGACTTATCTTCCGATCATCTAAATTTCCAGGTAGCTGTTGTATTTTCTTTATTTTCATAGTTTACTTCGCAAAAACATGCTTTTTTTTCCCTCAGATTTGAACAATTTCTGGGATTTTAGCTTGGACCGATGATAAGAGTTGCAGCTTTAAATGGGAGTGATAATAATAGCAAATATTTTATCCTGATTTAAGGTGGAGTGATAATACTAGGTAAAAAAAAATTGATAATTTTCCGCAGCTTTAAGCTGGGCTAAACATACGAATAACTATTCATGTCCGTTGATGTACATAGCATGCACTTTCAACTCGTCTGATTATGCCATGGTGAACATGCCTATGCCTAGCACCACACCGAGAATTAATCTGGTTGTTTCTTTTTGAAATACAAAAGCCTTCACGTGCATGGATTACATTTTGCAACAAGATGCATTCGATGAATTATTGTTTTCTGTCTATTACACAATGTGGTTGATATAGTTCGAGAGAAAACAAAATGTCAGAGAAAATATTGTTCCAATTGTATTTAAATTTTGCATGCCATATATGTTTGTTAAAAAGGGAAATGGTACAGATTAAATATTGTTCCAATCGTTGTTGTATTTTACACGATATATAAATTTGTTCAGCTTTATCCAAAAAAAAGGTTAACTAAAAATTGAAATAGTTGGATTTAACACAATATATAATTTGTTCAGCTTTATCCAAAAAAAAAGGTTAACTAAAAATTGAAATAGTTGGATTTAACACAATATATAGATTTGTTAAGCTTTAACTGATAATGAAGACCTTTATTAATGTCTTGTGCGAACAGGTGGGCAGACGGGCACACGCAGTGGTTGTGTGTTTTGCATGTTGCTGGATGTCTAGGTGTCTCGCAATGGCGGGCTGAATGCTTCAGTTCATAGAGAAAGTCCTGTTGTGGAAACAATTTCACCTCTTGACTAGGTAGATACAGTTACGCTTCTCGTTGGATTTATTGACTGGACTAATGAAGTTCCAGTCTAAGAAGCAGCCGAGCCGAAGACTAGCAATGTATGGTGAACTTGGTTAGTCATGTGTCCTATGCTTCTTTTGAACTTGGTCAATCTCGCTTATTATTTCAATCCAAATTAATATACAAGCTATTTTCGGCAGGTATACTGTGTGCAACGCGAACTTGTTATGTCATATAGTGATGACACTTCAGCATTAGTTTTGTCGTACAACAAAAATCTGGAAAAGTTTTTAAGCTTTTACAATTCCCACCGTTAGGAGCATTTGATGCCCACATTCTTATATGTATAATGAGGAATATGAAGATCAATTTTCAACCATTGGCATGGATGCTTATCTCGAAGTAAACCAAAAATATGTTAGCAAATGTTAATTTATAATCAATATAAATGGATTAATATATGAAACGAACTATATACAAAGTAAACACGTTCAAAAAAATCCTCCCCTTAATGGGAACAAAAATTTAATCGTTCTACGCCGGTACATTCTTTACTCAAACAACTCCGATTAGTGAACCTGTTCGATCCTATTATCATATTTCTATACAAATGGACCAATCTAATATATGTTAATAATTATCATTTTCTCTTTTTTAATATGCTCATAGTTATCATTTTCGCTTTTTAAAATTAATGAGATGATGTGATTGGTTATTTTTTCTATATTATATTATTTAAAATTAATGAAAATAATATTATTGGTTATAAAATTTTAAATAATATTATTTGTTATTTTTTATATAATGTTATTTGTTATTTGACAATTTTATTACTGTTTTATTTTTAGAAATACAGGATAGTTAATATTTAAAATTTCATTTAATGATATAAAGGGAAAAATGAAAATATGTCAACATCTTTTTTATAACCATAATATAAAGATTTAGATAGAAAATGACTTTCGTTGTTCCTTGCTTCACGACGGGAGAATCATGCTTTGGTAATTTCCTCAAATTCATAATGGCTCACCCACATGGTAGCAATGTCCAAAAACAAACAACAGTGACATTGCGACCACGTCACTCTTGTTTAAAATGGAATTGATTTTGTATGGATGTTCGAGTGATGTAATTTAATTTTAATTTAAAATGAAAAATTAATTAATATATAAAAATAAATATAAAATTGGTTTATAAAATTTAAATATAATGTTAATTTATAATTTAAATATGAAAATATATAATAGCAATTATTATCATTACTATTATTAAAAGGAAGGTGAAGCATGAGTTTTTTTATAGTTAATGGGAATGAATAAAACACTATGAGATTAAAGCATGTTGAAACTTAAGCGAGATGAGAATTGTTATAAATAACTGAAATATATCTGTGAGTGTTTTTGGATTTTGGAAACTTTAGATTTGTTATCTTTTTTGTTGGGATTGAAATTTTATGATCAACCTCCTTAATTTGTAGCTCAATTGCATCCCATTGAAGTATGATCTCTTAACTTACTTCCACTATATAGTTTCCTACTATGGTTTTGATTTACGAGTATAGATTAATGATTTTGAAATACTTTGTATCCTTACTTCTTGAAGTGTTTGAATTTGAAGCCCAATGGGGAAATTGCTTCAAATTTCCTCATCAAGAACTCTCGTTATAATCTAACTTCAACTTCTACTAGTTCAATCTTAGTTTGAGCCTCAAGGGTAGTAAACCTTTGGAACATTGTATTTTATGACTCTATCTCATGTTGAGCATGAGTGGTGGAGTGTCGAAGGTTCCCTCTATGGCCCCTACAACTTGGTCCACCAATATGTACCACCATAGAGAAAGCTCCATAGACAATTCCCAAATAGACAGACCCATAGACCTAGGCTCACTCCGAAATCAATAGACTGGAAATGATGAGGTCGAGATTTCCCTAGTGAAAGAAGCCCAAGACTAAATAGAAATTGACAAGGCCATCCCTTAACAGATACAAGTCTAGCACCAAGTGAAGGCCAACAATTACATAAACGACCTAAACAGGAGGAATCCAGGCATATGGTTTGTCAATTCTCAATGCATTCATGGCTAAACAAGGTCGTTGAACCTTCCTAAATATTTTTGTCCCAAGCAAGTTTCCATTACCTAATGAGCCATGATGGAATGGCCTTATAAATCCTTGGCATTGATCCTTCCCATAATAACATACATACTAAGGAGAATCAAATCGTTTACCAAGTGTGACTTGAGTTGTGAGATGAGTAAAGACAATTAAATGACATGATTAAATGCAAATCATATACTTATCTTCCATTCGTAGAATTATTAATTATTCATAAATAAAATGAATATATATTTATTCTAATTTTTGTTCTATTAAATTGTGAGTTCAAATATTTATTTAAATTTATATTTTAAAAAATTATTTATTTCTTTATATAAGTTTGAGAATAAAATAAAGTTATCTTTATAATAAAAGAAACATTAAATTTTCCCTAATGGGAGTGGATAAATCCTAAGGTAGGTCATATGAGGACCACCCTTAATGCATGCATGCACAACAATTACCTACTGCAGGCATAACACATAGCACACATGGAAAAGGAAATGTGGAAGGCCATCTAATGGGCTCGATTTATCATGTATCCACCTGTACTCTAAACCATGAGGAGGATGAGGATAATATTGATGTCACCCTAAGTGAAGGCGCACTAGGACATTCATTTGGTTGTGATAGTTCACTCTGCAAAGCTAAAATTGGAGGCTCTCCCTCAATGCAATGGTATTTCCAAAATGACTAGACATCTCACTAGTGCAAGCTGGGAAAGTTTTCATTTCATATTTGTTATATATTGGATCGACTAGTTAAGAGTGGGACGTGAAAAGGAAACAACCTCTTAATCTTTGTTGTAATTGTTCTGAAAATCAAAGGTACAAACCATCTTGTCCTGTTATGTTTGTTTTCGTTAGCAGTAGACACTCATAAGTGTCCAGTCTTTAACAATTCTCTGAGCGACGGGTGTTTTTGCGTCTTTTGCTTCAACTCCTCTCTTACAACTCTGCCTAGCTATCTTTCAGGTCTTACAGAAAACTTCTTTGCTTTTTCTTTCCTTTGCCGTTTGGACATCTCAAGCCTCTCAATTCTAAGTCAATCGCCTTTATTCCAATCGCTGCCTTTTCTTTTCATTCTTCATTTGGCTTGTGTTCTCTCTGGGGCTCTTCTTGTGTTTTATTCTGCTCTTGCTTGTTCTTCCTCTCATCTCTCCTCTCCCCAAGTATCAAATTTGGTTTTTGTTCTCTCTCTGCTCCCTCTCTAATGTCTAGGGCTAAAGCTCGTTTGCGTAGAGTAGAAGGGGGATGAGGCTCAAAGACTACATGATGGCTCAGGCCCAAGCCCACACCTCTACAGATCAATTTCATGAAAATGCCCTCGTGGTTGCATAACATGACTTGTCTTACATCGAGAAGGAGTTGGATGGGGAATGAGTAACACTATCAGATTTAAACATTTTGGCAGATGTGGAGGATTGGATCCATTTCATGGGAACATTGAGAGCCAGACACAATTAGTACCTCCACACTATGGACTTATGCTGACAACTTAAGCACTTGTTGGGAAAAGTTGTGTTTAATCGTAGTGATAGCAGGGATGAGCTCCTCCTTCGGATGGAGGAGCTTCATCTACTCTATGAAATAATGGATGACTGACTATAGCATTTGGAGGCAACTCTACTCAAGGATCATGAAAATCCAACTCATGTGCGACCTACACTGGTTGGATGATAATATGGTTTCTCTATGACTTCAAAGCCACTATTGGTATGCCTAACTACTATTCTAGTTTATGGTTCTTGTATATGTTTTCGTTCATTGTTTTCATGGTTATCACAACTTTTAAAGCTAGTTTTGTTTTCTATGTAATTGGCTTGGCCAACACCAACTCAACTTTTGATTTCTCTTGACTTGACATACCAATTCCTAGCCAGCTTTTTAAGCCTAGTTTCTACTAAGGCGGGCTAGAGCTGGTCATAATCTTGCTTCTCGACTTACTCTATACATATATATTTGCATAATATAATGTTGTGAATTTACAAAAGAAAACGATAACTTTATTTTATAATAATTACTAATTATTTTATGTTGTAATATAAAATTATAAACTACCGGTAATTTGACCAAATAAAGTTTACCTTAACTACCCAACAAAAATGAATAAAAATAATAATAATAACATTAAAAATTTATATTTATTATTTTAGTTTGAAGTTATTTTTGCTTTAACATAGGGTTAGTTTTATTTTATTTTGCCTGAGTCTTAGAAGGACATTACAACAGCTACTATACTGGACTCTACACAAAAATATTTATTTTTCATTGCACAACTTTTAGAAAATTGCAACCTTCCTTTCCTTGCCTTAGACTATCAACCATACAGTTAAATTACGTGTTAACAACTTCGCTCTAAATTTTTATTATTTTGGTGGTACTCCTTTTATCGACATATACAATAATCTAAAATTTCAAAGTTTATTATTGGGTTGCTTTATCTACAAGTTAGTTAGCAATTTTTTTAGAGTAATTGATGGTCATTTTTAGAGTAATTAAAATTCTCATTTAAATCGAAAAATGTTAATATTTTAAATGCACAATATATGTTTTGGAGTTTTTCATTATTAAGGTTTAATTGCACTAAGAGGTGCTCTACAACTCAGTATAGGGGAGATGTGTGGGTGTAATGTAAGAAAGTAAGAAAATATATATGTCAACATTTTTTATCATCTAGTTAAAATTATAATGTTCTTTTTTTGTTGTTGGTCTAACTCATGGAAATTTGAACTTTGAATCTCATTATTTACATATTACTTCATAACAAGTCCATCACCAATTGAGCTACACCCCACTAAAATTATAATATTCTTCATATAATATTGTATAATTTATAAGTGGCTCACAGTTAATCTAATTTAACATACATAGCATTTATTATAATATATTATTTATAACCACAGGTTAGGGTTAAAGCACCAAAAATTTGATTTAAAGCACCGACACGACCATAATAATATATTTCTTAATATATTATTTTATAATTGTAACTGTGGTTAATACAATTGAATATACATAACATTTTTTAATATTATTTATATATATTAGTTAGAGCTAAACCACGATACATGGGATAATATATTTCTTAATATAGTATTTTATAATTTACAACTATCTTATGGTTAATCTCATTTAATATATAAAATGTTTATTGTAATTTATATATAATTTGTACATATAAATTAGGTTTAAAGCATCAACATGGGCCAAAGGTAGAAGCAATACATATAATCAAGCTAGAAAGGATACATTGAATGAAAAAAATTCGCAGGTCATTGGGAGGAAAGGATTGCACAACCAAAATTTTAGTACCAATCAACGATTTTTTTGTTCACCATGTTTTTACTCTCTTTTTAGACTTCTTCTCTCAGATCTTTGGGCATATTTGGAATAGGATTTAGGGTTCAATTTTGGACATATTTGTGGAATGGTTTTTTGGGTTTAGTTTGTGCGTGTATTATTTTATTTTACCAAATAGATCAACTTTAGTAATGCATCATAAGTAATGGCTATTTAATTTTTTTGGACCACACATATAGGCTCATAATTAGGTTTTGAATCAATGATGACTATGTTTGCATTCAAAGTGATAAAGATTAATAATGTTATAAATGAAGCATGTTACCAATACATGAACAAAATTTAAGGCTAAACATTATTTTCTTTTCTTATATGCTTTATAATTGACTCAATTTTGCACTATAACTTGCAAAAAAAATATAAATATAAATATAAAATTCTAGAGTGAGAAAACTATTTTTTTTAATTATTAATGTACATAAGATTTCATAATATTATTGTGTTTAGGCTATTAATTTTTTGAAAGAGTGATACAGATATTAATAGAGCCATTAAAATTTAAAACAATAACTCTTTACCACATTATTTCCCTTTTTCACGATGTTTAAAACTCTCCTTTTAAACTTCTTCCCCAATGATCTGAAATTGAAAATTGAAGGTTTCTTGAAAAAGTTTGCAAGCTTGTTTATGTCTTGTGGGCGATGGATTGAAATTGGAAAAGCACATAAACCTGGTAATTTTAGTTAAGTTTTGCATATTTAACCAGAGAAAAATAGACAACATGTAGCATCACAAAACATCAATTTGATGATAGAGTTTACCCCTCCTGGCCTACATCTCTGAGTCCAACTTCCAATGTTGGCCCTTTAAGTTATATGCTCAAAATGTAAATTACATCAACATACAATGCTCAAATCACAAAAATAATGTTTCCATTATGTCCAGAACACCCAAAAACCTGTGTAGGCTCTTCTTGGGCTTAAAAATATGAAAAATGGTCAAGTTAGGCCTCCTTGTTCATGTCTCTACTATTTGCCCTGCAAAAATGACCAAACTGGAAAAAATGGAAACAAATTCCTCCTTTGGCGTATCCGCTAGGCAACACTATGGCACGAGCAGTGAAAATTCTGACGAAATTGGTGCAATTTGTCGGACATTTAATTGGGCACCATGTCCCTAACTTCAGCCCCTTTTAATGGTCGTGTGGCACCCAATGTGGTTAGGGGTGTGAGTGAGATGCCACACGCCTATTGGCTCCACGCTTCTGGTCATACAAAGTGCCAATATGTCCGTGGGCGGGGGCATGGGCATGGTGCCATGTGCCCTGCCCATCTCGTTGAATGCCAATGGTTACGTGAGTTTGTTGGAACCAAGGGTTGGGTTAAATCACCGCCCCCTTTGCCTCTACCTCTGCACTAAGCTTACATGGTATTTAATATGATCAAGGTTGGGTCGGTTGGGCGAGCCTACATCCTCCCCCCCTCCCCAAACAATAAAACGATTATAATTTAAATAAAAAAACCACCCATAATATGTTAAGAACTAAAGCGTGGTATGGTGGTAAAGCGTTGCACTGTTATACCAAATGTCGCAGGGTCAAATCCCACGGAGGTCGTTCAGCCCTTAAAAAAATTTTGGCCAATGAGCATAAACCACATGGTGGCCTCCCATTGGCCAAAACCAAAACTCACCAACCAATAAAAATCTTCCAACCTAACATGTACGATCACACCATGTGTCAGCACGAGATTGGCCCATTTGACATTTGTACTACATATTAAGACTTCTAACATCAATGCAATGTCACCATACGACATGCCCAGTTAGCAGCCCAGTCAACCCTACAAGCTGACTTTTTAGTTGTTTTCCAAAAACTACAGAATGTGATAACTTTAACATATGGTGTCAGATTGAGGGGATTCAGGCATTGTTGGAATCATAATGACAAGATGTACAATTTGGCTCTAGTTTTGGAAGATTTGTAGCACTTTGACTTTTGAGCATATTTTTGATCCCATATATCATTCCTCCCCACTGGAAGATTTTGAACCACCAAAAGTCTATTTTTTCTCAACAAGTGAGGGTAAAACTTCCTCACTTTCCCTATCTAAATCCACCTTGCTTTAGTTGGATTGGTACCTTTGAGCCCCACTCGAAAATACTCCACATTGTCTTTGCGTGAAGTCTTGATTTGCCTATAAAGAATTGAGTATTCCTGCAACTCATCTAAATATTCAGGAGAAAAATCTTTAATAGATGGAATTTGAACATTCTCTTCATGATCATAAATTATTGGAGGCACATACGATCTCAAGTTTTCCACATTCACAACAAATAAATTTACATGTAAGGTGGAAAATATAATTGAAAAACATTGTTACCAATATTCTCCAAGATTTTGAAAGGACCATATCTGATTGGCTTGAGCTTTTTACCTTCACCTTGAATTCTTTCCTTGTTTATATATAACCAAACTTGATCTCCCACATGGAAATCAGGATCAACTCGATGTTTGTCATTCCTTGCTTTGTACTTTGCTTTGCTTTTCTCTCGCTGCTCTTGTACTCTTTAATGCACTAGCTGAATTTGTTCAATTAAATGCTTGGCTTTGTCCACATCATTATGTCCATCTATTGCAATATATTTACCAAATATGAAATCTAAAGGAGACTTTGGAAAATAAGCCAAACAAGCTTCGAATGGGGATACTTGCATAGATGAGTGTTTGGCATGATTGTACGCATGTTGGATGTAATGCAAACGCTCATCCTAAAGTTTAGGATTCTTACCATAATATCCTCGAAGGAGATGCACTTTTGTTCTATTTTCCACTTCCATCTGGACATCGGTTTGTGGATGAAATGCGGTGCTCTTCTTTAAATTTGTGTCCATAAGTTCCCATAAACTTGACCAAAACTTCTTGACAAATCGAGAATATCGATTAGAAATAATAGAAGTGGGCAACCCAAAGTGAACCCATACATTTTGGAAGAACATATTTGTGGTCTGTTTAGATGTAACCTTTTTCTTACATGGCATCAACCCACACATTTTTCTGAAACGATCCACAACAACATATATATAATCATGACCTTTCCTATACATTGGTAGCCCCCTACAAAATCCATAGAAATACTTTCACAAGGATGAGAAGGAATAGGAAGTGGAATGTACAAACCCAAATTCCTATTGCTAGGCTTGCTAGTAGCACACATGGAACATCCCTTTACATATCTTGAAACAATTTCATTTATGTGAGTCCTATAACAATACATCTGAATTTGTGCAATTGTTTTGCCTACACCAAAGTGACCAACAATAAGAGAAGTGTGGCCTTCCCTTATGACATTGACTTTTTCACCCCGTGGAACGCATAACTTGCCAAGATGATACAACAACTAGTTATGAACATGATAATCCAACTTTTCAACATGATGGCCTTGACTCAAAGTTTCATAAACATCTTTAAAAGTTTCATCTTGAGCATATTGTTCAATATAAATTTCATGCATGATTGAGATATGCTTAAGAATAACAGATGCATTAACAATAGGCCTTGATAAAATATCAACAACTTTGTTGTATATACCTTTCTTGTACCTAATTACCAAATGAAATTGTTGTAGGAATCCCATCCACCTAAAATGTCTAGCTTGTTGTAGCTTGATTTGTGATTGTAAGTATTGCAAAGGTTGATGGTTAGTATGAATAATTGTTTCTTTACCCATCTAATAATGCTTCCACTTCTTCACGCTTTATACCAAATCATGCAACTCTTTATCATAAGTTGGATAGTTAATTACTACATTGATAAAGGTTTCAGAATAATAACAAATAGGATTACCATGTTGAACTGGTGTTGTACTCGTTTTTTTATTTCAATGTGTCGAAGGCTTTCTGCTGCTTTCCTCCCCACTAAAAGACATGTTTCACACTTGTCAAAGCATGTAATGGTGCTGAAATGAGTGAGAAGTTAGCTATAAATTTTCTCCAATATTGGGCTACTCCCAAAAATCTCCTCACTTATGTTACATTATTGGGTTTAGGCCAATTCACAATAACTTTAACTTTTGAGGGATCAATCTTCAATTCACCCCCTCCTACAATATGACCCAAATAAACCAAAGAGGTTTTCCAAAATTCACACTTAGACATCTTCAAATACAATTTCTCTTTCTTCAAGACATCTAAAACTTGTTTCACATACTTGACATGCTCTTCATGAGTCTTACTAAAAATATGAATATCATCTAAGTAGACTAAGACAGAATCATCAAGAGATGGTCTCAATACATCATTCATAACTCTCATGAATGTTGCAGGTGCATTGCAAAGCCCAAACAACATAACTAACCATTCAAACAAACCTTGTTTTGTCTTGAAAGTAGTTTTCCAAATATCATCTTTAGCAATCATTATCTGATGATAATTGCCTCTCAAATCTAACTTAGTGAAGTAAGAAACATCCTTTAATTGATCTAGAAAAACATCAATGTGAGAAAGAGGATAGCGATTATTTATCGTGATCTTGTTCAAAGCTCTAAAATCCACACACATGCACCATGTGCCATCTTTATTTGGAACCAAGACAATAGGAGACCCACAAGGAGATGTGTTAGGCCTGATGACCCCTTTGTCAAGCAACTCTTGAATTTTCTTTTTGATTTCTGTATTCTCCAAAACTAACATTCTATACATGCTAATGTTTGGAAGAGGTGCATCCTACTACAAGTGAATCTCATGTTGGATTCCTCTTTTAGGAGGCAACCATGTAGGATGCTGAAACATCTTGACATAAGTGTTAACAACTTCAACCAATTCATGCTTGAGTTTAGCATCACATCCTGTGAAAGCTTCAGAATCAGTAGTATCTTTAGCTTTAATCTTCAGCAACAGAAAATTCTTACTAGTATTTACAAGCCTTTTCATCTAACCAACACTTATAAGAGATAAGTTCATCTTCTTGTGATGTGTTCTAACAATATACTCAACTCCATCTTTAAAAATATGATATTTGTTCTCATGAAGATAAAATATGTCTTTCGAGTCATACATTTATTTACTCCCTAAAACAATTCCACATATGTTAAGTGGTACAACATCAAGCTCTACCTCATCTATAAAATTTGCAGTGGTGGCGAATTTGAGTTTACATTTTCTTGTCACTTGTAATTTGGCATCATCACATACCCAACCCAAAGGGTAAGGTTTAGTATGAGGTGTAGTTTCTAGATTTAGTTTCTTGACAATTGCTTCAAAGATAAGATTGACTTGGGATCCACTATCAAACAATGTATCAACTTTTGTATGTTTTGTAATGACTCTGATATGGAAAATATCAATTCCTTCTTTATCATTTTGAGACTTAATAGACTTACTAGAAGAACTAGTACTTGCATTAGAAGCTTTACCTTTTATTATGAACAAAATTTGAATTTAAGTGTATTTCTCTCCAAAATTAATAAGTCAGCCTCACAAATGAAGGGCCTCATTTGGCACCCTATAGATTAGTATAAATATAGATAAATTGGAGCTCATTCAACACATGCAACAAATGGAAAATATCAACAAATTAATATGAAGTGGCTCGTATTCTATTCTCTATGGTTTATAATTATATGTGGCTCACTCTCATAGCTCGCACTATAGTGTGGCTCACTCTCATGGCTTGCACTTATGTTTTATAACATCGTGGCATTGCTTTCATTTTTGTGGCTCACTCATTCTACAAGCCTCACATTTTTATGTGGCTTGAATATCAAGCTCAAAGGCTCATATTACTTTTCAATAGTTTGTGTTATCACCAAAATAGGACCCTGATAGGCTGCTGATCAGACTATCTCAGTGTAACATTTCAAACCAATCTTTTAGCTAAGGCTTAGCCTCCTTAGCCTGAGAGGGCTCTCTCAAAGGGTTAATGATATTGATTAAAGATATAGATAGATGGTTGACTCTATGGTTTGTAATTTTATATGTTTATAGGTTGAAAGATGGAGACTTGCTACCATTGGGCTATGGAGTCAGTGATAGAGATAAAGATAACAAATAGCTCTTCTTATAAAACTAAGGCTTGTATATACTTCAATGAAAGAATAACACATTCAAGAAAGTCTCAATAACTTGAATTTCATAGAAGTCAGAGCATGTGGGCATGAATTCTGAGTAATGACACATCAAGGTATTCAAAAGGAAAGTATTAAAATTGATTCATCAGAGTTTAATACTTAAAGGAAGTCAGAGCATGAGTAACCATGAATTCTGAGTAATAAGTATTAAAACCTTGAAGAAAACATCCAAAGATAGGACCCAGGAACTCAGTTCACCATAGTTTAACACAAAAAGGAAGCTAGAGCATGTTCCTCCATGAATTCTAAGTAATAAGCATTAAGACTATGGAAGCAAAACATATCAAAGATAAAAGATAAAGCTCACTGAAGTACACTAAGAATCTCAGATTCAGAAAAGTTAAATTGCTTCTGTATATATCAGTCCCTCCACTGCATTTACAAAAGTAGTCTTTTTCTATAACATTTTCCAACCCTTAAGGAATTCCAGCTCTTGTCTTTTATAGAGTTATCATTACAATCTTGGATTCCCTGATCCAACTTGAGGGGAATTCGAATTTCCTAGCTTGACACCTATTCTAACCATAAAACAGACTATTAATTACAAGTAACAATTAACTGACTATCTTAGAGTCCTAATACAATTAGGAGAAAAACTCCTTATTATGACTAAAACAACCTTATCTAGGAATTAAACATTCTCTTTGACACCTATAACTCCATGAATTCGAATTTTATGAAGCCTTTAACCTTGTTGTTAGATTCTGTTGACTCATCCCTTATCTGTCCTGAAAACCAGGAACCTATTTCCTGCATTTAAGATTTAACCTTCATTGATGCTTTTTGAATCCATTTGCTGACCAAATTGACCTTTTGAGACAAGTGATATGTGTTATCACTTCCATAGAACTTTTCTCTTCCACCTGTACGAAAATCAAGCCCTTGAAGGAGTATAATGAGAGTTGATCTGGCTGCTCAAAAACTGCACCTACAGCAGTTTCGTAGCGCGCTACGAAACTGCTGTGTATGTCTTTTACACAGCTCTTTTCAAAAATTTCAGTCTTCAAAACTTCTTTCACTTTTTCCATGATATCTATAGGATTTAATAATCAACATAGATCATCTTTGAAATACTTTCAAGAAATAAAATCCTTCTCCTCAACAAAACTGCATCAAGAAATTGTAACTTATTGTTCTGTTCTGGCTGAAAAATAGGTGTTGGGACAAAGCTTTTGTCTCCTCATAAAAAATGTATTTTTCAAAACTGAAGGAGGCTTTTGGAGACCACTCTGTTGAACCAAAAAGTCTCTTGGTTTTTTTCAATACCTCTCCTACTGCCTATAAACTGTCTTTGAATATTAGGTGTAAACTGGAAAATTCTGATTTTTGAAAATATGGCTTCAAAGAAAGCATTTTATCTCCCAACTGGTAACACTTATGAAAAAAGTGATATACGTAATTGTATCTGGAGAATTTATGAAGAGAAACCTCCTTCAAAATTCCAAAATACTTTTGCATGTAGCCAGAAACAGATCTTGAAAAAGACTACTAAAACCAGAAAGCAGAATGTTTCTCTCAATGACTTTCAGCCATTTCGTAGTGCAAGTTGAGTCATCAAATTCTCCCAGCTCATAATGAATTTGAAGAAACTGAAATAGTTTTTTGTATATAGGTATGTTAGGAATAATAACCTCTTTCAGTTTTACAAAATATGCTTTAAGTTGCTCAAAAAACCCCTTGGAAGTTGACTACTTAAAACAGAAAACATAGTTTTTTCTGTTGAAAAACGCTGCTTTAGTGATTTCGTAGTGCAAAACAGGTTTTTTACACTAACTGCACTACGAAAACATGGGTTCCTAGCTAATTTCAATTTTTTTTCAAAATGACTTGAGATATGACTTCTAAACACAAGGTGAGCCTTCTCAGACATGGAATAAGGTTGTTAAACTTTGTTTGGAAATGAAATATGACCTTAAAGACTTCTAACCCTATGACCTAACCCTTTAAGCATGAAATGGCTTAGAGACCCTTTAACACCATGACTAGAAAAAGGGTTTGGAAATGAGAATGACACTATTGAGACTCTAATCCTATCACTTATCCCTTTAAGCATGCGATGACTCAAAACGTATTATAAGACTATGACTAGAAACAAGGCAAACTTTCCAAAGTTTTAAATTTTTTTTAGGGCAATAATAGTTTGCATAACTTTCTAAGGCATGCTATACGACACATTGGCTCAATTTACAATTACAGTGGCTCACTTTGCAAACACGATGCCTCACATACATTATTCATGAGGCTATCAATCTATGATGGTTCATTGACATAATTCAATGGCTTGTATCCATGCCTTTGTGACTCGTATTCTACAGTAGTAGCTCGCATTTTATGGATAAGGCTTGCATATTTCTCTCAATGGATCACTAATATTCACTAAGGATCACATTTCGTTCTCTATGGTCCAAATGATTTTAAGGCTTGCGTATTTATTTATATGGTTCAAATTTTCTAAGGTTCGCATAATTTCTATGGCTCATTCTGTGCATCGCATATGTATCTTTTAAGGTTCGCATCATTTCTATTGCTCATTCTATACATTGCATATGTATCTTTTGTGGCTTACATAATCTCTATGGTTTGTAATGGATTTATGTGGCTCGCATGAAGATTGTTTCTACAATGACATACTTTGAAGCAATGTTATATGTGATATTGAAGAGCGATGACTTGGCAGTAATTTATATATGTTGGCAAGTGATACATTTGGCATTGTCCTCATGACAAAGACTTAATGATGCATAACAAAGACAATGATTTATTTTGATACGTGACAATGAACTTGCTTATAGCAGCGACATGACCTTGATATATGATAGTGAAATTATTTATAACAATGACAATAACCTTGACATGACATTGACCTTTGATATGGTAGTGATCTACTTGACATAATATTGATTTGTATGACAATGACTTGGAAACATGACAAGTGATTTACTTGACAATGATAATGCCCTTGATATGGTCGAAACCTTGTATGGAAATGACCCTTGGTATGGAAGTGACCTAAAGATAATGAAAATGACCTCAAGTCAGTATGATAGTGGTAGTATAAGGGTTGTATGGTAGTTTGAAAACGATATACATGGCATGGTATGGCAGTGCAATGATGTATGCCTTGACATAATAGGGAAGTGGTTTGACTTATGAGGATTATGTATGATCCCTAATTGGCCTAGGTGGCCTAATATGATTGATGTGTATCATTGTAAATTGTATCTGAGTTGAACATTTGATGAATATCTAAGAAGAAGAATCTAGTTGGGTTTTCCCCCTTGTGGGATTTTGCCCTAGTCTTTGACCTAAATCTTAGTGTATCTATTATGCATGATTTTCTTGTACTATTCTTTATTGTTATGTTTCTTTGTTGATTTTATTGTTATCTTTACATAGTTTCTAAGGATGAAATGATGTTATGGGGTGAATGTTATATTAAAATGTTGAAAAATTTTAAAAAGTACAATTATCTACAACAAAGATCAATATAGCCCTAAAAATTAACAATTTAGGGTTCAGTTTTGGACATATTTGTTGAATGGTTTTTTAAGTTTAGTTTGTGTGTGTTGTTTCACTTTACTCAAAAATAAAATATATTGACTTCAATAATGCATCATAAGTAATGGTTTTTTTTTTGGACCACGCATCTAGGCTCATAGTCAAATTTTGAATCAATTGTTACTATGTCTGCATTCGAAGTGATAATGATTATTTATTTAGTGTTACTGATATATGAAGAATGTTACCAATATGTGAATAAAATTTGAGTTTAAACATTTTATATTTTTATATGTTTCTCTAATTGACTTAGTTTTGTTGGTTTCACTGTATCCGATATTATTTTTATAAATTAATTTAAATAAGATTTTATAATATTGTTTTACTTATGTTATAGGGCATTTTGTCACATCTAGTCAACAACCCTACAAAATGGATCAATCAACATCCATGAACACCTTGTCATCATCCCTATTCAAATCCCTAAACATGACTCTCCCAAATCCCTTAGTTTCTGATCTTAACTGCCTCATTTCAATGCTTTTAAGGCCTAGCGCACCTTGGCCCTTTAGGGACATGTGTTCAGTAGTGGGTTTCTCCCTTCTGCACCTACTCTGATCAGAAACAGGTTTTCCCTTGTTGGGGGTGCGCTGATTCTAGAAATTCAGGAAAAATAAAAATAATCCAAAAGCTTCCTCTTCCAGAAGCTTCCAGGAGCTATTACAACCATTTAGGTTGGATAAGAACTTTGAATCCTATATGATCCTACCTTGGAGATTTCACCTTTTATCCCTTGAGCTCATCCTCCCCTCCTAAGTGGATCTCAAGCCTAGATTGGTAAATGGATAAGAATTTCTAAACTGTCACACTCTCCTATAAATATACAACCATCTACAACATCAAGGTTGACTTTTGGAGACTAATCATACCCTCATGTTGTTGCTTTAATCCTAAGAGAGTTATCATTTCCATGCATTAGGTGACATTCAGGTGTGCTTTGTGAAGAGGAAGGACAAGACATCTTGGGGAGATCTCTACAATATCAGCTTCCATTTTTTGTTGTTAACCCTCTCCCTTTCATATTAATACAAAGAGTATATCGTTTTCATGTATGTGTTATGTTATGTTTACATTCATATATTTCAATGTTGTGTTGATCCATTAAATATATCGATTATTTAATGCTACATAGATGGCATATATCTTTGGCTTGTGTTGATTGTTTGTGTAGGTTCTAATTATAGTGATCAAAGCTACGATTGGAGCTTACAAACCAAGAGGAGAGAATTACTTGTGACGGATCACAAGTAAGCATCTTTCCATTCTCCAATTTCTCTAAGGGGGGACTTTATATTCTTTGCTTTTTGTTTTTCTAGGCCAGACCACTAGGTTTAAGGAAGATACTTATGTCCGCAGTCATAAATTTTGCATAACGATTTGGCAGCCATACTGGGGACCGTTTCATTCCCTTAGTGGTTTCCTTGTCCCTAGTACTTGTTTCACCTCTTAAATAGACCTCCATTACCTCACTCAGCCTTAATTGACCTAATGAAGACCTTTCATTTAGCTTCATTGGAATTTTTGTGTCAGAACTTGGCCTTACCTTGATCAACACTCTTCTTGGTTTAAAGACAGAGCATTGTAGTGACCCTAGCCTATTATAGTTGATCACGCACTTGTGCATATTCCTTTTCATAATTGGGTTAGAGATATAAGAGAAGTGCTACTCTCTCTCTCTCTCTCTCTCTCTCTCTCTCTCTCTCTCTCTCTCATTCAATATTCTTTGTACTTTATGTGTTTTTGTCTTAAGGTGCTAGGGTTTCTTGGAGAATACACCCAAAAATTCATATATATAAAGAAGAAATGAAACCCATGAACACAATCACAACCTATCATATATTTCTTCATGCTTTCAAAAACCCTAGATAGGGAAAGCCAAGAGAAACCCTAGCTCCACCAAATATACTCCAACAATCAATCTTTTTTAATATATTTTTGGAATATCTTTGGTGGAGCTAAGGTTTCTATTGGTTTTCTCTATATAGGTTTCTAGAGAACTTAGAGCATTATATGATGAGTTGTGATTATGTTCATGGATTTTAGTTCTTACACACACATCTTAAGTTCTCAACTGCCTAAAATTGCGTTATTTCAGATTTGACTTCTAGCTTACCACTGCCTAACATACCTTGTCACTCCTATAAATTGTGTTATTTCAAAGATTTTACTTCCATATTTTCATAAATACAATTTCCTCAAAAATATAGTTTAACACTTCCATATTCATAGTTAGATAATATTCCAAGAATATATACATTTGTTGTATGGATCAACAATTGTCTCATGAAGAGAAATCACATCAGAAGTGGAAATTGAATTTGGTTGGGGAGGATATTAATTTATCCTCTCAAGTGGATAAGTCCTTTCTACTTTCAAAATAGAAGTTTTTGTAGCAAAAGTTGGAGGAAACAATGGTCCATATCAAAAAACAATGGTATCATTTAGCCCATGGATAAAGTCAGTAGCAGCCAGTGTAGATGTTCATAACTACAAAAATAAACTTTTTCTAGCAAATGGAAAACATCTTCCAGAGATTAGGATTTCACCCCCAACAAGGAAATGTCCAACATGCTTTAGAATAGATCCATAGGCCAGTGACAACATTGTTTGAGGAAAACTCACCCATAAAATATCCCCAAAACACTCCATACCTTGACACCTTCTCCTTGTCCCTCCTGCACTACAATTCAGTCACCAAAAAAACCATAACATGCCCTCAAATCCTCGTTGGTTTCGCTCCTTTTCTTGCGGCCAATACATAATAGGTCTCCTTCCTCCAACGAGCTCTTCTTGTTTTGTGTTCTCACTTTGGATGAGAGAAATGACACTCCAATCACCTAATATTTGTATCCAATATGAGGAATCCAACAAAATGTCATCATAGGGCTTGACAAGTTGTCATAACACTTATTAACATCAATCTGACCTTGACCTTGTGCCACCATGCCCACACATAAATTTTAAAAATTCATAAATCCATTTCTACAACTCAGAATCAGACGATTTTTGATGCGTCGGCTTCATCTCGATGAGTACTATCATCCTCATCCATCACATGTCGAAATGTGTCCATGGTTTTGGCCCAAACAATGATTGGTGTAAAAACCCAACCTTGAGTTCCAATCTCATAAGTGAATCTTGTGGTGCTCCCCCATCCAAACCCTGAACCCTAGGGCTTGGAGTACCTCCCAAGCTACAAAAAAATCAACACTCCCTCTTAGCGAGGGAGGTACTTCCAATACTAGGAAGTAACTCATCATCATAATCAATACTCACAACACTCGCCCATCTCTTGGCGCTCACCATCACAACAATAAAAAACTAAATTAGTCTTGGGTTAAGATATATAACTAGCTATTAAGTCATACAACTAAAAATGACTAACATGAATGATTAATTTAGTCTAGGAACAAAAATATGACTACCTAACAAGTAATACAATAATATGAATTAGTCATTTATGTTAGTCATTTTATTTGTGGGTACATGACTAGTTTATATGTTTCTTAGCCCTCATTACCGACTCACAATGATCCCTGAGACATTTAGGATGATGTACTAGTTTGGTGTGGACTAGGAGAATGAAGGATGTCTATCCTAACAAGGATGGATGATCAATGAAGTGTTCTAACACAAATTCACCAAAGCATAACACAATCTAGAAATGTGTTTGATAGTGTGTTAGCCATGGCAAGGAAACATCATTGATGAGTGTATTGAAGGTAAGTGGAAGCATGTTGCCACTAGGTACATGACCTTTAGAGAATTACAAGAAGTTGGTCTAGATGGAGACAACATAGTCTTACACTATGTGGTTAGTTATTCAAGTGTGTTGGCTTGATTGAGGAAGTGAAAGGTGTTTATGTGTGAGTGGTGATGAAATAACATCACCTATAATGAAACAAGAACTACAACATTTCCTATAGTTTAAGGTGCCTAACTTGGGTTCGGTTAGGACATGTTGGCTAGGCATAGTTCAAGTGATACAAGAGGTTGATGGTCATGAACAACTAGTAATGTCACGCCAATGCCATAAAACAACCAGGATTCTTGATTGGTATTATATGCTTAACTAGATTGAAAAGTTTACCCTCATGACAAATGGTATCAACACCATTTTTAAATGCAAAAATTACAAATTTTATCTTCACCATCAATGCCCTGTCCATTAGAGAATCAAATGAAGCCATGTTGATGAAGATGCCAATAATTAAAGTGGGAGGATAATGCAAGGATCTTACTTGAGGTGCCATTAGAAATGGTAAAATGGATGGCATGTCGGGTAAACATGGCTAAGAGTGGACAATGAGTTTATATGTTTGGTATACTTTGTGAGTGACTTAGGTTATTTCATGAGACAATTAAGATGGTGTACTAGTTTGGTGTGGACTAGGAAATCCCCTTAACAAGGGTTGATCATTGACAAAGCATTGTAACACAATCTTAGGGGAGGATGATGTAAATTGGTGATGTGTTGAATAATGTGTTAGCCATGGAAAGGCATCGCTATTGATGAGTGAAATGTAAGTGGAATCTTTTTTCCATTAGGTACATGATCGTTGAGGACTACAACAGGTTGGCCTTGATGGAGAGACCACAATTCCATATTGGGTGGTTAGTTTTTCAAGAGTTCTTGGTTTAAAGGAGGTGGTAGAATGTTTCCTATGGTTGGGTGGTGATGATGTAGCATTACTTACCACTAAATGGACATTTCAACATTTTTTATAATTTAAGGTGCTTCACTTGGGTTCAATTAAAACATGATGGTTAAGCATAGATCATTATGCCTAACTAGAAAAGTATATCAATGCTATGCAATGAATAAATTTTTATAATTATATAGCATGCTTAAATAATGACTAAATTTTTATAATTATATAGGAATGTTTTAAAATAAAATAAAAAGTTTAACATTGTGACACCTCTCTCTTACTCTCTTCTTCCTCGTCTTCTTTTGTTCTTTTTTTTTTAAATAATCATAACTTACTTTTATACCAACCTAGATCCATCTCAATTACAGATCTACCAAGCACTTAGAGGGATCAAATTGCTTTTCACTCTAAAAGAGATTTGCATCTCAAGATATTTGATCCCTCTTGGTGCTTGGTAGATCTAGAGTTAAAATGGATCTAGGGTAGTTTAATTATTAATTATAATTATAATTTAATTTAGTTTTTATTGGTTCAAAATGTTTAACAAAACAGTACAACATCTCTATTATGATGGAATTTTATTTATATTTATATTTCAATTTATTTATTTTTACAGGGTCAAAATGTTTAACGACATATTACAGTTTTAACTAGACATGGCAACATCTCTACCATAAAGGTTAGAAAGTCTCTAGTCACAATTAAAAGTGGAGGAACTAAATTTCTCTCAATAAATTAAAAACCTAAAAAACTAATAAAATAATATTAAAAAATTAATCAAATAATAATAAAATAAACTAATAATAATAATAAAATAATAATTTTTAAATGAAATTTGTCCCAATAAATTAGAGACCTAAAAAATTAAAAAACTAATAAAATAAAATAACATTAGGAATGATTTTCCATTGAAATTTCTTGCATTTCCCTCTCTTCCATTAACGACTTAATGGATGTCTTACTCGTCTCAAAGCGTAGAGTGTGGAGAAACCCACAAACTTGCTCGACCGAGATACTTCCCCATTTTTTTGATTGAGCCAGTGTTTTCTTGACCAGGCCGTTGTTTTGTGTTTTGTGGAGGCAACAACAACTATTTTTAAAACAAAAATATGTGTGGAGGTGCCATTATTGCAGATTTCATTCCCACCAACCGATATCGGCTATAACTCCCAGGGATTTATGGCCCTCTTTTGATATGTTGACTGACTTGTGCATCAATTGTAGAGCGGTGTGGGAACCTTTCAATAAATTAGGTAGCTTCGACAAGGCATACAAGTAGAAGAATACACCCAGCAAGAATTTTTTCAACTCGTCTCAAAGCATAGAGTGTGGAGAAACATACGAACCCACTCGACTGAGATGCTTCCTCATTTTTTCCAATGAGCTAGTATTTTCTTGACTAGGTCGTTGTTTTGTGTTTTGCAGAGGTAGAATCAACTATTTTTAACACAAAAAGATGTGTGGAGGTGCCATTATTTCGGATTTCATTCCCGCCAACAGATATCGATGTATAACTCCGAGGGATTTATGGCCCGATTTTGATATGTTCACTGACTTGTGCATCATTGGTAGAGTAGTGTGGGAACCCTTCAATAAATGGGGCAGCTTCAACGAGGCATACAAGGAGAAGAATACGCCCAACAATAATTTTTTCAAATCCAAGCATGAATTTTCTTTAGGTGAACTGCCACTATTAGCGATCTCTCGGTATTTAAGAAATTGCTATTGCTTCCTAGGGTTTTTTTTCCTCTATTTTTACTTTGGATAGGTTTTGTAGATGATGAAAATGAGGCGATTCCTGCTTTGAAGGATTTCGACATTCCTCCTTTCAAGGATTTTGAAAAGTGCTCAACTAATAGCAGTAGGAGGAAGAGGAGGAATTTGTACAGAGGTATCAAGCAACGTCCATAGGGAAAATGAGCTGCGAATATGAAATATCCCAGAAGGGGCATTAGGGTTTGGCTTCCACATTTTTTCCATTGAGCCAGTCTTCCTCGAGGACACATGTGGCATGGTGCGCTGGGATTTTCAGATTAGATGAAGGAAAGAGGAAGGTTTAGGGTTCAAATATTTGTAAGCAATGTAGCTGCGCATCAAGGCCATGGTGGATAAGTTTGTAAAGGAGCTGACAGAAGCTCTGAAAGATGATATTCAGGACAAGATTATGAAGGAGAGGGAGATGCAGAGTTACATTGAGGAACAAGAGCATGAAGTAGCTGAAAGAGAAGCCACCTCGAAAGCTGAAATTTCCTGTAGGGAGGTAAATATCTTCATTTAATTGTAAATCTCTTTCAGTCTTGGATATCTTACCTTAGCAATGAGTCCAAACACTTTACTCCTTTTTTTAATGAAATAAAACAATAGAAACCAACTTCTAAATAAAAAGTATACAACAAATAAATACGTATGATACAGTCTTATTGCAGAGATCGATACAAGATCCTTTGCAATAATCCCTTACAGCTTCCTCCGTCTGTTATAATCGATTGTTGGTTAGGGTTTCACCCTAAACTCTTAGGGGAATTATTCTAACTAGAAACCTTGGCCAATCTTTAGAATGGTCGTAAATCAAAAATAAGAAAATATTATTTTTTCTTTCTAAGTTTGAAGATTCTATACATTTCTTTATAACATAATTGGTGTTTTCTTTCACAATCCTATAAAACTTTTGGCAACGTTTTGTTAGATATACGTCAATTTTGTTTGCCAATGTTTCTAGTTTACCGAATTCTTTATTAGGAAAAGCTTCTCTTTTCTAAAGTATTCCTTGAGGATGCAATAGGATAAAGGGATTTGGGGAGAAAAAAACATGATCGGAAATGTTACAAAAGACCAAAAATCAATGTATACTTCCCAGTGTGAACCCTCATGCCATGCAACACTTGCAATTGTTCCTAGCAAGAAGTGAGTAGTAATCATAAGAATTGCTTTTATATTCATCTGTTTGTCCATTCACGGCCAACAGTTGGGCCAAGATATTGAAGGAATACATATTCCTTTAGATTCGTAACTACTCTTCTGCTCTGTCCAGTATTTAATGGAATTTTATGCCATGTAGGCAACTTCTGTCATGGAAGCTTGGTACTGCAACATGACCAGAGATGACTGGAGGCTCTCGCACTAGTGTCACCCCAGCTACCTGGTTTCTCCTCACCATCTACAATATATTGGGGTTCTTGTATTGGAGCTATATGTTGATAATTATGAAAACAATCTTGACCTTTAAAACATAAAGAAACAACGATGTTACAACTATTCGGATATAGTGACGATTGCATGAGGGCAGGTTGAAGATTATGAAGGAAAGATCAAACAACCATTTTTATTGTTGAGGTTGTTTGTCATCCACAATCTAAATTGATTTCTTTTTGTACACTATCGATAAGAAAAAACCCCAACATGAATGTTACAAATTCACTCTCTCCTAATGATAATATATAGCTTAAAGAATGAAATTTTCCCTCCAAATTTTCCCTATAAATTTTTTCTCCGATAATTTTCCCTCCAAAAATTTTGTTTCATGTATTTCCCTCCAAAATTTTCTTCTACAATTTATTGAAAAAATTTAACTAAAATTTACTTTCATTTTTCATTATATCTTTCATTTGCTTCATTTGATAAGTCATAACACCTATACCCATAACCTAAATTTTGTTTTCGGTTTGGTCCTAAATATCTGATTTTGTGTTTTTACCATCCACCTATGAGTTTGAATAGTGATGTGGATATATGGCATGATGGAAACCATAAGTCAAAAAATATTTAGTTTATGTAAAATAACAAAACAACCTCTCTTTCCCATAAAATAAGTTAGGATCTCTTGTCCACATTAGTGTAATGAATGCCTAAACAATGAAAATTGAAAAAATGAATAAATACAAAGAAAATAAAAGCATAAAGGCATCATAAAAAGGCTTATGTTAACGGTGTTGGACCCTCCAACATCTTAGGGGATCTCCTCAGTAAGAAGTCCCAACTAGACCTCAGATCATTTGGAGTAGGAGTCCTAGTGGTGGGTAGTAAAGTAGTGCCTTGACCGCGGTAGTGCGCAAAGGTAAGTATGATAACTTTGTCGGAAGCAAGTGTGTGACCTTGCAGCGAGTCAAGTGAGATGCATGGGGGTTCTTACACACGGAGGGGAAAAGGAAGTGTGTCCATTAGAAGCCTGTAATAGTACACAGCCTTAAAGGAACACACGAGTAGAATGACATCACAAGCTAGAAGCGGAATAGTCCACAATCCAAAGTGACGGGTTAACAAAACAACACGTCTTCAAAAATATTCATGCAATCACATACAAAATAGTTCATACACAAATGCGTAATTTAAATAACATACATTGATAAAGTAACTAGAATAGTCGAACTATAATAACAACATATGCACGAAAACGTGTTGGTTCAGTTATATTATTAAGGGAAAGTTCCATTCATACATACACCATTGACAGCCACTAGCCCCAATAGTGGAACATTACAATCAACACCACCTACTCATCCATAGAGATGTACTTTCTCTACACTGTGGAGAAGCCAAGGCTCATCACAATACTCTCCAACCCTTCTCTAAGCAATTCCTAGCCAAAACATTGGCTCCCAAAAGACTCTACTATGAGTTATGAGGTTCTATAAATAACAAAGGGTCGGGTGACCCTTGACATTCCCCTTTGACTCTTTGACTACCCTCATGACTCTTCACATTACATAGTGACTATTCACATTCCACTAATGACACTTCAAATTTCACTTACAATATATCTACAAATAATAATACAATTCCACATATACCCATGTGGGGAAAAATATGCATGAGTCAGCCTAAGGGGACAAACAACATCACTCAGAAGCTTGGGGAAAGACCAACTCGACAACATCCTCTTGATGGTATTTGGTGACGAATTGATACTGAGCTTGGTACTATGTTATGGTGTCCCCGTACTGTTTGGTGACGTCTTTCTGAAAATGGACTCTTTCCTTCATGGCTTTTGGGTATATGGTTCTAGAACCTCTGTCCAAATCATCTTGGAGCATGTGCAACATTTTCCTGAGTGTGGCTGGATCACCGATGTACTTATGCATGCTTTCTGCGCTCAGCTGCAAGTCATCATTGGTGGCCTCTCGCATCAACTGCTCCATGTACCTGTCGACCTCCAGTAGGAATTGGTTCTTCTTCATGGCTTGTGTGAGAGATCCAATTGAAGGGATCATGTGTCTCTTCACTATGACATCCAAACTCTTAAACAATCGAGCATAGGAAGCCTCAATTCTAGTGATGAGTGGAGGAAGTTGCTCATAGTTTCGGATCAACATCTAAATCTGTGCTTTGTCTAGATCTTTCTGCAGCTTCATTATCTTGTGTAAGTAAAGCAAGGCTCCCTTGTACCTCATTTTCCATTCTTTTACATGCACAAATAGTAACATGGATGCCTTTGAGAGTTTGGACAATCTTCACGCACTGTTGCTGAAAACCATATAGATGGACAACTTCCTTATGCATGGTGACAAATCTATCACACAGTTTCTGCAGGGTGGTCTCAAGAGCCGATACTTCAACAAGTATCACATTTCTCATCTCTTCCATATCAGATCTTGTGGTTTGTTATGTCCTCTTCCTGGCCTCATATAAGTCCTTTTCCATCTGATCATTCTCTGCTAACAAGAAGTTGATTGTTGAACTCGTGGCTTTTTCATAAGCCTTAGAAGCATCAACCATGGCAGTTGTATGTCTTCTAACATCTGACACAATCACCCTTTCCTCTATGTGTGCAGGTGACGCATGATCATCCGGGAGTTGCTTTCTTTGTGCCTATACTATCCTTTGTCGTGACTCATCAAATGACATATTGTACACATCCATCATTGAATCATCATCAAGGAGGAAAACCTCTCCTTACTCGCTAGGGACCAGTTCTGAATTTTGAGGTGGCAGAGATTGAGGTTTGACCTCGGATTCTCTCAGCATGAGGTTGGTGTCTTGGTCCTATGGCTCCTATTCCAACTCCATGTTCATTGTTTCAACCATCTGCTCAATCTGCTGAGTAAGTTCACGAACCTTCACCTACTCACCCTCTTATTCAACCTGGCTGCGCTGACTCCTCAACCTGTATAGGTGTAGTTTGCTCTATCATTGCACCTTGCCTTTCCTCCTGTTCTTGTTTTTTCTTTTCTTCCCTCTCTCTCGTTCTTAGCTCCTGCTCTTCTTTCAACTTCTTCTTCATTTCCTGCAAATTTCTCTCTACATCCTCCATCCTTTGCTTTTCTCTCTTCCTCCTTTCTACTCTCCTTTCACATTGTCCCCTCTTCACCTCTATCTACAAAGCTACTTTCTCAACAAGAGGATATTTTATGAATTTGTAGCTTTGCTAAACCTCTGCGCTTTCGACAATCTTCCTCTTGCCTTTGTCTTGTGCCAGTTTGTTGCTCACTACTACTATTGTTGTTGCTTCCTATGGTGTTGTTTCCTGTAGAGCTGCTTTCCATTCCATAGCCATGCGGACCGGTTCAATGAGTTTAGAGGATTTATAGAAATACCTCCAAGGGTCCTCCTCTAGCTAATGACATACCCTGTGGATCCATGGAAAATACATCTTCACACAGTGGTTCTTGCATATGTAGTGGGTATCATATGGATTGAAACTCTTTGTGAAAAACTCAAACTACTTCAAGTCCTCAGCCTCGACATCTTCATCCTTTAAGCTTTGGATCTCATACAATCTAATCCACAAAGGAAGAGCAGGCCATAGTTCCTTCTTCCTCCTATGAAGTCCTGCTGATAACCCTATGGAGATGTGATATGCAACCTCTTGCATGACCAAATTATCCATGGAAAACCTTGGTAGCACATGTGGAAGCTTCTCTCCGCCAAACATCCTGATGAAGGTGCCACCAGGTGAGGCATACCAATATGCAATGTTAAACAAAGCATGCATCGCTTCTTATGCCATGCAAGGTGGATCTTGTTCGAATATCATCTTGTAAACTAGGGTGATGAAGTAGTTAGAGAGCCTCACCATGACTCCTCGATAGTTGTACTCAGAGAGAGATTTGCAATAAATATTCACAACATCATCTAATGGTGTCCATGTCCAACCCATGCCAGGAAACTACTATTGGGTACAAATTGCATCAAGCAGGTACACAGACATGTAAAATCTCGCTTGTTGATCCTTGGGTGGACTTCGGGCATTAGACACATGCAATTTCAATTGAAGAGCCAACATATCATACAAGTGGAATGGCCTTGCTTCATTTTCCAACTGATCCAACACAATCACCCAACTTTGCAGAAATGTCCCCATGCTCTCTTAACTGTACGAACGACATGCAAAGATGATCAAGACTTGGTAGGACTTCCTGAGTAACTTTGTCTTGTAAACCTGATTGGGTGTTATCCTGAACTTCGACAGCTCTCTTACCCAATGCTTCAAGATGTCTCTAGTATTCACATGTTGTTGGGAGTATAAAAGAGTGCATCCATGCATTTCACTAGCTATGGTAAGTGATACATCTAATGATAATTTTCCATCCTTAAGGCAACAAGTTGTGTTCCACTGGAACTTCTCAATGTCATCATGTCGGGATCGGTATGTGAGACAATCCACTGAATGATATCCGCACATGGGAAGGCGGGGTACCTACATGCAACCTTGTACAAGCTTGAATTGTGGAAGTTGACTTAGACCTGTCGATATTCCATATCTTCCTTGAAATTGCCTGCAAATATGTCCTCTGTTTCCTGCCATATAATATTCATTTCCTTCTCTATGAACAGTTGTGTGTCTGCATAGACTGGCAAGCTCATGGAAACCTATTCAACTACATCTCCAATACTGCTCTCAACTATGTCCTTTGATCCAACTCTCTTGGAAACCATGTTTCCTATATTGCTGAGAAGTTGTTCAACAACTGTTGTACCTGGAGACAGAGAGGACACTCATGGCATGCAAATGTCAGCTTAACATCAAAAATCACTTCAATGACCGATCATGCAACAAACTGGGTAACTGATGGGTAATATTGTGCAGTTGTGACTCTCGGAGAGACTGACTATCAGTTTGATGTGCGCATTGTTCAGTCCTAGCTGCCACTGGGAGGTGACTGATGACTGGAACTATGCAATGCACAGTCTAGTCTGATTGACTAGTGACTGGAACTAAACAATGCACAGTTAAGTCTGGCTTTAATGTTGGCTAGGACTGTGCATTGCGCAATCCCAGTGGGCAACGCTCTGGGACTGGCTTCTGGAACTATGTAGTGCACGGTTGGAGTCAATGACTAACAACCTTTGTGCAATTCTTGGATCCAGGGTAGAGCCTTGAGATCCAAAAATGTGCAGTGCATGCAGGGCAGAGCTAGATCTAGGCCAAGGCAGCCCAGTTCTACCCTAGGGCAACTTGAAAACGAGTAGATATGGATGTGTGAGCAAAGGATGGTGAAAATCTAAGTGAATGGTAATGCATGCAATAAAAAAAAGGTAGGAATTAGTCAAACAGACAAACAATGAAGCTTATGGGGAGATTCGTCACACTAATGACTGTTAGTGCAAAAAATGGGTTATGGATGCAATGCTAAGGAAAGGCAATGAAAAACTTTAAAAAACACCTCTACAAGATAAAAAAAAATCAAAATGCTAGTGTTCATTCAATAAAATGGGAAAAACAACACACTCAGAAGCCATGCAAACAAAAATGACAGGAAAAGCAACAAAAGACTAGAAAAGCAAGACTTACTCGGAAAAGTTCCTAGATGCCTTGAGAATGCTAGAGCTCCAAGATCAAATGTGAGAATGAGCTAGGGTCACATCCATTAAATAGATTTTATAATTTTATGGTTTATGACCCATAGGCCAAAAATCTAGGAAAAAGTGACAAGTGGTGGTAGTTTCTAAAAAAAGATACAGTGTAACTCCCACTGCTAAAAATATATCCCTATTTTTAAGGGATGCTTTTTCACTTTTTTCTTTTTATTCTTTTTTCGGGAAGGGCTTCCATGCATGCAAGGAGAAATTTCATAGTTCTTGGGGGGGGAATCAGGAAACCTGTCAGTACATACATCATGCAACAGATGAGGGAATGCTTCTACACAGTTCCTGCACTGAGTGGCTCTGATTACCTCTCATGCTCTGTGCAGTTTCCCAACTGAAGACAAGTTGCTAGTTGGGTCTGTGCATTTCTAGAGCTATAGTATCCCTAACTCGGAATATTCCTCAAACCCCAGCAAAATCTCAACCAGGAAAATGCACAAGTGGTATAGTAGCCGAGAAAATCATAGAGATATAATAGTAGTGTAGCAACAATAATGAACATATGAAATATAAACAGATACACACGAAATGCAACGACAAATGCTGAGCCATTTTATTATACTGAGTAAAGGAATGAGTACAAAGGTGATCAGAAGGACGGCACCTCGACTTGCACAAGGCAAATGAAGAAATACACTCAGAATAACAAAGGAATGGCCTCACACTGATCTGCGTCCCAGCTGCTGGAAAACTGTCGTGCTGCTGCTGCTACTAGAAATCGAATGAGGATTTGGGGCTGCTCCCCTCCTCAGAAAAGGCTGAAACTCTGGAATCGGACTCTACTCAAGAAACCCAGAAAAACCCAGAAAGCTTTTCTGAAATGGCTGACCCCTGAAAATCACCCCCTTGGGGTTTTGCGCAGTTCCTCAAAGACGCTGATGAAACTGCTGCTGAAATGCTGATGAAACTACTGCTGGAATGCCAATGGAAATACCTTACCCGAGCAGACACTCGAAGTCCCCCAGGGCTAAGGGTGAGATCTCCAAATGGAGACACTCAATGCACTAAACAATGTTGCAGACTAGCTAAACAGCTAGCGTGCTCTAAGTCGAAATGACTATCACAAATGCTCATAACTGGAATGATCAAAATGAGGGGGCTCCTTTCTCTTTTATAGCCTTTGCCTCTCTTAATCCCAAGGCTCACCTCCTCCTGTGTGATTCCCCTCTTGCCACGTGTTCCTTTCCTCATGCACAGTTCCTCCATGTGTCTGCGTGGGCTCCATTTCTGTGTCCCCTTTTGGCCCCCTTGGCTCCCCTTTAAGTCACAACATTGTGCTACTAGGAAGTGACTTTTTTATTCTAAAAGTGAGTTATGTCCCCCTTCCTCAATTTTTATTTACAAATAACTATAGAAGGCAAAAATTGAATAAAATCGAATATTCCAATTAGCCATGGATAATTATGAATATTACAGTCTCCCCCGACAAAATGTTGCTTGTCCTCAAGCAACTGAAGTGATGGATGCTGTAAGATCTGCTCACTCTCCCAAATGGCATCCTCATCCGGCAAATTCTTCCACCTCACCAAGAATTCCCGAGTCGTCCTGCTTCGCAGCTGCCTCTCCCTGGTATCAATGATAACCTCCGGCTGCAATACCAAATGCCCCTCATCATCCATGGGTGGTAGCTCATCTGTCACTGTCACCTGCTGCCCCAATGCCTTCTTCAGGCATGATACATGAAAAATGTTATGAATCTTGTTGCCTTGGGGCAACTCCAATTCATATGCAACCTGTCCAATCCTGTGTATCACCCTGTATGGCCCATTTAAGTGGGGCTTGAGCTTCTCAGCCCCCTTCTGCTTTAGTGATGACTGTCGGTATGGCTGTAATCACAGGTAGACCATGTCCCCTACCTCGAACTGCCTCTCCACCTGACCCCTGTCGGCATACAGCTTCTGTTGGTTCTGTGTTGTAGCCATGTTATCCTTGAGAGCTCGGAGGATATCCTGACTCTCTTGGATCCAAATCTTGGCTCTAGGAGCCCTGCTATCACCAAACATCACGTCAACAAAAGATAAAGGATGATACCCATATAAGGCTTAGAATGGCGACATACCAATGGACATGTGATGTGAAGTATTGTAGCAGTACTCCCCCAGATGCAGCCATTTCAGCCATGCTTGTTGCTGCCCACTGACATAGTTACGCAAGTATCCCTCCAGCCACTTGTTAACTATCTATGTCTGCCCATCCATCTGTGGGTGATAACTGGTACTCGGTGTCAACTCCGTCCCCACCAACCAGAAAAACTCCTGCCAAAACCCCCCCATGAAACGGTTGTCCCTGTCACTGACGATGGTCTTAGGAAGACCATGTAGCCTGAAGATCTGTCTGAAGAACAGCTTGGCCACTTGTGCTGCTGTATAGTGTGTGGATATGGCAAAAAAATGTGTGTACTTTGTCAGTCGATCAACGACGACAAAGATACAATCCTTGCCCTGTACCATGGGCAACCCTGTGATGAAGTCCATCGAAATACTCTCCCATTTCCCCTCCGAAATGGGAAGAGGCTGCAATAAACCCGCGGGATGGCTCATCTCTCCCTTGTTCCTCTGGCAAACATCGCACTCCCAGATGTGCTGGAGTATGTCCTCCTTGAGGCCCTTCCATGAGAACCTCTCTCTAATGGCCCTGTAGGTTTTGGTAAACCCCTGATGTCCTGCCAAAGGTGAATCATGTGATGCCTGGAGTATCTTCTTCTTGAGCTGAGACCCCTCAGTCAAGAAGATCCGGTCCCTGTAATAGATGATCTCATCGACCACCCTGTACCTGTCATCTGCCACCTGCCCATCCAGAACCTCACATGCAAACCTGTCCTTGGAGTACTCTACTAAGAGTTGAGCCCTCCAATCTGTATCCAAGCTCATAAGAGACAACGTGGCTGGTCTACGTGAAAGGGCATCTGCTACCACATTGTTCTTACCCTTGACATACTCAATGTCAAAGTCATATGCTTGGATCTTACTGATCCACTTCTGCTGCCTCTCCTGTAGCTGCTTCTGCTCCAAAAAGAACTTGAGGCTGTTGTGATCAGTCCTCACCCTGAACCTGTTACCCACCAAATACTGCCGGTACTTAGCCAATGCATGCATGATGGCCAGCATCTCCTTGTCGTATATGGAATACAACCTCTTGTGCGGAAGGAGCTTCCGGCTCTCAAAGGCTATAGGGTGACCTCCCTGCATCAATACTACACCTATCCCCTCTCCCGATGCGTCACACTCCAAAACAAATGGTTGCGTGAAATCTGGCAATGCAAGCATTGGGAAGCTTCTCATAACCTCCTTGAGCATATTAAAGGCTCGTTGTGTTGTATCCGACCAACTGAAAGCCCCCTTCCTCGTCAAATCTGTCAGGGGTGCAGCAAGCAGTGAGAAACCTTTGACGAACTTCCGGTAGTAAGTATAAATGCCAATGAATCCTCGAAGTTCCGTCACGTTTCTTGGCTCTGGCCATTCTTTGATGGCCCTGATCTTCTCCTCGTGGACCCTCACTCTGTCCACCCTTATGATGTGTCCCAGATACAACATCTCTGTCAACCCAAACTCACACTTGGAGAGTTTAGCATAGAACTGCTACTCCTATAAGATATGCAAGACTGTCTCAATGTGCTGGAGATGCTCCTCCCAAGTCCTGCTGTAAATGAGAATATCATCGAAGAATACCAACACAAACTTCCTCAAGTGACTACGGAAGATGTGATTCATGCAAGACTGAAATGTAGCTGGGGTGTTGGTTAGCCCAAAAGGCATCACCAAGAACTCAAAGTGCCCATAGTGACACCTGAAGGTGGTCTTGGGAATGTCATGCTCCCTCACGTGAATCTGATGGTACCCAGATCTCAAATCAATCTTTGAGAAGTAATGGTCCCCTCTCAACTCGTCCATCAACTCATCGATCCTGGGTATGGGGTACCTGTTCTTCAAGGTCTTCTTGTTCAGGGCCCTGTAGTCAATGCACATCCTCAATGTACCGTCCTTCTTCACTAACACCACAAAAGAAGCAAAAGGACTCGTGCTCAGTCAGATATGCCCAAGAGCCAACAACTCCTAGATAGCCCGCTCAATCTCATCCCGATAGGCCTTGGGGTGCTTATAGGGGGTGGTAATCATGGCCTGTATGCCCTGCTCAAGCTCGATGGTGTGCTCAAACCCCCGATCTGGTGGCTGTCCTAGTGGAATCTCCCCAAACATTATGGCATACTGATCAAGGATAGACTGTATCTCTAGGTGTACCGTCTGCCCTGTAGTCCTTGCCTCTAATGGACGCAGCTCCACTGCCCACTCTATGTCTCCCTTTTGGAAGATTGCCTCCATCCGATGAGCCAAAACAGTCTGAGGCGGATATGTGTGCTGTCCCTGTATCTTCTCATGCCTCCTTGTCTTCTCATCATCCCACTCCATCTCCAGGGTCTTCCAATCTGTCGTGACCTTCCCTAGAGTGATAAGCCACTGAACACCTAGTATCATGTTGGTGTCCAGAATATTGACCATGAAAAAGTGGTCAGTCAATGTGTAGGTGCCCATCGTCACTGAAAGCTCTGGAACATAACGAGCACACGTCATGGTCTAATCTCCTGGGACCAAGACTGAAAACCTATCGAAGCTCTCTTTCTATATACCTCTCCACTCAACCATTTGGGCATTGATGAAGTTGTGGGTCACCCCACTGTCAGCCAAAACTAATACTCTCTGGCCATGTACTGTCCCTCGTACGCATAGCGTCAGATACTTGGGAACTCCTCGCAATGCAGCAAGGGCCCCTCCAGTGAGTGCAAAAGATGCACCACCTGTTGCTGGTGGTGGTGGTGGCAAAGGACCCTGTACGGCATGGCTATCTCCTGCCTCCACATCATCCTCGTCATCCTCCTCTCCATTTCTCTCAGAGAAGACCTCAATAAAATGTGCTTTTCCAGCAGCACATCTATGTCCTGGTGCCCATGGCTCCTGACAAGTGAAGCACAACCGCTTCTTCTTCAGCTCCCTCCTGGCATCATCGTCAAGCTGTACTCATCCTGGATTCCCCTTTGGAGGTGGAATCCTCACATCCTTCCCCTTAGACTGGAAAGTCTGTCTCTGGGGGTAAGGTGTCTGGGTCCTGGGTAAGACATCCTGTAAGTCCCGGGTCCTGCTGATAGTGTCCTGGAGTGTGGCTAGTCTAGTGGATCGGACTAAACCCCGAAGTGGCTTTGCTAACCCCTCAACATACATATAGACCCTCCGTGCCATGCATAGGTCTGGCACCATCACAGATACCCTCAAGAAATCTGCAATGTAGGTCTTTGGGCTCCCTATCTGTTTGAGCCTTGTCAGCTCAACAAAATGCTTCTCTGGATCCCTCCGATCAAATCGCTCCATCAGTCTCCTGGTAAACTCGGAATATGTCATCACTATGGAGTGCCCTAGTGTAACCATCCCATGAAACCACCAATCCTGGGAATCACCATCCAAATGCAATGTTGCCACCTTGATGGCCTCTGTCTCCGACATCTGGTTAAGGTGGAAATAAATGTCCAGCTTCTCCACCCAAGAATTTGCCGAACTGTTTGATGAACCATCAAACGTAGGAAAATGGAATCTACTCACTACACGGTGGGTGTCACCATAATGGTAATGTCGGTACCCTCTGTGATGGTCGCAAGGTCCACTATCCTGCTGGAGCTAAACAAAATCTCTGAATGAAAGGGCTTCCCTGAACTCTTGCCCATAGGCCTGGTACTCTACAAAATAATCGCCCATATGTCCGGACTCTGCCTCCTGCTGGGCTACAGCCCCGTGTCGGCTCTTAAGAAAGTGGGCATGGTAGAGCATGTAGGAGCATGTGAGGCCACCTGCTTCACAGTATCACGCTGCTCTGGCAAATGGTGGGATGCGCTCGATCCCTCACCAACCTGAAAAACCCATGGGCTCTCGCGCTGTTTGGCTTTTACTGCCGTGAATCTTTGCCCCATCACCTCAATCTCCCTTGACAGATCCTGCACGGGTTTGAGGAGCATATCTGCAAATCTCTTCCCATCATCATCTACCATCGGATCCTCCTGCTCCGCACCCACCACAAGCTCCCCCTGTTCTGCATCCACCACCAGAACACAGTGTCCCTCTTCCTAAGTGTTCTCCAACCTATGCCCAGTGTCTCTGTATCTCTAACCTTTGTAATAGATATAGGATTTTTCCCCCGGTGTCATAGATTGCTAGCTCCACAGGCTGAGCCAGATCTATGCTTTGATACCGATGTAGTATCCCTAACCCGGAATATTCCTCAAACCCCAGCAAAATCTCAACCAGGAAAATGCACAAGTGGTATAGTAGCCGAGAAAATAACAGAGATATAATGACAGAGATATAATAGTAGTGAAGCAACAATAATGAACATACGAAATATAAACAAATACACATGAAATGCAGTGAGAAATGCTAAGCCATTTTATTATGCTGAGTAAAGGAATGAGTACAGAGGTGATCAGAAGGATGGCACCTCGACTTGCACAAGGCAAGTGAAGAAATACACTCAGAATAACAAAGGAATGGCCTCACACTGATTTACGTCCCAGCTACTGGAAAACTGCCGTGTTGCTGCTGCTGCTGGAAATCGAATGAGGATTTGGGGCTGCTCCCCTCCTCAGAAAAGGCTAAAACTCTGGAATCAGACTCTACTCAAGAAACCCAGAAAAACCTAGAAAGATTTTCTGAAATGGCTGACCCCCGAAAATCAACCCCTTGGGGTTCTACGCAGTTCCTCAAAGACGCTGATGAAACTGCTGTTGAAATGTCGATGAAACTACTGCTAGAATGCCAATGGAAATACCTTGCCCAAGCAGGCACTCGAAGTCCCCCGGGGCTAAGGGTGAGATCTCCAAACGGAGACACTCAATGCACTAAACAGTGCTGTAGACTAGCTAAACAGCCAGCGTGCTCTAAGTCGAAATGACTATCACAAATGCTCATAACCGGAATGATCAAAATGAGGGGGATCCTTTCTCTTTTATAGTCTTTGCCTCTCTTAATCCCAAGGCTCACCTCCTCCTTTGTGATTCCCCTCTTGCCACGTGTTCCTTTCCTCCTGCGCAGTTCCTCCATGTGTCTGTGTGGGCTCCATTTCTGCGTCCCCTTTTGGCCCCCTTGGCTCCCCTTTAAGTCACAACGTTGTGCTACTAGGAAGTGACTTTTTATTCTAAAAGTGAGTTATGTCCCCCTTCCTCACTTTTTATTTACAAATAACTATAGCAGGCAAAAATCGAACAAAATCGAATATTCCAATTAGCCATGGCTAATTAGGAATATTACAAGAGCCAAATCTAAATGTCGGGTTGAACTACGCATTTCCTGAGAGCAAGGTTGGTTTCCCTTTAGGACTGTGCAGATTTCCAAGGTAGTGCAAGAACCAAATTGTTACCAAGTCACGGGGAGGTCATCTTGTACCTAATCAGCAAATAAAATAAGATAACACAAGTTGTACAACAAAATATAAACTTGACGAAAGCTCAAGTACATGGGTAGTGCAAGACAAGCTGCTAATATTTTAGAAGGAAGGCTCCAAAACGAAGCGAAGGAAAAAATTTGTAGGGTGGTTGTAGCTGCTACAACAGCGTCGTATGCAGATAGGTGAAGATAGAAACTTCTTTGTGGTTGTGGAAGCTCACTAGAATAAAAGAAATGCTTTTGATTTATTAAGTTACTCTATCAGGGCTATGGATGCTTGCTGGTAGTGGAGAAACACCAGAAACTCACGTTAGGTTTTCAATATAATAAACCCTCCATTATGTTATTTGTGTCATCATCAAGGACTCATGAGTGTGAACTATTAGTTTGGTGTGTAACGATTAACATGACCTAAATGTGAGATAGATGGATGGCACATCTATAGATGGTCAAGTAGCTCAAAGCGATCTCACATCATTTTCAATAATTTATATTTTGAAGGGACGAGGGAAGAGATGTTGGATTCCACTAGTGATTTTCCAATTGTTGTAGCTACTACAACATGCCCCAAAATTTTCACCCTGTACATTGAAAATTTTGGATCCCCCCATTCTTTTACAAGTTTTCATGGTGTTCTCTATTGTGTTACTTAGTCATACTCTTTAAAGTGGTACAATAATCACAAGATGCATTCCTTGGATGAATCCTTGTTAAGAATTGATCAAGCAATAACCCCTTTAACTCAGCGAAATTTACACAGTAGAATATTTATTAAAGATGGAAATCATACATCCTTTGAAAGAATGCTTTTCTAATCTCTTTTTTTAGGTAATTTTATTTTGGTTACTTGGTTGTAATATTTCTCATGATGCAGTGGGTTGTTGCTCACCCAACATATTTCATGGAATTAATGTTAGTTCGTGGCTTTGCAACAATTTTTCTTGTAGCTATCCTGACGAGCATATGCTCTATTGAAATGACCTAGAGGGAACAAATAGATATGGATTAGTTGCTCTTGTTTTCATTCCTCTGAGCATCACATAAGCTAGCCATGATTCTTCCTTTTAAAATTAAGAAATTTTTTCCATTCCCATTACAAGGAAACATCATTTACTCCATTGAGCAAATATTATTGAGATTGGTGAAAAGTGGAGAGGCCAACTAAGAACACTAATGTTTATAGGAAGAGTGGATATATACCCCAAGCTATCAAAAATGAGGCCTTTTTAAAATCAAGAATGGCGAGGAATTTTCTTTGGAATTTTGAGAGGATGCATCAAGGCAAATTGTGATTTGTTTCTAGGTGATTTGAATACTTACAGTTCAGGAAAAAGGAGCTATTCAAATATAGGACATATTTTGAAAGGGTTGTGATTTTGGCATTTGTGGATATCTCAAATCACTTGACATGAAAAATAATAATGATTAGATCCAATCAAAGTATGTGAATAAGAAAATAAAGGTTGGAAAGTTTAATCTAGTCAACATTGTTACAAACAAAATGTAGGAAATGGGGATTGGAAAATGGTTGAGAATATTGTCTTGAACAAAATTGTGCCCCTAGTTAATCAAGAAAGTTGTAAGAAACAAATCTTTACAGAAATACAGGGTAGTTTCGACCATCATTTAACAATGTTGATTACACTCCTCAAGAATCTTCATCGAATAATGTTGGAGAGTCCAAGTAGGAGCATAAAATTGTAAATCACTCTTACAATGATTTTAATTGTAGTGAAGTGTAATCAGGGCTTAGAATGATAAAAAATATTTTATATAATCTTATCTAAATTTTTTATGAAAGAAAGTGGTGCAAATGTATAGTTGCAAGAAATTCATATTTTGTTCCTCCTCCTAAATTGCCCAACATTATTTAAGCTCTTTTGTGGCTACAAAGAAGATATTCAAATACATTTCAATAATATAAATATTGTCATAATCATTTCAAGGATGGAGGGCATAAGTAAAATGGTTTTGCAAGTTCTATCTGATTTCTTTTCTCCCACATTCCTTGATAAATGCGAGTACAAACCATGTGGGAGTGCTTTACATGTCCTAGAAGTTATTGTTGCATTTGGAAACATAGGGGTAGCAAGCCTATTAAGTTCCGTGTAGTTAGGTTGCAAGGATGCACAAAAGTGAAAAATATGCAATGATTCAAGAAAAGGTGTAATTAATGATAAGAATGTGGATAGTCATAGAAAATATGCTACTAAGGATGAGAATGTGCCTTCCGAGATTTTTCTCCTTAAATTTATAATGATGTAGATGAATACACTGAATATTCCAATGTTGGTTGTAGCTCTCATTAATTTTGAGCCCGATGTATATGAGAAGGATGATGCTAAGGTGGATAATGATGCAAATGAAATATTCAAAGACAGAGTTATTTTGATTCAAGAGGAATTCCCATTGTTGCATAGCCTTGCTTCTAACCCTAAATATGGTACTTTTGTCTTGCAAATATTAACAAATACCAAATCTCAATTGAGGTTGTTTCTTAGTTTGGTCAACAAGATAACTCTTTGAAGAAAAAAATTTTGTTGAATCTCTCAGAAGGAGTCAATAGTGTTTGTGCCCCATCGCAAGGAGTCAATAATCTTTAAGCCTCATCGCAAGGAGTTAATAATGTCTAAAATTAATGGCAAAGAAGAAAGACTAATAACAACTCAATCGTAAAGAAGCTAGACAAGTAACAAGTAATCACAAAGAAGCAAGGAAAATCGTGACTAATAGCAAATAAACATATATAATAAAAGCTCAATAAAAAACATGAAAGTGAAGATGCGATGTCACAAAAATGGAAGTGAAGATGTGACATTTCAAGAAGTTTCATTACTCAACTTATTTACATTGCATTATCCCTTCATCACAAGCACAACTAGGTTGATCATAGCACGACCTAGGTCACCTAACTATGACTTCTTGTTTCCTTATTGCATCCTCATTCGCCTAATCACGACTTTCTATTACTCGCATCTTCACTCATTGCGTCATGATTTACCTCATATTATTGCAGCTTATGATCTCATTAATCACATCGCACCCTTTTTTCCCAATCACGTCACAACTTTACTCCCTTCATTGCAACTCCCCTCAAGAATCATATTGTATGACAAGTTCATTGTCAATTTATCTTATATTGGTCTTGATGATAATTTTTATGAGGAAGGGTATTGGATATGAGAATATCTTATACTAAGGCAGAATGAGAAAATTCAAGTAATTTTTTCTAAAACTACAATTTGTATCTTGGGTGGCATTCTTAGTTCTTATAATCTTAGTGTTGAATAAAATGAAGTGGTTAGAGAATGGGGCTCCATCTCTGTGCTTCATGGACCCGAACCTATGATATACTTAGAAAGAGATAAGGATATCATAGAACACATAATGTTTATTTTTACATCTATCTCAACATCTATTCCATTCTCAAGATGTTGTTCTCTGTGAAAGATACACACATCCAATGCTAGGTGAATTAAGCAGCACTTCAAAAGTCGCATTTGTACAATTATAGTTTTGGTACCTTAGTAAATTTTTTGGTAATCCGAAGCATAGAAAAGAGGAAATGAGGGTGCTTAAACACTTTAAGACTCTCCCAAAGGTGGATGGATTAGTCTAATTTATATCAATCCACAATCTCGATAGTTTAGTGGAGAAAATATCATATTGAGATCTCACAAAGATAACTATTATGAATATATTGTTAAAATTTGTATTCAATAGCGGGGTACACATCACATAACTAAGGGTAAAAGATATTATCAATGAGATTGTGAAAGATTTCAAGATTTTTTTTCTAATACTAAAGCTGATTCTGGAAGTTATAACTCTTTGTCTGAAGTGGCAATGTTTCATCCTATAATAAGAGATAAAATGGTAAATTTCTTCTAGATGAGATTCTCAAATACCTTTACCTTCTCTTTGGTGATAGCGATATACTCCCTCTAGATAAGTATGCTTTCAACACAACAGTTCACCCTTCACTAGTCAGCTTGCAAAGAATTGAAAATTCTCATTTCCAAAGAAAAGTTCATATCACATAGTACCCCAAATAAAGAGGTATGGGACTCCATACATACAACCTGTTTTATATAGAAATAAAAGGCTATTTTTTCTTTTTCAGAGGTCATTTTAGGCCCATACAAGTCCACTAAAGGATCCATGTTTCGTCATAGAAGTTCTAATTTGAAAGGGCTTTTAGAACCATTGAAATCAAAGAGGCATGTTAGCTATTTGAAATATCTTAGTATTGAACCAAAAATTTCCTCCTTGATCACTTAAGTAAGCATGTGAAATTATTATACCATCTTGGTGTTGTAATGGCTAACCTAATGTCTGTAATGCAACAATTTCTCATTGCAACTATAAAAGGACTAAAAATCGCAATATCATGTGCCTTTTATCAAGGATATTTAAAATTGTTTCCGTCTGATAAGTGGATGTGCTTATACAAGATTCTTAGCTCTCGTTTAGTTAATGAATCTTTGCAAAATAATGCGTTGATTTATGGAAAGCTAAAGAAAATGGAGCTACAAACACCATATCAGATACCATGATTTTTTTACATGACTAAAGATGAAGAAAATGATAAGGACATTATTGAAGATGCTATGGCTTCAATGGGTTAAAACACCTCTCGAATTGACTCAATAAACATTCAATAGTTTCACAAAGGGTTATAAAACTTGCTAAGCGTTGAAAGCTACTTTATTAACACCTTTTGTCAAAATTTGAGATATTGTTACAAACCATGCAGGTTTAATTGGTGAAACATGAATATACAACCTTGAATTAAACTGACACACTTGGCATGCTAAAGGTTTATGAATCTGGAATATTTGATACTTATGGTAAAAAATGACACCATAGGTTGTTAAGATACATGGAACATCTAGGAATAATAGGAAGTGGAAACATTTGATATAAATTCTCATAAGGAAAAGATAGAAATCTTGAAGGTTAAAGCACTTAAACCATACTATCAAGAGTACAAATAAATGCATGGCATGAGGGCTTCTTAGATGGAGAAACTCAAGCAGACTCGCCCTTGCAATGGGCTTATTCTTTATAAAGTTTTTCTGAGGAATTCGAGGATTAGGTTTGTATCCAATCATGACTAGAGTGGACTCTTGCATTGATTCATTTCTCGATATTGCTCATTGTTTGCATACAATATCCATTTATTCATTCAGGTATCAAAGCTCTACTGGTCATTGGAAAGACATATATAGATATCTTGATTTAAGCCTCAATGCCTGGGAGGATCTTTATCATCATGAAAATGTAATTCAATTCTCGATAGAGTGACTAAATCTACAATTGAATAGTTTGAGGAATTTTCTTGCAAAAGGTGATTTCTTTTTTGATGTTGTATGACCGAGGCTACAATTAAGAAGGTAGTTAAATAATTAAAAGAATATTTTTCAAAACTCTAATATTCAACATCTAAAATGCTTGTAATAACACAATATGAAGATAAAGCAAGAATATCATGTTCTTTTTGTAAGGGAGTTCACAACAATGGCTGGACTATTCATGCAGTAGCTAGGCAAGGCATTTTATGGCAATTTTACATAGTTACCCATAGGGTATCTCACCATGTCGACTAAGATGTGGGGTGCATATTGTGATGAAGGATAAATATACTCACAACCAGTGCAACAACAAGAAAATGGAAAATCATTAAAGAAATTCAATGGTGCAACCCTTGTTCAGTAGCACCAACAATAGTCACCTTGGAATTTCTAATAACAATATCTATTTCATCTGATTATTTCTCTAGTCATATTGTAAAATATTAAGTTTGGTTATACTTAAGAAAATGATAAATGCTAAAATCCATGTACCAAGAATGTGATGGATCATGGGGAATTTTAAGAGTCATTGGGAAGGTGGAAAGCCACCTACCCATTTGTATAAATTTCTCTTCTTGCCTCTAAGGTAGGGGCGTTAAGCACTTGAGTTATTTTAGCATAGATAGCTACGAGTACCTGGGTAGCTTTGAGTGCTCTTGCTCTTGGCAGACTTTAGCTAAGTTGGGGTGGGGCAAGGGGATTATGTTGGAGATGATATGAGAAATCCACCTTCCATAATTAGATTTTGATGGACCTATTTTACATGTACTTGGATTTGCATCATTATCAATTAGAAGCTCTTCACTTTCGACATTGATTCCTATGCACTTTCATGGTGGTTGTAATGGCTATCTGGTACTTCTATTTTATGTGCATGTGTGCTTTCATATGGGTTATAGGTCGATGAACTAATTTTTAGCTTATTTCTCATGTGTTTGCTTGAATCTTTGCTCTTTCATTCCATTCTAACACGGGTAACTAGTGGTAAACTAATTTACAATTAACTTCTAGTACTTTCTCATTCATATATGTCTTAGATGATTTTAGCTAACTGATTCCTCTTGAGTTATACACATTCTTATTATTTTATTGCTATATTCTTGTACCTTTTGCTTCAATTGATCAATTATGGGTTTATTTTGTCCTCATTCTCTCGATATTCCAGACTTGTCCTCACGTTAACATATCTTCACTTGAAAGCCAAGAGGAAACACATATGGTGGCAAATGGACCCACATTGTTGGAAATAATACTGAGAGGGGGGGGGGGGGGGGGGTGAATCAGTATTATTAAGTTCTTTTCAATAAACCATCCAGATTTATGCTTTAAATTATTCTTCCGATATTGATAATTAACTTGTATGTTAGTACCATATAATAATGAACAAGAACAGTGAAAAACAGATAGTCACACAAAGGAACACCAGATATAAGGTGGAAACCCAATGTGGGTGAAAACCACCTGCTGCAATATGTTTCTATATTCTTTCAAATAGAACTTCTTTTACAATGATTTTGTACTGGTGCAGTGCTTTACCAGTACGCAGGCTGCAACCTGCAGAGAGCTACAACCCTCTCTCATTTTCCAGTCTCTCCTGGAAGGGAGCTACAACCCCCTACTTCGTTCAAGGACCACGTTTCATTAATTTTCAGACTGGATCCAAGAAGATCAAATGGTCATCAAGTGTAAACAAATCTTCAGAATTACCCAAGCATCAGATCATTATATATTTTCTTTATACAACAGATCTTTCAAAATCACCCAAGTGCCAACCCAAGCACTAGATCAAAATATAAATAAATGCTCGATCTGGTCACCCATTAAAACAGAGGTTGTTTATGCCGAAATCAGAACATAATGCAGAGGATATACATATAACAGTGCACCCGGAGGCTAGGCACAAGATAAACCCAATATGCGCACCCAGAACCCTTTAGCGAACAACAGAGGAGGCTATATCAGAGTTAAAGAATGACTGCTGCTTAAAAGAAACCCTGTGGTTGGCTACTCTTATGCTACTTACTGAACTGCAATACACGCGAAGCAAATGTGATTTCTCTCGAAGAAATGTCTGAACTTCAAGCCTGCGATCCTTTGCTTTGTTCTGTGCGCATTCTCCTTGATTTAGATTCAGTAAATGCTCCTTCACCGATCACAAGAATGCCAATCAACTCTCCCTTAAGATCTTCAATTCATAATCGATCCCATGCCAAAGGATCTCTTTTCTTCTTATATAGTCATGCTTTTGATAAAACCATGAGTCGAAACCAGAGGATCCGAAATCCTGAGGCTCGCTTGCTTTGACCGATGATTTAAGTGAAAAGAATAGCGGGAAAACGAAAAAACAAATCCAAACAACAAAAGGCGGACTTTAAACTTAATGCACCCATAGTAATAATAAATCGGGTCCACTCCTTATCGATGTATAACATCGTCTAATTTCCGATGGCCAATCCGATGGATCGGATGCGACATGCCCCATTAACCAGCCTATATATATATATCGGGTCCGCTCCTCATCGCTAACAACGCATGCCCGTATCATGGCTTATTCCCGACTTCCGATTCGATGGATCGGATGCGACATGCTCATTAACCATGTTTTATATATATATCGGGTCCGCTCCTTTTATCGCAATCGGAGGATTGGGGTGGGCAACCCTTTATGCATTGCGATATACTGCGGATGCGATATTATTATAAACCAAAAGCGATATGCCGTCGGGTCCAATGCAATCGGAGGTTTCAACGGTGTTACATACCCGAACCACCGATGCGCATATATGCCGAAATACATGTATTAACACATGTAAGGGTTTTAAGCGCCCAAACACCTCCCGATAGTATAAATGAATGCATATATGGGATTTGATCACCTGAACAATTCCCGATAATGATTAAACATGCATCCAATGGTTATATAGGCCCGATTCCTCCCGATAAGCTCTTTATATATGGAAATGCGCCTCTATTGCTCCGATAAGCTCCCAATGGTCCAATGGCTCCCGATAATTGCTTCTTTGGCATATATAAGTGAGATGTTCGTCTATGAGAGGGTTGCCATCAAGTACAATGCATGCATCACAATGCCAACAATCTCCCCCTTTGGACTTGATGGCAACAACACCAAAATCACTCTCCCCCTTTGACATCAAGGGCAAAGGGCGGATCAAGACATATTCTGTCCTTGATATATATTTGGCAGCCCAGACCTGCTCCTCCTGGCTATATCTCCCCCTGAGAATCTGCTCCTCTTGATTATGAACCAGATCATAAAAGAGATATCAACTTCAGATTTTCCAGGTAACCATTCCACTCCACAGCTATTCTGGCTACTGGCTTCTTATAATACAGGGACTGCCCTGTTTTCTCCTACTGAAATTACGCCTTATTTACAGTTCATCAACCAACATATTACTCCTTCTGTAATGCCAACAATGAATTATGCTCCCCCTGAACCTTGTACGCGTATACCCCATAAGAACCTCGCGTACAAGCACCAATCTGAAAATTAACAACAGGATGATGCGTCGACAACCCCCAGCTTTTGCCTGAGGTATTCAAAAGTCTCCCTGGGCAATGGTTTGGTAAATATATCAGCCACTTGTTCCTTAGAAGAAACATATTCCAACTTGACCTTTTTTTCAAGCACTTGTTCCCTGAGAAAATGATACTTGATCGGTATGTGCTTGGTTTTTGAATGCATGACTAGGTTCTTTGAAATGCTGATTGCACTTGTATTATCACATAAGATGGAGATAGGTGGAGTACAAGTGATTTGAAAATCCTACAAGGTCTGCATCATCCAAAGAAGTTGAGTGCAACAAGATGCAGCAGCCACATATTCTGCTTCAGCTGTAGATAAGGCAATTGAACTCTGTTTCTTGCTAAACCATGATACTAATCTGGAACCCATAAAGAAAGCACCACCACTTGTGCTTTTCCTGTCATCCACACTTCCGGCCCAATCTGCATCTGTGTAAGCATGAAGTGTGAGATTTGTGTTTCTAGGATACCATAAGCCATAGTTTTGAGTACCTTGAAGATATTTGAAGATTCTCTTAACTGCCTGAAGATGAGTTTCCTTAGGATTGGCCTGAAATCTTCCAACTATTCCCACTGCATGCATGATGTCTGGTCGGGTACCTGTCAAATAAAGTAGACTTCCAATCATAGATCTGTAGGTTGGTTGATGAACTGCTGCTAATTCATCATTCGCACTAAGACTGCATCCTGTAACCATGGGGGTACATACTGGTTTTGAATCTTCCATGCCATACTTCTTCAAAATCTGCTTGAGATATTTGGTTTGAGACAAGAAGATACCGTCTTCATTTTGTTGGATTTGCAATCCAAGAAAGTATGTCAGTTCTCCTAGCAGTGACATTTCGAATTCCTTTTGCATTACCAAGGCAAAGCTTTGACTCATATCTTCTTCATTGCTGCCAAAGATAATATCATCTACATACACAACGAGTATTAGCAACTTGTCATTTTCAATTTTTATATAAAGATTGCTATCTGCTGATCCTTTTGAAAAACCTTGTTGATGAAGATATTTGTCCAAACGGTAGTACCAAGCCCTTGGAGCCTGTTTAAGACCATAGAGAGCCTTTTTCAATCTGCATACAAGATTTGGATCATTCCCAAGAATGAAACCATCTGGCTGCTCAATGTATACTTCTTCTTCTAAGTCTCCATTCAGAAAAGCTGATTTCACATCCATTTGAAATACTTTGAACTTTTGAAAGCTTGAGAGAGCAAGGAACATTCGGATGGCCTCAAGTCTTGCAACAGGAGCAAAAGTTTCTTCAAAATCTATTCCTTCTTGTTGGGCATACCCTTTACACACCAGTCTTGCCTTGTTTCTAATTACCTCCCCATTTTCATTCAACTTATTTTTGAAAATCCATTTTGTTCCTATGACATTCTTATCCTTTGGTCTAGGAACCAACTCCCAAGTGTTGTTCTTTTCGATCTGTTCAAGTTCTTCATCCATTGCCTTGACCCAACATTCATCCTTGCATGCCTCTCTTACATTTTGTGGTTCAGTGGAGGAGAGTAATGCCAAATAGCTTGAAGCTTCTGCAGTTGATCTTCTTGTTTGTACGCCTGCCTCTTTTTGTCCCAAAATTTGAGATTCTGGATGATTCTTCTGTACATACCTGGATGGAGTCTTCTCTTCTATCATTATCTGTTCTTCGAGTGCCTCTTGAGGTTCTTTTTCTTCATCATTGGTCTGATTTGGAGGGTAGTCTTCATCTTCTTCGATATTTTCATACCTTACTTGCCTAGGAATGTATCCCTTTTCATCAACCACTACATCAATGCTGTCAACAATTCTTCCAAGTCTTTTATTGTAACACTTATATGCTTTGTTGTGAGGAGAATAACCAAGGAGAATGCCTTCGTCTGCTCTAGGCTCAAGTTTGCCAAGCTGTTCATCAGTATTCTTAATATAGCATTTGCTCCCAAAAATTTTGAAGTGCTTTACCGAAGGAGTCTCACCATACCAGAGCTCATGAGGAGTTTGAGTGCTGTTTACTCGGACATTTGTTTTGTTGAGAATAACAACCGCAGCATATGCAGCTTCACCCCAGAAGGTTGCGGGAGTTCCAGACTCATCAAGCATAGCACGAGCCATTTGTTGGATTGTTCTGTTCATCCTTTCCACTACTCCATTTTGCTGAGGAGTCCTAGCTGTAGAGAATTCCCTTCTTATTCCATGTTCTTCACAGAAATCGAAAAATTCATTTGAGGTAAACTCCCCACCTCTGTCGGACCTGAGGCACTTAATTTTGTAATCTGATTCATTTTCAGCCAAGGCTTTGAAGGATTTGAATTTTTCGAATGCTTCGTCTTTGTGCTTCATAAGTCCTAACCAAACAAACCTGGAGAAGTCGTCAATGAATAATATCAAGTATTCTTCTCCTCGAGGTGTCCTTGTCCTAAATGGACCACATACATCTGTATGGACTAGCTCAAGAGGCTTGCTAGCTGATCCTTCCTTCTCAGGAAAGTTAGTTCTGGTTTGCTTGCCAAACTGACATGATTTGCATATGGTGTTGTCTGGAATTTTGATGTCTGGAAGACCACGAATTGCTTGGTATTTACATGCTTTCCTTATTTGTGAAAGCTTAGATGCCCCAACCTCCGGTGCCATAACCAGTGTTCATCATCCTTGCTCAAATAGCATTGTTGTTGTCCTTCTTCAAATATGTATAGATTATTTGGAGTTCTTCTGCCTTTGATCACTGTTTTTCCTGTATCAAGATCACGAACACTACATTCATTTGATCAAAATATTACCTCGGTTCCTTGATCGCACATCTGACTAACACTCAATAGATTATGCTTTAGGCCATCAACATACAAAACATTTCCAGCTTTGACCTTTTCTTTCAACTGAGCAGTGCCTTTTCCTTTTATGGCTGCAGGGGTATCGTTTCCAAAAGAAACCTTCTTTCCCTTTTCTAATGCAGTATATGATTCAAGTTTTTCTTTATCCCCTGTCATATGCTTCGAACATCCGCTGTCGATATACCATAGATTTTCCTGTCCTTCTGCATAAAAAGCTATCCCACATCTTTCTGGTTGTGGTTCCTTCATTCTCCATGTTCTGGCATTTGAGGTTTGTTCCTTCTGAGTGGTCTTCCAAAACCTGCTCCTGCATTCAGAATCTTCATGACCGAAGTTATTACAAATAGAACATTCAACTTCATTTTCAAGGGCCGAAAAATTGTTATAAGTCCTTTTCGTGATTCCAGTCATATTCCTTTGTTTTTGAGCTTCTCTAGTCATGATTTTCTTATAGGAAACACATTGAGTTGCTTTGTGCCCAAAGTTATGGCAAGAGAAACATTGGCCATTGAAGAAACTCCTACGATTATCAAATCTATCATCCATCTGATTGTAGTTTCTTCTGACATTCATTCTTGAGGCAAACTGGGAAGATTTTACCTGTCGCTGATTGTAGCTTCTATTTGTCCTTAAGGTAGCTTGCCCCCGATTTTCTTGATAATCTTTGTTCGTTCTTGATGTAAACTGTCCATGATTTTCCTGATGATTTCTATTAGGCCTTTTCTCGCTCCTCCTTGCTGCATCAAGATAACTTTTGGAGGTGGATGCTTGAGATGTTTCTCCATTATATCCCAAACCTGTCTTGATTAGTGGAGAATGCTGCACATTGATAATCTCATCCAGAGTTTCAGATCCTTTAACAAATTTAAGATTAATAGCTTTTGTTTTCTCAATCTCCTTTCTAAGACCAACAATCTCACATTCCAATTTTTCAAGATGTTTTTCCCTTTCAGCCTATTGACATTGCAGAGAATCAATAATCGCTTTTTTTCTCTTCTACGCAAATTTTGAGATTAGACATCTCTTCATAAAAACCTTCTACATCTATAGCATCCATGTAGTCATCATCTTCAAAAGCCATTAAAAGTTTATACTCATTACCTCGTTCATCTTCGTCACTATTTGAAAGTCCATCACTATCTTCATGAGTGTAATAGCTTTTCTTATTTGCATTCTGTTTCTTGTTCCATCTAACAGGTTCCTTCCCTTTGTCAATCTTATCCTTGTGAGGACATTTGGCAGCATAGTGACCGACTCTTCCACAAGCAAATCATTTGAAAGGTAACTTACCTCGGAACCGTCCAGTACCCCGTTGAAGATTTCTGACAAAATTTGATTCTTCTTCTTCTTCTGACACGTGTCCTGACTCGTAGTACTCGCCTTTGCCTGAAGCCTTGAAGGCAGCTTCTCTCCTGTCTGATGGACCTCCTTTCCTCATTTCATAAGCAGTTAGAATTCCGTGCAGCTGTGACATTTTAAGGCTTTGTAGATTCTCCTTTTCTTCTATTGCAAAAACTTTAGATTCAAACCTAGGGGACAAAGATCTTAGCATTTTTTCAACCACAACAACCTCTTTTATTTCTTCACCCAAATTTTTCATACAATTAACAATCTCATCTACACGAAGAAAATAGTTAGCCACACTTTCATCATTATACATCCTGAGATTTTCATACTGAATCCTGAGGGTTTGAAGTTTTTCTCGTTTTACCTGATCATCTCCTTCATAGCTCAGAACAATCTTGTCCCATATCTCTTTTGCAGATTTGAACTGCATTACCTTGACAAATTCTGATTGAGATAGGCATCCTAATAGAGTATTGACCGCCTTTGCATTTGTTTCATATTTCTTCTTCTCAGCCGGACCTGTAGGAGTTGTTGATGGAAAAGTATACCCTGTATCTATGATATCCCAGACTTCTGTACCAAGAGATTGAAGATAGGCAGTAACTCTTACCTTCCAATAAACGAAGTTTGTCCCATAAAAAATTGGTGGCCTGATTGATGCTTCCCTCTCGTAGTTACTCATGATGAATGATCTTCCTTCAAGCGATCAAGCTTCTTCTGAAGGACCTGCTCTGATACCAATTGTTGGAAATAATACTGAGAGGGGGGGGTGAATCAGTATTATTAAGTTCTTTTCAATAAACCATCCAGATTTATGCTTTAAATTATTCTTCCGATATTGATAATTAACTTGTATGTCAGTACCATATAATAATGAACAAGAACAGTGAAAAACAGATAGTCACACAAAGGAACACCAGATATAAGGTGGAAACCCAATGTGGGTGAAAACCACCTGCTGCAATATGTTTCTATCTTCTTTCAAATAGAACTTATTTTACAATGATTTTGTACTGGTGCAGTCCTTTACCAGTACGCAGGCTGCAACCTGCAGAGAGCTACAACCCTCTCTCGTTTTCCAGTCTCTCTTGGAAGGGAGCTACAACCCCCTACTTCATTCAAGGACCACGTTCCATTAATTTTCAGACTGGATCCAAGAAGATCAAATGGTCATCAAGTGTAAACAAATCTTCAGAATTACCCAAGCATCAGATCATTATATATTTTCTTTATATAGCAGATCTTTCAAAATCACCCAAGTGCCAACCCAAGCACTAGATCAAAATATAAATAAATGCTCGATCTGGTCACCCATTAAAACAGAGGTTGTTTATGCCGAAATCAGAACATAATGCAGAGGATATACATATAACAGTGCACCCGGAGGCTAGGCACAAGATAAACCCAATATACGCACCCAGAACCTTTAGCGAACAGCAGAGGAGGCTATATCAGAGTTAAAGAATGATTGTTGCTTAAAAGAAACCCTGCGGTTGGCTGCTCTTATGCTACTTACTGAACTGCAATACACCCGAAGCAATGCGATTTCTCTCGAAGAAATGTCTGAACTTCAAGCCTGCGATCCTTTGCTCTGTTCTGTGCGCATTCTCCTTGATTTAGATTCAGTAAATGCTCCTTCACCGATCACAAGAATGCCAATCAACTCTCCCTTAAGATCTTCAATTCATAATCGATCCCATGCCAAAGGATCTATTTTCTTCTTATATAGTCATGCTTTTGATAAAACCATGAGTCGAAACTAGAGGATCCGAAATCCTGAGGCTCGCTTGCTTTGACCGATGATAAGTGAAAAGAATAGCGGTAAAACGAAAAAACAAGTCCAAACAACAAAAGGCGGACTTTAAACTTAATGCACCCATAACAATAATAAATCGAGTCTGCTCCTTATCGCTGTATAACATCGTCTAATTGCCGATGGCCGATCTGATGGATCAGATGCGACATGCCCCATTAACCAGCCTATATATATATATCGGGTCCGCTCCTCATCGCTAACAACGCATGCCCGTATCATGGCTTATTCCCGACTTCCGATCCGATGGATCGGATGCGACATGCCCATTAACCATGTTTTATATATATATCGGGTCCGCTCCTTTTATCGCAATCGGAGGATTGGGGTGGGCAACCCTTTATGCATTGCGATACACTGCGGATGCGATATTATTATAAACCAAAAGCGATATGCTATCGGGTCCAATGCAGTCGGAGGTTTCAACGGTGTTACATACCCAAACCACCGATGCGCATATATGCCGAAATACATGTATTAACACATGTAAGGGTTTTAAGCGCCCAAACACCTCCCGATAGTATAAATGAATGCATATATGGGATTTGATCGCCCGAACAACTCCCAATAATGATTAAACATGCATCCAATGGTTATATAGGCCCGATTCCTCCCGATAAGCTCTTTATATATGGAAATGCGCCTCTATTGCTCCGATAAGCTCCCAATGGTTCAATGGCTCCCGATAACTGCTTCTTTGGCATATATAAGTGACATGTTCGTCTATGAGAGGGTTTCCATCAAGTACAATGCATGCATCACAATGCCAACACACATATTGGATGGGACTCCTATCCCAAATAGTGTGATGTATAATTAGGACTTTACAGCGGGGATATCCCCTTATTTTTGGTGGTACATTTCCCCCCATCAACATGTGTGTACATCTTTTAGCCATATGCCTTTCTTTTTGGCCTCCTCCCATTATTGAAACAATTTTTCTATTTTTCTTTGAAGTTTTAGGAAACAAGGGTACACCTATTTCAACATAGTTTTAAAAGCTCCATGGACCTTGCTAGCACAAGCTTTGTACTCAAACAAGCTATTCCTTTTTGTTTGAAGAAGTTTATTTTGATCCTCACGATTTATGATTGTAGCCTTGTAATTTTTTTTATCTACATTAGCATATCTTTTAAATTCTTCTCTATGGGTTATGTGAAAAATATGTCACTTGAATACATTTCCATTAGGTCTTTATGAGTGTTATGCTCTAAATATTTATGTGTAATCACTGACACAGGAGATAGATTAGGGACTCATGATGTTTTCTTAGTTTACGTGGAAATCATTCCTAAGGTTTGATCATATCTAAAATATATTATGTTAACTATTCTAAATTCCCTTGTAGGAGAGATTTTGATCTCTCTATGAGGAAAATGTCCTCATGTTATAGTTGAAGTCAACATTTAAGGAATGTCCATATCCATTATATATGCACTAGATATTTCTTATTTTAGTTGATTGGACAAAGTTTCTATAAATGCCTTTTGCTCCTCCCCTTTCTTTCTAGCTTCTTCTTCTTGGCCTCTTCTTTGTCTCATTTCTTTGCATTCCTCTTCCTTCATTTTTATTTCCAACTTCTATTCTCATGGATTCTTCTTGGGGTTCTTTTTTTAGCCTCAAATATTATTTTTTTAGTTTCGAATTTTTCCTTTTTGTTTTTTTCATTCTCAACCTCCATTAATTTTTTTTTGTTTCACTACCCCTATTTTTTTCTCTTGAAAAATATGAAAGAAAGAAAAATATACCATTCTCATTTTTGAACCAACAAAGAGCTTTGGTATGATTTCCTATGTACTAAATATATGTTCAATAATTCAAAATATTAACAAACAATTACACACAATAGAGAACAAAGTAATGAATCAAGAATGATAAGGAAAACCCTTAATGAAAGTTGATTCCATATATTATTAGTTAGGGAAGGAAATGACTCTACAAACAATGATTACTTTTTTCATTACCATACTTCCATTATATTTCTATTTATAGTATTATTTAAAAGATAAGAAAATTAAAAAAAAAAAAAACATTAAAAAAGAACATTTCAGCATGTTGAACCTTCCCGTAAGACTTCTTACATTCATTATATTCACACTACTACGTAAATCTTTTTTACTAAAAATAACCTGCCTAACTACCTAACTACTATTATTTCTTTTAGATAAATGTTTAAAACAATCCATATTACTTAAATATAGTGAAATATACATGTTTAATAAAAAAATATCTCAGACCATTAATAGTATAAAATCAAACTAAAAAAATATAATTCTTAAGCAAATCATTATCATATACATTCCATAATAAACTAAAATATAATATATAAAATAATGATGCAAAACAATCCAAATATTTTTATGAAGACATTTCTTCATAAAAATGTCTTAAGTGCATACCAATTTTATCATTAATTTACAAAATATATAAAACATGCGAATATATTTGCAAAGTTACAATGAAAAATACATTAATATGGTCTTTCTGTAGATAAGAAAAAAATTCAATAATATGGTCCTTTGTAGACCAGGAAAAAAATCAAAAGAATATGGTATAAGAGAGGCTTTTGTGCAGAAAACTTTTTTGTTTTTTAATAATTTAAGAATTATGATCTGTATTATAATTGAGATTTTCTTTATTGAATTAGATTTTTAATTTGAATTATAAATTATTAGTGTTAATTGAAATATAAATTATTATTATTATTAAATGAGATTTTTCATGTTGAGTTATATTTTGATTTTAGTTATAAATTATTAATATTAAAGAAAAAAACTAGATTTTTTAATTTGTTATTAAAATCTTTTTATAGTATACGGTATATTTTTTTAAGATTAATATTTATAAAGGTTATATGAGTTTTTTGAAAGAGGTTGGAAAAAATAAATATTTTTCCAAAATTATTAGTTACTTTATAAAAATGTTAATTTTCTTTTAATATTTTTATAATGTGTTTCTCAAATCCTTTTATAATGTAATATATATATATATATATATATATATATATAAAAGATTAGTATTTATAAAGGTAAAAAGAGATTTTTGAAAGAAGTTGGAAGAGATAAAGGTTTCTCTTGAGTTATTTGTTACTATGACAAGGTTGTATGAAAATGTTATTGTCAAATTTAGGATCATCAAGGATTGGTAAGAAATAAATTACAATGTTGGAGTTAAACAAGGGTAGTCTTTCCCCCTCCATTTTGGAATACGCACTCATAAGTTAGTAAGAGTGTTTGATAGAAGCTAGTTGTGTTTGTCACACTCTCATTGGTATAGTCATCAATCTTCTCCTTTATTTTGATGATATTGTTTTTTTGATAAAGGAGTTTTTACAATTTTGACAAGCAAGAATCCTCTAAAAAATTGTTCCAAGGTAAGTATGATTTTTATTATTGAGTCATGATAATTAAATTTAGAAAGATCACATATGATACTTTCTTAGATTATGACAATAACTTGTAGGTAGTTCATTCAAATATCTTGGAATCAATATCCATCACAAGCTCAATGTAAATAATAGCACTGAGAAAGGAAAATGGAACATAGGCTCCACTCTCATCCTCATCATCATTATTATTATCTATTAAAAAAAGACAACCCACTTAAAATATTTTATATTTATTAAGTGGATAATGAAGGAAAGACTTGAAACCTTTAAATTTAAAATGTGATAACATAGTTCTTTGTTCGTAAATTAATAAAGTAATTGAAGATTATTTTTGAAAGGTGTATTGTAATTTATACACCAAATGAGTTCACGATTTAGTGTTCTCAAAACAAGGGCACTCCAATTTTACAAATTAAACAATTTAAACTTAAAGTTTTTAAAATTTTTTGCCAAATTTTAGTTAAAGTTAACCAAAAAAAATCATTGAAAAAAAATCATTTCCTATATTAATTCGACTTTGTTCCTTTGAAATATTTAAAATAATTGATAAGGTTAGTACAATAATAAATTATATAAATTTTAAAATTAAAAATATATGAATTAGCATTAAAAAAATTAAAATAGTTTAATAGTTTTGGTTATTGATTTATATTTTTTTTAAACGTGAATTAATATTTAAAAAAATAAATGAAATATTTTATTAATTTTATTTTAATGGTATTAATAATATGAAATTTATTTATTTCATAAATTATATATTTTTTCATAAGAGAATGTTTTTCGGATTAATCACATTATTGAATTTTGGTTGACGTTTGGAACCAATTAATGTGGTTCATCTTTAGGAAAAGGGTGAATATTTTTTGTTAAGAACATAAATAATAAAATAATAATGCTTTAATTTTCTAATTTTAAAATGTAGTTAAGTTAGACATCAAATTGGTGTATGCGATTATTTTATTTGTATGACAAGAGACTAACATCTATATAACTAATTAACTTTCTATAGAGATATAAATACTCCATCCCCTTTATACTTAAACCAATAACATTATATCCCCTTTATACTTAAACAAATAACATTATAAAAATATAAAATTATTATCCTATCAAATCAAATAGTTATAATAATTTAAATTTAAAAAAAACATATAAAACATATTCAAGTTACTTGATACTTGAATTATTAGAATTTACATTCATTTAAATTTAAAATTGAATTTTAAATACAATCACAAGTTAATTTAACCAATATATTTTTAAAAATACGCATATCGGAATTAAAAATATAAAATATTATTATAAATCGAATATATCAAATCTCTTTTCAAAAAAATAAATAAATTGAGTTGTTACATTAAAAATAAAAAATAAAAAATAAAACATTACAAATACAAATTTAAGAATTCACAGTTTAGCGTTCTCGATGCAAAATTATACACAATGATTTTATATAATTTCAAAATAAGTAAATCGAAAAACAAATACATAGCGAATCTCTTTAAAAACAAATATTTGATTGTTAAATTTAAAACATAGAAATAATAAAACATCATGAATTCAAATTGAATAATAATACATCATAGTTTAGCGTTTCGGAGGCATAAAAAGAAGGGAATGCTATCCATTCACTCATTCACTCACATTTACTTACAGCTCACATTTAGCAGAACTCAAAATCCAACGATGAAGAAACTAATGATAACGTGGTTTGAAGATGCTTTGAAGCTTCACTCTCATCTTATCATCTTCCCACATCATACTTTCCCACCAATATTGGGGGCAAAATAATGCACATAGATTTTGCAGCTTGTCCATCCCAGTGGGAAGTCTTTTCAAACAGGGACAGTCACGTATCTTCAACACACGGAGGTGAGGGAGTGTTCGTTCATCCCACACTCCCCTCTTTGATGCTCCACACAAACTCTCTAAGTTGCATAGATAACTGAGAACCAACTTCTGTAGCCTCGGATATCCACCACCTGCAACACTTCCACCGCTCCCCATCCCCAACTCTCTCAATTCACTGCACGAATACAACTTCAGAATCTTTAAATTTGGCAACCGCTCCAATGGAGTCAGCTCGCTTATGTTCTTGCAGCCAGCCAACCGGACCATTTCAAGATGTTCAAACTTGCAATTCGGCAGATTCAACCCTGCGTAACTGTATAGCATAAAACTCTGTAGCTTCTTCATGTTCTGGACGTCCGGGGGAAGATCCTCTTCAGAATCAGTCCTGTGGTAAATCAACTTTAAGTGCCTCATGTCCGACCAGGTTCCCATGATGCCATCTTTAATTCCTGACCCTTGGTCTATATATACGGCCAATTCCGTCAGATTTTTGAGACCCTTCAAACTCCAAATACTTGCCGGTGCTTCCATTTCCACACTTAAATTTGTCCATATCTGGAGTCTGCACAGTGAAGTAAGTTCAGAGATCTCACGCGGAATATTGATTAATGAATCACATTTCCATAAATTAAGATGCTTGAGATTTTTGAGCTCTCCAATCTGAGACGGCAATGACTTCAGAGAAGTACATAATGAAAGATTCAAAAATTGAAGATTGGGAAGATGGCAGACCTCTTCTGGCAAATCTCTGATTCTGAGCCCACTTAACGAGAGAAACTCGAGCTGTCTTAATTGCCCCACTGACGTTGGGATTGAAGTGATCTGGTTGCAGCCGGAGAGATTGAGAACCGTGAGAGAGGGCAGGAAGAGTAGAAATTCTGAAGGAAGATTTTCCAAACCTGTTTTGCCTGCTAAGATGAGACTCGCCAGCTTTGGGCATCTCAAGTTGGTGGGCAAATCCCCAATAGAATTAATATCAGCAAATGATATTCTTCTGCAATTCTCATATTCATCCTCTCGCAAATTTCGGAGATCTGGGCTTCTCATCATTAAAAAATTCCCCTCTTTCTGCGCTACATACATTGCCATTTCACGAATAACGTCCGGAACCCTTATGCTCGGAAAAACATCGTGAACATAAAACGCCCATCGAAAGACATTGGTGCTCTGCTTAACAATGTGGAAGAAGCAACGATGTAGGAGGAGTTTGATGTAGTTTCGGCCAATGGCCATCTCCATTATATGTGTTCCCTCTTCGCTCTTCACCAAACCTTCTCCAATCCACATCTCCACTAATTCGCGCGAATCAACTCCTTCGAATACACGTGGATTTGCATTTTGTAGATGTTGGTGGTACATGGCAGAGTACAAGAAGCAATTCTTGAGGTTAGAACTAGGCAGAGCATCATAACTCCATCTGAACAATCTATAGAGCTGTGCATCAAGGTGAGGATGAGTAGCTGCAAAAGTAGATGTATCTACGCTTCTAATGGAAGACAAACAATTAACCCATTCATCTACACTGCGTTGCCCAACCATTGCTGCGGCGACCACATTTATAGCCAGTGGGATACCTTTGCACTCCGCCGCAATTGACCTGCCACACTCTTGTATATCCATAGAAACATGCTCCTCTTTGAAAGCCACTCTGCGAAACAGCATCCAGCCATCATCTGCAGAGAGGGGTTGAACATCTCCAATCCCTGAACCTGCAAACCCAGAGTCTATTGCATCCTCTCTATACAACGGTTTTGTTGAAAGAAAGTGCAGAGAAGTGAAAAATATTGACAATTCGCCTTGAAAGCCATGATAGAGGTGATTAAAAAATGAGTTCCAATACGTTACTTCTTTGGAGAATCTCCTGGGCTTACATACCACACAGTCCAGACATCTTTGGCACCGTCCCAGGCGACGATTGAGAAGGTGTTTTAGCTGTGCAAAAGAATTTAGCAGCAATTGCAACCAAAACATCACGAACTCTGGAGGCGCTTTCTGTTGATCTCGGAAGAAGACGGTGGCAACATCTTGTACGAGGCTCTCCATGGCCTTCAACTCAATTTGCATTTGCAGAGTTTGAGGGTTATCATGGTTGTTAATAACCTCAATAACGTCACTCATCAGGTGGACGACTGGGTTAATTACGCTGCTGCCGGTTGCCATGACTTTCTCGTTGAAATTAGCGGCACAGAGAAAGAGAAAGATAATGAGATGATGTATATGGGCGGCCAAACCTGGAGGGCAGGGGCTATGGTGTGGGTTGGGCGTGTGACGATAACCAGTGAAGAAGCTGCATCAATAAAAAGAAATCTATGGTGGTGAGTTGTAAGCAGTGAAGGAGTATTAATATAGGAAAATATAAAATTTATGCGAATCTAAACATATTAAAAAGGCAAGGAGGATGATAAGCAGTGAAGGATTATTAATTCACGAAAATGAACAGAATTCACGAAAACTGAAAAGTTTCATTGGAATGAGTGAAAGCAAAAGTTAAGGGCAGAATAAGAAAAAATAAAGTTTATGCGAATATGAGGTTGAAATAATAATAAGAAAGAGGTGGCATTATTGTTCCTTTAATCATTAAAGTGGCTGTCAAACAGAAATAAAAGCATTTAAATTATGAATTTCAATTATTGTATCTACAAGCACAACAGTAAGGATGCTCAGCTGACACAGCCTCGTCTCTTGCTCAGCTGGAAGGATGCGCTGTTGATCCCTTGGAGCAATTTGCCTCAGTCTCTTGCTTAGCGGACACAGCCTCGACTCTTTCGCTAGCCTCGTCGGCCTCACTTTCTAAACTTGCCGAGCTCTCAGAAGACCAGAAAGCATTGTCTGCTTCTCTGTTTGTACAAAAGATGTCGATTTCGCTGCTCTGACCATTGTGATTCTACGCAGTTATTATTTTACATTGGAAGTATTCTCTGGATTTAAAGCTTAATAAGGAATGCTTGGTTGGGTTTTCTGGTTGTTTCATCTGGTATTTTGTCCGGAGATTCGTGATATTATTATATTATTTTTTTGTGTTGGCACCAATTTCATTTTACCCTAGGAAAAAAAGCACCGCCAAATATTTTAAATTTCATTTTTTCCAGTTAAAAAAATATATATATATATAAAGAATTTTCTATTCTCGGCACAGGATTAATATCAAATAAGGTAATCATACAATGATAAGAGTACAAGTAATGCACTAGAGCAGGCATGGTGTTGATTTAAGCAAGCAAAAACCGCTAAAATAGGAAACCGTGCTATACAAAAACAGAGTGCATTTCTTAGATAATTTAACATCTCGGTGTACCGGATAAACCAGAGCTAACCCCTTCCTGAACGGATTGCAAGGTCTCCCCGAAAACAGACTTAAGCTAAGAGCTCAGTTTACAGATACCTCAATGGGCATTAGACTCCTTAGATTTAAATGTCAACCGAACCCTTGAATACAACGGACAAGAGTACCCAGCAACAGCGCAGAGCTGTTCGACCTTCACCACTTCCCATACATTCAACTTTGGAAATCTAAGAGCTAAGAGGCAGAATGCCTTAAGACGAACCATCCAGTTCCGAACAACCAAGAAACCGTGGTAGTGTACCGAACAGTAAACTTAGTAACAAGTAGAGCTAACCAGACTTAACCCCTTCCTGAAGGGATTGCAAGGTCTCCCCGAAAACAGACTTAAACTAAGAGCTCAGGAATCAGTTTACAGATACCTCAATGGGCATTAGACTCCTTAGATTTAAATGTCAACCGAACCCTTGAATACAAGGGACAAGAGTACCCAGCAACAGAGCAGAGCTGTTCGACCTTCACCACTTCTCATACATTCAACTTTGGAAATCTAAGAGCTAAGAGGCAGAATGCCTTAAGACGAACCATCCAGTTCCAAACAACCAAGAAACCGTGGTAGTTGCTTACCCGAGAAATGGTGAGCGGAGGAATTTGGCTGGAAGCACAGTTCTCTGCTTTGAAAAGTAGCCTGGATCCTCTGAAGAAGAACCTGTAGAAATCACCACAGCTGCTTAGCGATGAGAAAGGGAAACGATGAAAACAACAAAAAGAAACTGTACCTAAGGTCAATCAACTTAACTGGGTTACCTTGCCTTCACCAGGAAGTTGCAGCGCGGGGGTAAACCTGTGACCTCGCAGTGAAGTCCACGCATCGAGCCCCTGGCCCTGAGCCAAAGGCAGTACCAGCGCCACGGAAGAGATGGAGAAAGGTAGAACGGAGTCCTGGGAATGAAGATTGGAAATGAGACCAAACAGAGATAGCTTGAACCCGACTTAAGACAAACTCTGACCGTAGGATCTTCACACCTTTTCTCCTCCGTCGATGTAACGCTGAGTTCGAGGAGCTTAACTATTGCTCGTGCCACGTACCAGGGCAGAGCAGGACAATAAATACATAATCTGTAAAAAATTTCATAAGAGATAAGGTAGACAACTGTGTAAAGAAGGGAGATGACAACTGTAAATCACACACGTTGTGTATATGCTAGTCACATGGGCAATACTCAATCCGTGAAGGTTGACACAAGCAAATAATCTGTATTTCCCGGTTCTAAGGTATATAGTGAATAGTTAACCTGTAAATGTTATATCAATTGTAATATATACAGTAATGTAAATGAAAATTTTTTTATATGAGTTTTACCATGTTTAACTTGTTCGACCTTTAACAAATTTTATTATTCATTTGACAAATTTTATTATTTATTTTATATTAATAAAGAATCTTTCTTTTACCCACATCATTTATATCAGCAAAAGGTCTCATTTGTAAACAGAGTTCATAAATATATAACTACACAATTATGGAGTAGTTCACAGAGCGTGAGGGTTGATAAATCAAAAAGCGCTGTCTATCATAATTGTAATATATATTTAAAAATTTTCAATTTAATCATTTTAAATTTCAATTATTTTATAAAATTATAAAATTTTATTATTTTATATATATATAATTTAAAAATATAAATTATCATAAAATAATATAATAATAATATGCCAATTAAGAAAGTTGGTTAAATGTTTAGATATATATAAACATTTGTAATTTGTAATGTTTATGTTAATTTGTAATTTTAAGAAATACATATATGATCATACATGATAACATACAGCGTAATACCATGTAGATTAGATTACTTAGTATTCAGAATGGTGAATCGGTAACAAATTGATTCTTTTAGTCAAGTAGCTTAAATGAACTTTATTGGTATTCTTTAACATCAAATAACAATTTGGAGAAAAATGAATTATTACTTGAAGTTAAAATATAAATTAGAAATTTTTAAGTTTATGAGAGATTTTTTGGCCAAAATCACATGAAATACCATTTGTCGACGCGTTTCGAGAAAAATATCAATAAATACTAAATAACACTTTGGAGAAAAATGGATTATTACTTGAAGTTAAAATATAAATTAGAAATTTTTAAATATTACTTTGCCAAAAAGAAAAAAAAAATCGGGGAAAAAAGGAATTATTACTTGAAGTTAAAATATAAATTAGAAATTTTTAAATATTACTTTGCAGAAAAATATCAATAAATACTAAATAACAATTTGGAGAAAAATGAATTATTACTTGAAGTTAAAATATAAATTAGAAATTTTTAAATATTACTTTGCAAAAAAATATCAATTTTTACCCGTCAGAAATACTAAATAACAATTTGGAGAAAAGCATCATAGGTGTGAGAAATAGGCAATCGCCCAAAGAATTTATTTTCGGGGAAAAATGAATTATTACTTGAAGTTAAAATATAAATATGAGTTCATTAGAAATTTTTAAATATTAATAAATACTAAATAACAATTTGGAGAAAAATGAATTATTACTTGAAGTTAAAATACCAAAATTTTTATGGACGCTGCCGCGCTGCTTCCTGCTACTGTGTTTTGCTTGTGACAGGTCCGCTCTCTAGGGTTCACGCCCATGGAGGTGCTAGGCACTCCCCAGGCGCCTCCCCCTCCTCCTCCGACGTCCTCGTCTGCTGAGGCCTTCAATCGCCTCTTGGCAGGGCTTCCAAAGAAGAAGAACTCAGAAGCTGCGAAATTCGTCAAAAAATTGGATGATATACCTGAGATCTCCCTTCCCCCAGAAACCCCGATCCAGGTTGCATTGTCTTTGTCCAAACGAGCTCTCATCGGCCAGTTCACTGGGCTATGGCCATCCCCCAAAACCACTGAAAGCTAGGTCAACAGAAACTGGGCGCCATTGATCAAAGAAAGTGTTACCTCTTATTTTCTAGGGAGGGGATTCTTCCTCTTCAAATTCACTTCAAAGGATGACAAAGATTTGATCTTCCAAAACGGCCCCTACTTCATGGGCCCTCAGAGTTTGTATCTAAATAAATGGACTTCGGACTTTGATCCAGCAGTGGACGTGCCCAAAGCAGTCCCGGTGTGGGTTAGGCTCCCAAACCTCCTAGTTCATTGCTGGAATTGGGACTCCTTGATGCACATTGGAAATGCCCTTGGGAAATTCATAGACCGAGCAAACAATAAGGACCAATACGACTGCACCAGAATCTGTGTAGAAGTAGATCTGGAGGTGGGGCTGCCAGAGGCCATCAAAATCAATGTCGGAAGCTGGACGCATGTGCAGAAACTGGACTATGAGCAGCTGCCTTTCAAATGCTGGAAATGCCATGTCTATGTCCACTTCGCCAGAGGCTACCCGTCCAATAATGAGGCTGTGCAGGGGAAGGAGGACGGCTGGAATCAAGTCAAGCGCTCCAAAACTTCTCACAACACACAAAAGTTGGGAGGTCATAATGGCAAAGGTCCTCACCAGACCTTTGCTCAGCAGATCCCGCACAAGCTTGATCCAGAAAATAAGTTCGATCCTCTTAGCTCGCAGCCAGAGGACACCCAGGAGGTCGTGGACCAAAAAGCAGTGTCTTCAGATAAAGGTAACCTACCTATTTTTTCCAAGGATGCAAGTGTTGCAGAAAGCTCAAAAGGAACCCCTATCGAAATTGAGGAAGAGGACCAAGAGTCGGAAGACTCGGAGGAGGAAGGAGAAATAGGTGACTCCCAAGCCTCTGTAAGGAGATCCACAAAAGGCCGCAAAACAGATCGGGAGAAAAGAGAACAGGAAACGTACAAGGATAAGTTATAGGGCAGCCAGCCAACTCTGGAGAAGTTATTAGCAAAAAAGCCGAAGATGGCGAGAAACTAGTCTTAAGGCTCCAAGGGAGCCCAGCGGAGTAAATGTAAATAATGAAAATAGTCTCCTGGAATTGTAGGGGTATGAGGAGCAAAATCAAGGAAGAGGCCATAAGAAACTTAATAAGGATAGAAGCTATGGACATATTCCTTATCCAAGAGACCAAGATGGAGGACTCAGACTTCCTCCAAACAAGCAAAAAACTGGAGTAAAAGTAAAGCAAAAGCTGTCTCAACCCAAGGAGCCTCTGGAGGGCTGGGCACTCTTTGGAATGATAGTAAGTTTTCGTTAGTATCTGCGACTTCAAATACTCACTGGTTGCTGCTAAAAATGCAGCATCTCGTTACTAAAGAATCCTTTTGTCTCTTTAATGTTTATGTGCCGGTCAATGCTGGAGAAAAAAAGGCCTGTTGGGACTCAATAAGAAGCCAAGCAGACCTTGGGAACCTAGACAACATCATTATTGCAGGTGATCTAAATCTCACGTTGCACACCTCAGAAAAGCGAGGAGGCTGCATTGTGCGAGATCCGGCAAGGGAATGGGCAGAGGACCTCCTGCAAGATTGGGACCTGTTAGACATCAAGCCCTCTTCTGGTAAGTATACTTGGTCAAATAAAAGAGTAGGCCCTGGACACATTGCAGCAAGGCTGGATAGATTTTTTGTCCAAAGTTCCTTTCTTTTGCTTGGATTAGATGCTAGTATGCAAATCCTTTCTTGCAGCATATCTGATCACAATCCTATCAAGCTTGAACTTCGGGCCCATCCCGATCTTGGCCCCATCCCCTTAAGATTTAGCCCCCTTTGGGTCAAGGAAACCAACTTTTTGTAGATAGTCAAGGAAATTTGGTCTCGGGCAGTCAATGGATCACCTTTCTATGTGTGGGAAGAAAAGCTCAGAAGAACGAAATCTGCTCTAAAGTGCTGGGCCAAAACCCTTCCTAATCCAACAGCTGAAAGGAAAAACCTCCAAAATCAGCTAGATGCACATCATTTGCTTTCGGAAGAGGCATATGTAACCAGAGAAATCCTTGATAAGGAGGTCCAACTCCAACAGCACTTTCATAAAGCCTGCCTGGCTGAAGAAGAATTTTGGAGGATTAAATCTCGCTACCTTTGGCTCAAAGCAGGAGACAAAAATTCTTCTTTCTTTCACAAGCAAGCTCAAGCCAGAAAATGCTTCAACTCCATTGCTGAAATCAAGGAAGATACTACCAATCACAAGGACTTTGCAAGCATCAAACGAGCAACATTTCTTCATTTCAAAAATCTGTATAGTGAGGATGTGAACCTGATTCAGAATTCTTGTCTTCTGGACTGGGTTCCCCCTTCAATCACTGCTGAGATGAACCACCAGCTAGAAGCTAAAGTCACCAAGGCCGAGGTCAAGAATGCTCTCTTTGCCATGAACCCAGACAAAGCCCCAGGACCGGATGGATTCTCCGCCAGATTTCTTCAATCCTGCTGGCATATTGTGGAAAAAGATCTCTATAAAATGGTCCAAAAATCCCAAGCCTGTCAAAAAATTGGAGGTAGTACAAACTCTGCGTTCCTTGCACTCATCCCCAAGGAGAAAGGCGCCAACTCCTTCAACAGATTTCGTCCCATCTCTCTTTGCAACATTGGCTACAAGTTGATCACCAAAGTAATAGCTAACAGGCTGAAATATCTTCTTCCCATAATCATTCCAGAGAATCAAGGGGGCTTTATCCACGGTAGACAGCTAGTGGATAACTTCATTTTAGTTCAAGAGGCAATCCTTTCAAGCCAGCAGTGCAAGGAAAAAGGTATGGCTATCAAACTGGACTTAGCAAATGCCTTTGATCGTGTTAGGCACAATTTTCTCTTGAATGTTCTGCAAAAGTTTGGATTTGGGGAGAATTTTATAAACTGGATTCGGGCATGCATCTCGGAGCCATGGATTGCTCCCCTTGTAAATGGCAGAGCTGCTGGTTTCTTCAAAGCCTCAAGAGGACTAAGGCAGGGTTGTCCTCTTTCTCCTCTTCTGTTTGTTCTCCAAGCCTCCGTTCTCAGTTTCCATCTAAACAAGAAAATGCAAGAGCAGGAGATCTCAGGGATTAGCATTGCAAGAGGAGTCAAAAGCATCAATCATGCCCTTTTTGCAGATGATACTTTGCTGCTGGGGGCTGCATCGATCCACTCGGCCAACAGATTTAAAGAAGCTCTTGATGAGTTTTGTATGGCGTCGGGAAGTAGTCTCAACAAGGGGAAGTGCCATGTTTACTGTTGGAATACTACGCCCAACTTGCTTAGTTCCATTGCCAAATGTTTTGGATTCGCAGCCTCTTCAGCTTGGACTTCTTTTAAATATCTTGGGCCCCCTATCTTCCTTAAGCGGGCCTATAGTAGGGATTGGCTCCCCCAAGTGGAAAAATTCAAGAACAAACTCCAGGCATGGGGATTCACCTGGCTTAATATTGTGGGCAAGTCAGTCCTCATCAAAGCTGTGCTCTGCAGTCTCCCCTTATTTCAGTTCTCAGTTCTCCTTGCTCCAATTGGCATTCTTCAGAAAATGGACCAGCATATACGCAATTTCTTTTGGAAGGGAGGCAAACAAAATGAGAGGAAAATCCCTCTTGTAAACTGGGAGACTATCTCCAAGCCTCTAATGGAGGGAGGATTAAATTTCAAGAACCTTTCCCTTCAGAACATTGCCATGGGAGCCAAACTTCTCTGGAAAATTATTGCGCCCAAGCCTGGCTAGGCCCAATTAGCGCTTTGGAGGAAATATTTCAAAGGCGAGAGAGTTAGATGCCTGGATGGGCCTCTCCCCCAAGGCGTCTCTCCCTTTGTAAGGCTCTGCTCCAAAGCTGCCCCCCTGATCCGCTCCAATGCTTACTGGATTCCTGGAAATGGGAGGAAGATAAATATCTGGACTGATCGCATCATGGACCGAGACCCGATTGGTGAATGCTCCTCCTTGAATGCGCTGCGTGGCTGGATGACCGCTTCAGGAAAAGTCACTCTGTGGGATATATCCACGTGGGCTGGGACGCGTTGGGCAGGTTGGAAGTTTATTGATCTGCCTCCGGAGCTTCTTCAGGAATGCAGCTGCCTACGTGCTATGCTGAACGGTATTGCTCCCACACATGTGCGCAGAAGAGACTCGCGTGGCTGGGGTTCGTTGTCTGCAGGTTATACCGTAGCTCAAGGCTACGCTAAACTCTCTTTGAGACCGCATGTCCCTCCTGATCCTGCTCCTTGGAAGGCGGTCTGGTGCCTCTCCTCTCTGCCCAAAATTGACATGTTCTGTTGGCTTTTATGCCACAGGAAAATCCTCACTGATGACAGATTGCAGAAACGTGGATTTCATGGCCCGTCCAGGTGTCCCCTGTGTAGAGAGAATGTGGAATGTGCCACACATCTCATTCTAAATTGTAAATTCGCTGTGCAGGTTTGGAGTGAGCTAATGGATTATTGGAACCCCAATTTTGTTCTTCCCAGCTCCATAATTGATCTATTTGCTAATTGGCAGAACAGATATCCCGGCCCTCCTCCCAAAAACAAAGTGATTAAAGCGGCTTGGTCTTCCCTTCCTAAAATCTGCTGTTGGCAGATCTGGCTGGAGCGAAACAGCAGAATTTTTAGAAACACTCAGCATGATGTCAAGGTGGTAGCGGCTAAGATAAAATTCCAGTTAAAAGAATGCTTGGGAGATCAAAAAGACGCTTCAAATCTAAATCAGTTAGATACTGTTTGGGGTGCCTCCCTAAATCTGCAATTTCATCAAGCTACCAGAAATATCTCCTCTTCTAAAGACTGGCAAATAAGGGGGAAAAATAATGAAGATTTTCAAGACTGGATCTCCAATCAAAAGGTACACTCTCTCTTCTTTGACGGGGCATCAAAGGGAAATCCTGGCAAGGCTGGGGCAGGAGGAATTGTAAAAAACACTGAAGGCATATCGACCCACAACTTTGCTTGGGGTCTGGGGATCAACTCCAGCATTCAAGCTGAGGCTTTGGCCCTCTTCCAAGGTCTTAAGTTGCTCTTGAATTTGGAAATCAAGGAGGCAAACATTTTTGGGGATTCTCAAGTGATAATAAAAACCATGGTGACCAACTCATCCCCACGGGATTTAAGATTGGCAAGGCTGATATCTAGAATAAGAAGTTTGGGGAAACTGTTCCAAAACCTGAAATACTTCCATGTATTGAGAGACAACAACAAAGAAGCAGATCTTGAAGCTAATAAAGCTGCCCTTCTCTCTGTTGGGGCAATGATAAGAGATGGGGACGAAACATGGGACCCAATTCCATAATCAGTCAGCTGATATGTTTTACTGCTTGTTGTTGAATCAGTTCGTTTGTACTTATAAGCTTGGGCAAATCACAGAAATCGATTCCATAGCTGTAGCCAAAAAGAGCTGGAAGCTGACCACAAGCTCCATAGCACTTCAGGTGGTCGAAACTATTTGGGCTCTGCTCCCTCTTATTGTAATCTGAAATCTGGCATTTAGACCACTCAGTTAATATAATCCATAACCGTTTCTATAAAAAAAAAAAAAAAAAAAAAATACCAAAATTTTTACCCGTTAAAATTCCGTTCATTTTGTTATAATTGTATTCATTATTTTAGTTTATTAAATAATGACATTTAATTTCTATGTGCATTACAATGAAATTCTATATATGGTTGACTACCCATCTAATTTGCACTTCAATTCCCCATATTAGAGCATAGTTTCTTGACCTATGAAATGTTCATTATTTTAGTTTATTAAATAATGACATTTAATTTTTGTGTGCATTACAATAAAATTCTATATATGGTTGACTACCCATCTAATTTTCACTTCAATTCCCCATATTAGAGCATAGTTTAGCGATCGTATGACTTGTGAAAGGAACCCACATCATTATTTCTTTTTTATATGCTCTTGAAACCAATTGATCCATTATTCAAATTATGATATTTGACTAATTATCCATCGAAAAATTCTCATAGTAACATTGAGGCCAAAGAGAAATATGCACTATGACAAATTGCCAAATTGTTTAAAAGCAAGCACAAACAGAAATATGAAAGGCATATGTCAAGCTCTACACATAAACATGTCAATATCTAGGACCCCATATTTCAAGTGAATAGCATTGAAATTATAATTTTAATTTCCATGGAGCTTTCTACACATTCGAAAAGATTGAGGTATAGTTGCATATTTCAAATGAATAGCATTCAAACTATAATTTTAATTGCCATGGAGCTTTTTACACATTTGAAAAGATTGAGGTATAGTTGCTTTTCAATATGAACCACAAGTTGTGCAATCAAAAATTTAACAACCCCTTAAAATCATTAAAGTGGCTGTCAAACAGAAATAAAAGCATTTAAATTATGAATTTCAATTATTAGGCCGATAGGCCTTCCTTTGAAAGGGACTTTCGTCGTCCCTTTGTTCCTCGTGCTGACACGTGGAGAGTTCTGCAATCGCGTTATGTGCTAACACGTGGAGAGTTCTGCAATCGCGTTATGTGCTGACACGTGGAGAGTTCTGCAATCGCGTTTTGACTGTTTATTTGTATTCTTTTCCAAGCGCGTGCACCCGTTTCTTCTGCCAGCAGCCGCCCTTTCCTTTCGCCCGCCATAAATCTAGAAAGCGGCGCCTAAATAAAAGCAAACCAGGTTCACAGTGGGGTACAGGGACCTTGTGAGCGACGAGAATCAAAGAAAACCTGAGCGACAATGTAGATAACCATCACACAAAGCCCGGCACTCCAGAGTAGAGTAGTAATGGCGCATTCTGTTTTCGGAGAAAGATGCGGTATGGTGCCTTCTTTCAGTTTGGTAGCTACCCAGTTATGCGGTCCCTGTTTTGCGGTGCACAGCTGTTCTGATGCACGATCAACTGTTCTGCGGTTTCCGTGCTTCCATGACCGGGAGCCTTCTTGGATCAAACTACCGGCAGTCTTGAATCAATCTCACAGAGTATAGCACTGTTCGAGCGGGTAACGGAGCTGGAAATCGAACCGGAAGAGAAAATCTGCAGAACATCATTTCTTCCAGATCAGGTCATCGTCTCTCTCAGTCCTCTTTAATTTTGAAGCTCTCTCAGTCCTCTTTAATAGATCCTTGTATATGCCTCTCAGGTTTCCTAATCCCTGTTGTAGTTGTGGGAATTACCTGGGATTTCTCTTTGGGCTTTCCATCTAAATGAATGATTCAAATGAAGGTGCCTCTACCTTTGTGATTGTGATTTCTGATTCCTTTTAGTAGTTACCAAAATGGATGCCCACTATCGTTTGGCTGGAATCGAATGAAGTGTAAGTTAGAGGCATAGAAACTTTGTACAAAAACTAAATGATTTCTCACAGCTGTCATCTTCTGCATTCTCTGATTGTCGCTGCTTATACTCAACATTCAATGGTTATGGTCAATTGTTTGATGTAGAGTAGTCTTTTCATGACGGTAGAGCTCCAAGAGTTCCAGTGTCGAAAATGGTTGGCGATATTTCTCTTTCGAAAGGATATACGCAGATTACATAATTGATCTTAGTTAATTCGAATCTATATTATCTGGATTGGTAAGCCCAAATACAATACCTAATTGCTTTTACGGTAATTTGAATCTACAATTTCTGGAGTAGTATTTGGCGGTTGTGAGGTTATCTCTGTTTGCAATTTCATGATTAAGCGTTACTGCTGTCTAGAGATACTTGTATGGTGTGACGTTAATAATGATTACAGATATAAACTAAATCCGTTTTGGTAAAAGCATCAGTGGTCGAAAAATTAGGGAGGATAAATCATGATGACGGTAGAGCTCCAAGAGTTCCAGTGTCGAAAATGGTTGGCGATATTTAGTTAATTCGAATCTATATTATCTGGATTGGTAAGCCCAAATACAAGACCTAATTGCTTTTACGGTAATTTGAATCTACAATTTCTGGAGTAGTATTTGGCGGTTGTGAGGTTATCTCTGTTTGCAATTTCATGATTAAGCGTTACTGCTGTCTAGAGATACTTGTATGGTGTGATGTTAATAATGATTACAGATATAAACTAAATCCGTTTTGGTAAAGGCATCAGTGGTCGAAAAATTAGGGAGGATAAATCATGATCAGTGGCGTAGGGGATGTAACTGACTGACAGTATCTTGTTTTTTGGTATGCGAGGTCAATCCTAGAAGTAACTCTTATAAGCTTTCTAGCCACAACTTTGTCAGAATTATAATCCCACTGTAAACAACAAAACTCGTGATCCTTATTCAATCACCACACTCTCCTAGCAGATCAAAAGCACTAATATTCATGCTTCTAAGTTCTAACACAAGATAAAATAAAACTGAGATCTCCTACAATATGAGCCAACTTCAAGGTTCATCTTTGTTGAAGTGGGTTTTGGACGCTAGTGATTCTCTACAATATTAGGTCATCCATACAAAGGATACATAACAAAACATTAACTACACAAGAGAATAGACAGTCTCCATACCTTTACCGTTGAGGCAACCACATGTGTTGCAATCCTTGATGTGCAGAGTCCTAATACCAACTTGCTATAGCCATGTTCAACAGGAAACATTTTACATGTAATGCTCTGTATCGGTGAGGGTATGTTTTCACTTGTGCAATAAGTAATGTGTGGAGCTGATTTGGAGGATTGGAATCGTTAATTTATTTTGAATATTCGAACAAAGTCGCCAAACATATTCATTGTCACTTACAATGTTTCCTTTTTGGATGGCAACAGGTATGAATACATGCTACCTACGAAGGTTGTATGAGTGTTGCGAAGAAATTCAGCAACAAGAACTTACGCTACAAGATATGCAGACAAGGATCTTGCCACAACAATCAATGCCACTTTATCGTTTGCGCCCAACCATCAAGTTGTTAAAGAAAATAAGGAAAATACTTAAGATAACAATTCACATTCATGAAAGGGATGCACACAGGCAAATGCGCCATCAATTGCAGGAACAGCTCGCACAATATGGCACCACAATAAACACTCACTAGTGTTGCCGATGCCATGGCCCATCATGCATATATGATTAGCTGCTCATGCTCAATCACATCTCTACATAATAGAATGCTTTTATTGTACATATGTTTAAAAGCCAACAAATACTTTCATTGTATATATGTTTAGTTATATCTTTCCAAACAAATCTCCATGTCTAGAGTGACTTGTCCCTGTCGACTTCAGGGTCTTCAAATTATTACGGAAGTTGAGCATTTTAGCTCTGGACCAAACTCTGTTGTTTTGTTCTCGTTTTGTTAAGATCTATTTATGCAAATCATGGAATTACAGTGTTTAAATTTCTCTTCATAGTTTACAGTGATTATATTCTCCACAGAGTTTTGTATGACTGTGAATGTAATCAGTAAATTGGTTGGGCGTTCTCTTTTCCTTGTAGTATACATATATGAATTTTGGTATTTTATGGCTAAACATTTGGTTTGAAATAGTTCTGCAACCATCTCTTGCATGTTCGGTCCTCCGAAAGTCGACAAGGTTCTAGAGATTTCTGTAGCTGTCCACCGCAAGGGGTTAACAACGAACCCCCATGACGGAATGGATTGGGATCACCAGTTCCGAAAGAATGGCAATCGCGACCTTTGACACATGGATGGATTCTCTTTTAAGTAGAACAATCCGTTACTCAGAAAATTGGCAACGAAGCTGGATAAACTTCACCATATAAATCTGCTCTCAGTTTGCATAAGATTTCAGTTTTAATCGCATTCTATTTTATTGTTGGAAAGCCCCTGTATAAATGGCGGCCATCTTGTATTTGGGTTGCATTTTGTCTATTCACACCCTTTTTCTGGTTACCTTCTTCACAGGATTTTTTATTGGTAGGATGCATATAATACTGGTTTTGGTTCTGGATTTATTGGTATGAGGATTGGCATGTTCATCTCCAAATTCTATGCCACATCAACATTGTGAACCTCTTCCAGAAAGAGTTGACATCTCTCAAGTTAGATCTGATAGTGAGCATCGAAACTGCCACCACATTGTTCCACCTTCTCACATCAATCATAAGGCTTCTGAAATGAATAGGTTGCTTTACAACTTGAAGCTATTCAATGAATAGAACCTGAAATGGTGATTTAGTTCACATTACCAAGATTTGATGTTATTTTTAGACATCAGACCATCAAAATGATCACCAGTTACATTTCAGACATAGAGGAGCATGTAAACTTGGTTATTTCGTTGACATGGCCCAAACTCAGGAGCTGCCCCAAGGCTCAATGACTGAAAACCCTTCGCAAGGCTGTAGAAGTTTGTGATAGATGCAGAAGAAGAGAGCATGTCTCTTTTTTCCATTCCTGTGGTTGGCAAGGGTGGATCAGGCAAAACTCTGCTTCTAATCAGACTCTTCGACAACCAAAAGGTGTAGGACCACCGAAACATGGTTGAATCAAAGATTCTAGAGAAACAAGTTTACCCTGTTATGATGTATGGGGAGAAGGTGCCAAATTGATGGAGGAATTGGGTCTACTCCAACTTCAAAGTTATTGTGACTTCAGGTCTCACATAACACTGTTGGTTGAATCAAAGATTCTAGAGAAACAAGTTTGCCCTGTCCTTAGATGATGTGTTATTAGATGATGTAGGGGGAGAAGGTGCCAAGTTTGCCCTGTTCTTAGATGATGTATGATGTATGGGGAGAAGGTGCCAAATTGATGGAGGAATTCGGTCTACTCCAACTTCAAAGTTATTGTGACTTCAGGTATCACATAACACTGTTAGTTGTGAGGTTCCCACAATAATAATGGGGGATATGATGAAATATTAGAATTGACAGTTGTAATCTGCTTAGCAATTTGCTATTCAAGTTGCTTCATATTGTGAGGCTTAGTGGTCAACAATAATACTGGGCGATATGATAATAATGCGGATATGATGAAATATTAGAGTAATAATGGGGATATGATGAAATATTAGAATTCACAGTTTGAATTTGCTATTTAAATTTCATTGTTAATTGTTGTGGTTCTGCGGCCGGTTCACAGTGATAATGAGGATATTATGAAATACTGGGCGATATGATAATAATGGGGATATGATGAAATATTAGAATTCACAGTTTGAATTTGCTATTTAAATTTCATTGTTAATTGTGTGGTTCAGCGGCCGGTTCACAGTGATAATGAGGATATGATGAAATATTAGAATACGTAGTTGTAATTTGCTATTCAAGTTTCTTCACATTATGGAATATAAATATTAAAAAGGTTCACGGTTCTGATTTACTATTCATTTATTTATTCTTCCTTTCTATATGTTTTTAGGAAGATATGTTTTCTTTTGGGTTCATGAGTTGCAGCCATGAAATATCTTTGGGTATTGTTGTCAATGTTTGTCTCATAGATTTAATGGAGTCTTCTTTTGTGTTCTTCCCTTAGAGTTTCTATATTCTTCCTTTCTATTTGTTTTTAGGAAGATATGTTTTCTTTTGGGTTCATGAGTTGTAGACATGAAATATCTTTGGGTATTGTTGTCAATGTTTTTCTCATAGATTTAATAGAGTCTTCTTTTGTGTTTTTCCCTTAGAACTGCCCTTTCTTGCTTTTCTCTTGGGGAATTAGTTTTTGAATCACGAAGTAGTTCTTTTTCCTCAATAGGATTTTGATACTGCTTTCTTCCCAGTATATTTCTGTATAATCAATTTCTAAATGAATTAATGGCATTTCATTTAGAAAACTGTTATATGATGTTTTGGCTTGAGAAACAGTAGTACCTGTTGCCCTTTGTTTAGAGTTGGAGTGGCTTTGCTTGGGGCATAAAAGCCAACTCCACTTTGGTACCATTTCTTTTGCCATTTTAGGAGAAATTGGAAGAAAATTAACATATATTCATGGATTGAAAAGTAAAATATATTTCTCATTTTATCATCTGAGATATCGATCACCTTAGGAATCCAGATTATGCACCATTTCTAAATTTCTGTCTTTAGTGAAATCTTTTGACTTAACTATGTTGTAGTCTAAATGTGCTATGAAATGGTCCTTTTCCGGCTGCTTAAAGTAGCAAGAAGGGAAACCAGTATTTTTATCCCAAAATCCAGCAAGAATCGTTTTGGTTTTGATGGAATTGCACATATCAGATGTTAATTTTTACAATCTGTTTGCAGTAGAAGTGTTAAAGGGTGCCAAATCCATTTCTGCATTAAAACTAACAATTTTATTGATTCAAACTTGCAATTTTGACAAAGATTGACTAGCTTGATTTGGCTGATGGCAAACTGGAAAAGGATAAAAACATAGTGTTTAGCCTTCTTCCTTTGATATTCCCCTCAAAACCACTTTTGTGCAGAACAAAAATAGAGAATGACAAATGTTACCTTTGTTTTGTTTAAGTTAGTCGATTGTGGAGTGCATTTCCATGTGTGGGTTTTCGTTCTAGAACTAATGCTTTTGCATGGTAACTTTGGAAGATTCTCAGTTTAGGTGAAAACATAAAAGTCAGAGCCAATATTGGTATATGGAATAGTTACCTTTGTACAGGATGATATTTTTTCTTAATTTAAGAGACTAATTGTTATGAATATCTGTCATATCTATTTTCCCTGATGAGAGTTCACAGGAAATGTTGGAAAAGTTTCAAAATTCTACAGATTATACTAAAAAAGATATACGATATCTGTTAGTATTGTTTCAAGAAACGTTTGCCTTGAAAGCAATAGTGGTAATATGATTCCCACAAGATGTCAGTCATGCAACTACCTTGATGTTCTATTGAATGTGGAAGAAGGAGCATTTTCAAAAGGGAGATGATCATCATGATCAAACCTGGACCACTATGTTTGAAAAATTTTGAGCTTCGCTGTTTAGTCTTTCAGTGAACACAATTGATTAAGAAGCTTGCTTGACTGAAAAGCGTGACATATATTGGACCCGGCCCTGAATAAGGGGTTTTGTATCTCAAAATCGAGTTCCAAACTCTTTTTCCTTCTGTCTTCAATAACAGTAGTGGCATCTGCCTGTTTTCCATGATAGCAAAGGTTACTGATCTTAAAATTGTAAGTACCAATACGTGGCACCAACTTATTCTTTAAGATAGCATCCAAAATCTCAATCTCTCTGCTGAAGTCAACTATTTATCAAGAAGGTTTCAATATATATTTTGTTGCACCTATAATAAAATTCACAGCATTGACAAAGCCTAAACTACATGCAATGGCTTCTGTAATTGAAGTTGCTACCTGTAATCAACAGTCCCAGATGCATTACTCTTCCTTTCCTCTAAATGTTACTGAAATGGCATCCTTGGCCTTGTTCATGTCCCAACAGATGTAGTTTATAGAGGTCTTATCTTCATCCATCATTCACAATATTTGACCAATGGCTTTAAAACATTATTATACCTTCACTAGCCTCCCTGCATTGAAAATCATTTAAATGATACAAAAAAGTGGAAGGGATGTTGCTGTCATATCATCTAACAGTTGTATGGAGAATGGTCATATGATATTTCTTCTTATCAACAGTAATGTCCATGTTCACAAAAGCACATACAGCAAATCATAGCTGTAGGTTATGATTTGCAGTGTCTGAATGATATACTACTCCATAATCAAAGAGAAGATCCACAAGGAGAGGTGGTTAAGGCATCATGGCTTCAACTAGACACAATGTTGTGAAAAGTCAAAGACGATATGGACCCATAGATTGAGAATTATTTTTGTAGTTGACATAAGAAAATTTCGACATCAAAATATGGATCAGTTTACTGGAGTCTTTGTAAGGCCACTGGAAGTTTGCAGCTGAAGATAACAAGGAACATTCTCTAATGAAACTAAGCTTCCACACTCCAAACTCCAATACCATGTTTGCTGAGGACATTGCTATGTGTGGTTATGTGGAGATTCAACTAAATAAAAATGTACAAGAAGGATTGCTGACGAAAAATTCCCTAATACTTCTGTAAGGAATGCGAGTGCAAGTTTTGGGGGCATCAAACTGTTTTGGGTGTCTGTGAGTGTGCAGATTTGGGTAAATGTGGAAGACTAAAGCGTTGTTGCAGTATAGCTTTTTGGGCTTCCTGCATTGATAATCTAGCGAGCCAGTTTTTATTTTGTCTGGAATCTATAGTTCAATTTGATTTCTTGGTCACCTGGATCATTGATATGGAAGAAGCCAATGGTAAGCAAGCATTCTGGTTCTTGCCTTTTTATTTAGCTGAAAGTTAATTTATTTCGACATAATTTATCGTTTCTGGTTTTCGAGCTTGTTTATGTGATGGGCATGTGTGCACACACCCATCAGTGCCTTATTAGATGAGATATACGTACAAACCCAAACACATCTAATATGCAAATACCCATTCTTTAAACTGAAACCAGTGTGTTTCAATACAAGAAATGAGGAAATAGGAGGACCTTGTTATGACAATTTATCACATGTTTTCTGATGCAGTTATAGAATCCAAGGATGGGACCATTTCTGCAGCATCGGCATATACAGGTCATCATGAAGGTCAGATTTTGCTAGGTTATGCTTGATAACAATATTTTATGCTACTTTTCAATGGACTTGTTCTATTTGGGATCATGAACATCGGTGCAGAAATCTGCATATAATTTGCAGAGTGATGTTCTTTTACGGATTTTTAGACAAACTTTTGTTTTTCAAAGATGAATTCTGCGATTTGAAATCTAATCCACAATAGAAAAAAGTGAGTGCATTGATGCTTCCGTGAACCATGCTAGAGACTAGCCAACTGCTCTTTGTTCCATGGAAAACAAGGTTCAGGTGCCAAAGAAACAGAGCAGGGGAAGCAATGGTTAAATGACAATCCTTATCTGATAAAGTTTAAAATAAAAATTCTGGAACATGCAAAGGAAGCAATTTTTAGGCATAGAGTAGGAGGAGAGGTAATTCTCTTATTTGTATCTTGCCTCAACCATTTAATGAAGTTACTAGGGTTCTTGAAATGTGTGGTTATGTGGAGATTCAACTAAATAAAAATGTTCAAGAAGGATTGCTGACGAAAAATTCCCTTCAGAAAAAAGGAACGTCTGCCTTGCAATTTCGAGATGCAGGATTGCAAATTCACATTTTTGGAGTTGATTGGGTTTATCTCTTATGTTTTTGTTATGTTTTTTTTTGGGATTTTGGAATCCCCTGAGTGGGCTTTTTGTCCATTATTTCGCTCTCTTTAAATAGACTTCTATGAACCCTTTCTCATCCAATTGCACAAGACTATTTTTTGGTTCATCTATAGAAATGAGTTTCAAAATTTTAATAATTCTAATTTCTATAATTAAATAAATTATTTTTATTAAATGAATTTTATGAAAAGCATCTTACAATTAGTTAATGTTTTAGTTATAGTGTGAACCACCAATGTAAGTGATTTGTTTTAATATTTGTAAATGTAATTGGCTGCTTTTCAATTACCATGTAAAACATTGTAATTTACTTTCTATTTGTTCTTTTAATATCATATCTGCTGGTACACGCTGGTCATCGTGGATAGTACCTTCGTCACTACTGAGCTTTGTATATGCTTGCCTATCTGAGCTTTATATATGCTTGCCTATCTATAGAGGTTTCCTCCTTTTAATAATCCTATCGGCCTCTCTTTGTACCTTTTGGGACAATTGCTAGTTGTATCCCGAGCCTTGTAGATATTGATAATAAGGGAAATAGAAGCACGAAAGGAATAGATGCATAAAGTAAGAGGAGGAGATTAAAGAACATGCGTGTGTGTTAAAATAAGATCATTCATTTATTAAAAAGAAAGTTCTGAATGTGTGAGAAAATAAAAAGGAATATTCTATCGTGACCCTCCTCGTAACCCTCCTTGTAGGGAAATACAAACACGAAAGGAATATGTGAATAAAGGAAATGATACAAGGGAAATGCAAACACGAACAAAAGGAATAGATGAATAAACGAAAAGAAAGATTAAAGAACATATGCATTAAAATAATTCATATATTAAAAGTTGTAATGGTAAATCTTTAACTGAAAAAATGAATAAGAATAAACAATATGATCAATGTCTATGTGTATGTGTGAGAAAAGAAAAGAATAATAATTTAAATATATAGATATATATAAATTATATTATTGTATTTAATAAAAATAAGAGAGTATATATATATATATATATATATATATATTATTTACACAATATTTGCAAGAGGCTTATTTTATAGCTCAGTTTGATGTGTAATATTGTTTGTCAATAATCAAAATTGAATTAAAATTTTGCTCATGTCTGCCAAAATAAAAATGACGAAAATTTTAAAAATAAAAATAAATAAATAACTATACAAAACATTTAAATAATGTAGGCTCATAAAAAAAATTACATATGAAGAAATTGGATCACTCTTAGGTCATGTTAGATCCATATTTAAGATGGATCCAAGCTGGTATATAATAAGTTCAATATATATTATCTCATTAATAAAAAAATTATTATTTTTTTCATTTAAAAGGAAAAAATATAAACTATATGATAGTTTTTTCAACCAAAAATAGTATTATGTTTTTCATTTAAAAAAATTACAAATTTTATCATTTTTATATTATTTATTTAATCGTAATTAAAAAATATTATTAATAAAAATCAGTAATCAAAGTTCATAACAAGAGTGCAATATGATTTGACCTATAACATATCCTTGATTCTTACTACTTTGAACAAAACAAAGCCTATAAGCACAAAAACAAACAAAGGCTTTGGAAATTTAAACCTTCAAAATCAATAGACTTGAATGAAAACTCTTAAAATTATATAGACTTTAAAGAACAGTATAGCTAACCATTGCCACCAACCTAGAAACTAAGAATTGAGCTTCTAATTTTTCAACCTCTGATGCATTGATAAGGTTTGGAAGGGAAAGACCTAGTTGCACATGCCAAGAAGAGATTGAGAACACAGAGGATGAAAGAGGCTATTATGCCAAAGGATCTTGATAGACAAACTCTTCCACTTCTTTATAAACCTAAAAAATTTCATCATCCAACTCTCAAAATCATTTATTGCATTGTATTGAGATATCCATTGAAGACCTTATTTGAGCTACAAGTTGTTCAATCCTAATATGAAGGCGAAAAAGCATGTCATTGATGGCCTCAAGCTCAAATAATAGGTCAAGAGGGTGCTTCCTCTTAGAAGAAAAGGGGTGAAGGGCCCCAATGTCTAGAATATCGTGTAGAAACCAAATAGAGAAATAGAAAAAATACATAGAGGAACTGAAGAACCTTCCATCCACCATAGGGAAGGTTGACATAAAAAGACCCATGAACTCATACTAAATGAGCCTATACTTAAATCTTGAATTCACTTCAAGGGAGATCTTGTTAGGTCCCTATAATATTACTGTATCCCCCTTATTGTTATTTTTGTGCCCATGTAGCCCCCATATTGTTATTGTTGTGCCCCATAGAAGCCCACTATTGTTATTGTTGTGCCCTTACATTATTGTTGTTATGTTGGCTCAGATTATATTGTGACCCCTTAGACCCCTATATATATAAAGGAAGTCTTTTCATTTGTATCATCCAAGAATTGCTCATTTATGTAATGTAAAGGAGGTTTCCCACTCAAAGAGGATAATTTTTAAGTCATTGATCTATCTATTTGTTAGTTGGTTGCATAACATTTGGTATCGAAGCTTTGGATTCTAAGATTTCACTTCTTCAAACAGGTCATCTTGGAATTTTCTCTATAACTTTTTTTTATACGAGGCTTTAGAAGATTAAATTCTTAACACATGGAGACCAAATATCATAGAACTTCATGTAAAAATTTCAGATCTTGGTTTCCTATATTTTCAGAGATATGTTTTGAGGAAGGTAGGGTTTTGACGAGCTCTAGAATTCTGTCTCAAACAGGTGACCTAGGGAAAATCGTCATAACTTTAGTTTTAGGCAATGAATTTGAATTCTATAAAAAGTGGCTAAAAGCGCACGAAATTTAATGTTTTGTGTAGAAATTTTAGGGTCGAAGGTTGAAACAGTGACACGTGGAATCCCGTACAACTTCACTCTACTGAACCAGCCTATAATCACGTCATCGTGGGAGATTGGGCATAACACTTTCTTGAAGAATCCAATCTTGATTAGACTTGTGAGGTTGGAAAGAGGACTCAGAGAGATACCACAAGAAGAAATTTCTGAACTTGGAGATCCGAAATTACAGAGTTACAATTGTTTCAAGAGAAAACTCCTAGAAGCAAGAAAAATGTATCTTTTTAAGAAAAAATTTCATAACTTTTGTTTGAAAAATCAGTATGAAGTGATTCAAGGGGAATATTGAAGCATATGTATCACTGTTTGATTCAAAAATGACTCAAAACAAACAAATGGACACACCTAGTAAGCAACTCGAAATCTCTTCTATGACGCATGAAAAAGATGAAGAAATGCATCATGATATATCAAATTTACGAGACCAAGTGCAACAATTTGCACTCTCGCAAAAGTAACAAAAAAATAATTGGAAGTCATGATGAATTTTAAGATAGATAGTATAAAAATGGACATGGGATTTTTTAATGATGGCTTAAAATTAGACATGGAAGCAATGATGAATGCCAAGATAGAGGGGTTGAAGGAAGAACAATTAGGCATAATTGCATAATTATGTTCACTAAGGGTTCAAACATTGAAATCATCTATTTCTCTACATCTCCAAAAAGTCTTGGAAAATCATTCCAAGGTATTTGATACTCCCAAAGGCCTCCCACCTATTTGTGATTATGATCATGAGATTCACTTGATTCTAGCAAGTGTTCCTCCAAACATCAGACCTTACAGATATCCTTATGCCCAAAAGAGTGAAATTTAACGTATGGTTGCAAAAATGCTAGAGGATGGTATAATTCAAACTAGTCATATTTCTTTCTCTACTCCAATAGTATTGGTGCACAAGAATGATGGATCATGGTGTATGTGTCTAGATAGTAGGGAGATCAAAAAGCTCACTATTAAAGATAAATTCCCCATTCTCGTCATTGATGAATTATTGGATGAATTACATGGAGCAATTTACTTCACGAAGATGGATCTTCGTTCAGGATATCATCAAATTAGAATGAAGACTAAAGGCATTCTAAAAACAACATTCAGAACTCATTAAGGTCATTATGAATATTTGGTCATGCCTTTTGGCCTAATTAATGCACCTTCAACATTTCAAGGTTTGATGAATTCCATTTTCAAACCCTTCCTTAGAAAAAAATTTCTAGTATTTTTTGATGATATACTAATCTACAACAAATCTTGGAAGAATCATGTTCAATATGTTTACAAGGTGCTCAAACTATTGGTGGAGAAACTATTAAATGCAAAAACCTCCAAATGTTTCTTTGGAGTATAGGATGTGGAATATTTGTGTCATATTGTATCTCATGATGGTGTTAAGGTAGACCCAAACAAAATTACAGTCATTAAGGAATGGAAAATCCCTACAACCATAAAGCATCTTCAAGTATTTCTCAGGTTAACGGGGTATTATCGGAAGTTTATTAAAAATTATGGGATAATAGAAGCACCTCTAGCATCATTACTGAAGAAAGATGCATATGATTGATTAGAGACTTCCACAGTTCAACATATCTAGCCTCTACAGAGAGGCATATCTCAAAGAGAAAAAAAATTGAGAAGCTGCACATCAAAATTCAAAAACGAGTTGTTGATTTAGCCTTTCTCATACGCTGCAGAGACACTGGACTATTTCCATCTTTCACCCATCTCTAATTTCCGCGAAAAAGAGTATATCTAGAAAAAATCCTAAATAAAACTAGCATGGTCATCCTCCATGCTGAAATTCGATTTGCTAGATATGAGCTCAATAATCTTTCTAATAAAAAAATTTCTATTAATATTAAACTAGATTTTGGTATTAGCTCTGATTTTTGAAATATTATTGATCGTCGTTCATTTTCCTTGGCTCTCGAAGCCTTTCAATCTACCTCTAAAATTCAAATTCAAAAATTTAATCACCTTCAATCCTCTTATCACAATTTTGATCAAAGCATTTATCCCTCTCATATCAAGGACCCCCTCCATTCAATTTTTGCCTCTAATGATCTACAAACTTCATTCACTCATAGTCTGTGGACCCTCTCGACTCCAAGAAATTTATCCGACCCCGCCGAGGTGCTCACTAACCTGCATCATCATTCGTCATCCTCTCTGTTAACCTCCACTCACTCCGCACATCCTTCTTCAAAATTGTCATCCACAAAATTAACCCTTCACCTATGTACTCATCATCCTGAACCTCCTTCCTATCCCTCGATGTATCACGCCTCCCAATTGGTTAAAAGGCTAAACCATAACTTTGTTTCAGGTTTGATCTATAACTCTGTCTCAATGGACCAATGTACTCATCAACTTGTTCCACCCTCCCGTCCCTTGATGCATCTTGCTTCCTTAGTGGTCGATAAGGTAAACTGTGGCTTCATCCCTGCTGCGAAACATGACTTCGTCTCCATCTCAACTATCAGCAGCCTTAACCTCGACTCCATCTCTTCTATTGACCCCTATACTCATTTGACGCTCGCATCAGTCCACTCCCCTTCCCCTAACCAGTTTCTTAAGTCGTCCCCTTTAATAGATCCCCATCCTCTAATATTTGATCCAGTCCTGGGCGATTTTATCATTGAACCCCCTAAGCATTTATTTAATTCTTATGTTTTCCCCGTGGATCCCTCCATCCGTCAATCAATATCAAATTCTTCATCGAATCAGTTGGGCCATTCTAACGCTTATGATTTCCTGATTGTTTCCTCATTAAATATCTCATCTTTGAATTCATTGTCTAATTACACATATTCTAATGTGTCTGATTTTCTTATTGTTCCCTTATTGAATCTCTCAACTTCAAATTCGATGTTAATCCCCACAGGGCTTCACTTTGGGAGAAATATCATAGCACGTGGGTTCATATTGGGGGATATTTATTGAGGAAAAAATGACATAATATATTAGGGGATATATAGGGGGGAGAGGGTTTTTATATTAGTAGGTATAAAAAATGGAGTCCAAAGTTAATGAAAAAATATAAAGGGGTATAAAAAATGTTAATGAAAAAATGGATACCTACAATATCTAGTGAAAGTAGGGGTTTTTAAATTGTGAAGTTGTATTGGGTTTGTATTGGTAGGGGGTTAAATAATGTGATTTTTAGAGGTATTTTCCAATATGTAGTCAAATTAAGGGTATTGTTTAATATGCCATGAACACACGTGATATGTCAGAGGTTCATTGAGTGAAGCCCCCGTGTTAATCCCATGTATTCTAACATTTCTGATCTCCCTAATTTTTCCCTCATTAAATCTCTTAACCTCAAATTCGATATCTAATTCCTCGCATGCTAATTCGAATCATGTTAATGATTTCATCTCCACCCTTGATCCCTCTATCAATATTTCATATTCAAATTCTAATTCTAACTTGAATCATCCTAATTCAAATAATGCTAATTCTAATTCATTGAATCATCTCCAAAGTAAAAGTAATAATTCACCCAATTTGATTCCTAAAGATATATATGATCTCTCTCTTCAGCATAAAAAATTATCTCCTCTTAATATAGATCTCTCTAATTCGAAAAACAGGATTGATAACACTCTTAATGATTCTTTATTAGAGGCCAATTCCTCTTCTTTCCGCTCTTCCTCCTCTTCCCCCTATTCTTGACCCCCTTATGTCGTGAACCTATCCTCGCTCGTCATCGATCCCCCTACCCTCAAGATCCTGGAAAAAGGATTCAACTTCACTCTTTCTCCATGCAAGATTCCCATTGAATAAATACTTTGATCCATTGAGCTCATTACCCAAAACCTCCCTTCTCACTTCGCTAAAGAAATTATGTAGGACTGTGGGAAAATTTTGCATCGCGCTAAACCACCTATCCCAACTGATATAAATATGAGTTTTGAGCGATCAAACGCCTTAATGATAACCCTCATGTCATTGTCCTCAAGGCGGACAAAGGTAATGCTACAGTTATCATGAACACTGATGATTATAAGCCTAAGATGACTAAGCTCTTGCCTTATTCTTCTTATAAAATCCTTCCTAAGAAACCCTTTAATGCCATTTCTCAGCTTGTCACCAAGGTCATAAAGTCCACTTCTATTCCTACATCCATTCAATGCAAGCTCATTCCCCGTGACCCCCAAGCTCCTAAAATTTATGGTCAACTGAAAATCCATAAGCAATATATTCCCTTTTGCCCCATTGTTAGTGCCATTGGAGCTCCCACACACGCATTGAGCCATTATCTAGCCACCAACCTGTATAAATTTGTGGGCTCCAATTCCTCATACATCAAGGATTCTGTGAATTTCATCAAGAAGACTAAACCCATCCTTATTGATAAGAATGACTTGTTGGTAAGTTTCACGTTGTTTCCATTTTCACCAAGATCCTTGTCCCCAAAGCTTTGCACTTGATCTCCTAGTTAATTGACCCTCAAACCCTAAACCTTTTCCAAATTTGCCTAAACTCCACCTTCTTCTCTTTTAAAGGCACTATCTATGAGCATATTGAAGGCACAACAATGGGCTCCCCATTATTTGTTGTAGTGGCTAACATATTTATGGAACACTTCGAAACCAGAGCTCTCAACTCATGGCATCTCAAACCCAAATGTTGGTTCCATTTTTTTGATGATACCTTTGTCATTTGGCAACACGGACACCTTGCGCATAATGCCTTTCAGTCCCATCTTAATAGTATTTCCCCTTATATCCAGTTCACTATGGAAATTGAATCAAATAGATCCCTTCCTTTCTTAGATTTCCTTATTACTCACCTCCCCAGTGGCTCCCTCTCTCATCCAGTCTATAGAAAAAAGACTCATACTGACCAGTATCCCCTTGCCCTTTCTCATCACCACCCATCCCAAAAGTCTGGTGCTCTCAAAATGATCTTCTTCGGAGCTTTAAAAATCTCTTCCCCCTAGTTTCTTTTATTAGAAAAATCCCATCTAGTCAAGGCTTTCAAAGCTAATGGCTACTCCTTTGCTTAGATCTATAAATCTCTCCAGTCTGTTGCCCACCCTAAACCCAAAAAGTCAGACCCCTCTCCCTCTTGTGGCCAAGTCACCCTCCCTTACATTAAAGGGACCATTGATCTTATCGCTGATAGTTTGGATAAGAAAAGCATAAAAATGGTATTTAAGCCCCACGACACCCTTAAGAAATTATTTCAGTAAACCAAAGACATATCAGATCCCATGCAAGGATCAGGGGTTTATAAAATTCCCTGTTCTTGCGACAAATATTACATTGGTCAAACAGGTCATCCTTTCAAAGCCTGCCACAAGGCGCATATAGATGACACCAGTCATAACTGGATTTCTAAGTCTACCATCATAGAACACTCTTATAAGTCCAAACACTTAATTTTTTTCGATCAATCTAAAATCATAGCCTCTGCACCTTTCTACAACTCTCGCAATATTCAAGAAGCCCTTGAAATTGAGAAGAACCCTAATAACTTTAATAGGGAGGATGGTTACATGCTCCACCAATCTTGGAAGCCTGTCATCCACCATCTCACCCATTGCTTCTTGATCCACCCTTGATTATCGTCTCCTCCTTCTGAGTGCCTCTTATTAAAATCTTCCCCAGGATTTTGGTCACCTTATAGAATTCTCTTTCTTAACTCATAAAAATAATATAGATTTTATTCTTCATCTTATTTTTTATTAATCCTCTTAATCCTTATATATACAAAATTTTTAAAAATTGTTTACAATTTGCTTTAATTCTTAGCCTTTTTATTTTGCTAACTATATGTGTATCCATTATCGAAAAATGATTATTGAGTTATTAATTCTCCTCCATCTTAATAATCCCTAAATTTAATTTTATAACATATATAGATTCTATGTGTGTTATTATTAACTTTTAAATTAACTAATTTCTCAAATAATTCTTAACCCCATAACTAACTTAATAATCTAATTCCTAATTTTATTAATTATTAAGTTTTATTTGGTTTCATTAATCTCTTAATAAAATAATTTTATATTAATAAGACATTCTCCTTTATCATTGTTATGGTGACATTTTGTTAATTAATCCCATTCTAATAATTTCAAAAATGGTTGGTCAAATATCGTTTTAATAAAAAATACTATTTATTCATTTTTGGAAATTTGACCGTTATTCCAACTAAGGCACAATTCTATACATTTTTCCTATAAAAAATGCTCTCTAGCACTTGTTTACTTAAAATTATCTCGTTGGTCCTTGATGATGGATGGAGTCACCATCCGAAATGTTGGACGAATGACACATATTACATAGTGATATTCCGGAAATCTCTGACAATATGTTGAACTGTGGAAGTCTCCAACCACCCGTGTTAAATTTTCCAACCATGAATATAGATAATATGGTCAAGAAGTTTTACGAGGAGTTTATAACCTGGGTAGAGGACGAGAAACCAAAATTTTTCCAAAATTTTCTTAAAACCTTGGCTAAGAACTAGAAAATAGAATTACCCTTGCCTACTAGGCTATTAAAAGCCTTCTTTCAAACACTAGCATCCCTTCTAGCTATATTTTTTGCTCTTGCAGATGATTCTATGACAAACGAAACCACATTCATGACTATTAGACTCATAATGACAAACCCCAAGGAAATAACTATCAAAAACCCTAGATATTTAGCTAGATCCACAAACTTAGACCTTAGTACAACAATTCCTTTCAAAGTCTGTACGTATTGTACCTATTTAGTGCACTTGGTCCTATTTAAATACCCATCATATTTTTTATCTATGCCATTAATAGAAGAGGTAAAATAAAATGACATAAAGGAGAATAGGTCTACAGTTGGAGTGATATTTTTTATCCTGCGTGTGTTCCTAGAAGATATATATAATTCATCAATCACTTCTCTTTCTACCCACAAGCAAAAATGATGGAAGAGACCCCAAGTAGGATATCAAAAGAAGCAAGAAGAATTATACAACTAATTGAAGAGGACAATATTGAAAGTTGGTTCTCTTTGCTAGAATATTTCGTTATTATGATATATGGTTTGGGAAAGGATCCTTATTGCCTCCTTAAGTTCATCACTCCAATATTTTCCTATGAATTATTAAGGCATAGGCTTACGGTAAATGATTTTCATTTTGTTTCCAACAATAAGAAGGCTCTATTTAATTTTTCTTATGTAGTTTTTTCTCTGATTTCTAGGCATAAAACAACAATTGATATGATTGAAAGAGAAATGCTCTCTTTTGGTTTAGTACATGATGTTTGTTGGAAATATGATCCTCATAGTGTCATCTCTAGCTTAGGGAAACAAGATGATATATCTACTTATGTTTATGAGCCTAAATTGGAGATCAAACAAGTGGCGAATGTTCTTCCTCTGCCCTAGAATAAAAAAGATCATGAAATTATGTAGGTGGCCATAGGACAAAGTAAACAAGAAATGTGTAGAGTTGAAGGAGCAGATAAAGTCATTTTTTTAGCAATAATCCAATCTAAAGATGTATCCCAATCTTTGATTGTATCACCAATAAATGTCCTGAATAGAAAGTATGTTGCATTACAATGAGAAGAGATAGAACTAATAGTCAAAGCAAAGGGAAACAAGGATATTGACATTGAAGATTTTGAGAAAGAAAATGAGTGAGTATCCAAGGAGATCCAACAAACCCTTGACGAATATAACACCCTCCTCCAACATCTACCCAAGTAACCAACAAACATGTGATGAGAAGTTACTATGATATGATTCGACTCCCTATGTGTCAGTTAAGGAAGTGGAACCGACAAAACACATAATACAGACGTTCCACATCAAAAACAAAACTCCCAGGAGCCATCCCAACCTCTCAGGTAACCAGCCTTTGAGCTCCATTGAAATTTTAATGCATCAAACCCCTCGACGCTCCCTTGATATGGACTAGGGTACGTCTAGGAGGCTCTAGACACTCCCATAACAAGGGAAAATGAGCTTCTAGGGATTTTTTTGCACAATGTTGTGATTGCGAGTCTGGGATTTGTGCTACATTTTCAAGCGCAGATCCCAGGTCACTACCCAAAACTAAATGATACCTTCAGAGATGAATTTACACAACAGAACAATGATACATTTGAAAAAACTTTCACAAGGACTAGACTGGACCCCTTCTAGCCTTGACAGGCATTTTGTCAAACATGTCACAAACATGAAAGCTATATGTCTTAACAACAAAACTGAGCATAAGGGTCTCATACTTATATGAGAATCTCTAAGAAGAATTTATGCCTCAACACATTAGCTGGAATTTCATCTATTATGCCATATATATATTATTTATTCATTTACAAGTAAAAATGTGATGAGAGCCATACATATCCATTGTCATCATACATGTACATAACCAGCATAATAACAATAGAAATACAAAGGGAACAACAACCATATCATCGACATATAAACCAGTATAATACTCATGAATTAACAAGGAGAAATAACCTCATATTAATAATGGAAAGGCCAACCAGGTGTGGGACTTCCATGAACCACCCGACTGTAGACATGGATGAGCCAAATATCTCTTTGACCAGCCACCCCCATGCCATATTTCAAGCATGAATGTGGGATCTCATGGGACAATCCATCAAAACCGAATGAGGGCTTCCAAAGGCCAAACCACCTCAACCAATCAAATAGTGATTCCACCTTATGGTCGGACATCACAAACCATCACCAGATTGGTCCCTACCCAAACCTTTTAGGGCTCTAGAGTGTTTGTTCTAACCAAGGCTTTTAGGACTAGTAACTCAATGCACCAAGGGATTGCAAAGCATTTTTCCAACCAAGGCTTCCAGGACTAGTAACTCAACTGGTCAGGAGCTCAAGACCAAGTGTCGAAAAATGCTCAAAAATTAAAGTGCTCAAAACTGGTTCGAACCTAAACGAATGAATAAATTTTGTTTTCCTGATTCTGGTGCCGTGAACGGTTCAAAAAACGGACTCAATATGCAGAAGTTATTCCAATTTTAAAATTGCCCAATATCCTCCATTTTTTTAATTAAAAAAAAAAAAAAGGTTAAAATTGAATTTCCACAGAATATTCCAAGGAATATTCTTTAGAATATTCCAAGGAATATTCTTTAGAATATTCCCAAAATATTTTGTTTCTGGCAGCCAATGGAATGTTGCCACGTGGCAGGCATGAAGGCCACCACGTGGCCCAGGGTGACGTCAGCATATGGGTGGGTGCATATTAAAATTTTTTGGTGGATCTGTGGGTCAAACCCACGACCAACCTTATAACACGATAGCTTTTTACCATTCAACCACATGGCGAGCCTTGTTATGGTCATGTGCAAATATTTATTTGAAGTTTGAAATTGATTTGGGCAGACCCCAAAAGGGGGCCAGCCCCCTCTGCATATGACCACAACCCCTGAAGCGTGGCATAACACCCAACTACACGGTTAAAGTCCAACGGTCAACGTCATGTTAGTGGAGGTGGTCACATAACGCGCCAACAGACACGGCTAATTGGTCGTTAAACTAACAAACAGTGCGAAATCCGAGGCCAGCTCACCGCCCATGTGACCACAATGAATTCTAAACTGCAGTTTAACTAGCAGTCAAGGCGACTTTGGTGGGCAGTTTGGCAATGGCGCCAATTTTGGCGGTCCCGCCAACTTTGGCGGGATTAACTGGCCCTTAACTAAGGTTAACTTGAGTTTTTTTAGGGATTGATTGGCAGTTCATGAATAGGCCATAACTTTGGTTAGGAAAGGCTTTTTGAGACAATTTTTTTTTTGATTTTGGGTCTCTTCAACCTTCTGAAGCCATTGGCACAAGTTTCACAGCCAAAAGAGGTCATCTTCAGGTGTTTTTGCTTCGGGGAAATTCCAGGAGCCACCAGGGCTTGTTCAGTGTTGGAGCTGCATTGGGTTGTGTGCAGCCATTAAATGTGAAAAGAAGATCATTCCTAACTATATTCAGTGTTCTGAGTCCATTTCTACAACTCTTTTTGCATGTTGAGGCATTCTTCACCTCGAATTTCTTCAGGGAATTTCAGGGCACCAGGGCCATTTCAGTGCTTGAGTTGTTTAGGGGTTGTATTCATCTGTTTTTGGTAATTCAAAAGCCTACTTCTACTATTTTCAACCGTCTAAGTCCATTGGCAGAGGTTTCAGAACCATTGGAGGTCATCTTCACCTCGAATTTCTTCATAAAAGTTTAAAGGGCCATGAGGGCCATTTGAAGAAAGTATTAATTAAGGTACAATTTCACTGTTTAGTGCTTGGGGAAGAGCATTCTTAGTTGTTTCCTATCTTTTGTTCTGTTTTCATAGTCAGAATTGCCTTTAGAGGCACTTATTTACTTGTATTAGATTTTGCAACATTCTTGATATAAGAGGACAAGCCCATTTTGGGAGGCTTGGTCCAGCAGATGTAGCCCAGGAGGGGTGAACAGCTTCATCATCTTTGTGTCATTATTTGTTGAAGATTTCATGCTAAACAAATCTTATATAACGTGTTAAACAAAAAATTTAAATAACTTGCATCCACACATAAACACCTAAACAGTTGTTCAAACTTATTTGTTTGATTCCGCAAGATATCAAGCTTCAAGCATGAGTTTTTTAATGACATCTTAGTGTTACTTCTATTATTTCTTTAGGCAAAGCCTGTAGAGGGTCAGGTAGCCTTTGGATCTCATCCTCTCTTTAGAGGTGAAATATCTGGTAAATGCCCCTACAGTCTATCTCTGTATAAGAAATAAGAAGTTTTCACATTTTCAGAGTTAAACTTGGAGTATTTTTGCACTCATTTACATAAATGAAAATGGATACTTTGCACCCTTTTTCATGTACATTCCATTTTCAGATCAGGTTGGTATCAGAGAACTAGGTTTGCTTGATTAATGTCAATAGCTTGATTGTATAGCTTGAAAGGTGTTTAAAGAAGTGTAGAAGATTGACTGCTTTACTATTTTGCAAACTGCATATTGTTTGAGTTTGTTGAAGTTTGGGGATAGCTTCTGATTAGCTAAGTCTTGGATAAGACAAAAGGAATAGAAGATATTTTCCTTACCCCAAAAGGACCTCAAAACCACTCCAAGATTTTCACATGAGTTGGTTTGCTGTTGGATGCTTGAACAAGATTTCCACTTGATTTGTGATTGTTGGTTGTTTGAATATGTGATGGTTGTAAAGACATTTGGGTGAAAAAGCTTTATCATTTGTTTTGAAAAGATTTAAGAACATTGTTGAAGTTAATTTTTTCATGGACATCACAATGACAACTTCTTCAAGCGAAGTTTCCTCCTTCACAAGGTTCTTTGATGATGATATGAAGCGTGAATTCCTTATATTGAAGGATATGGTGCATATCCTGTTTGAGGATAGAAGAGAAAGCATGGAGCTTTGTGAGAAATTGTTGGCCATGAAGCAGGAGAAGGAAGAAATTTTTCAAATATTGCATGATATGGATTTGCAGCTTCATTAAACCCAAGAGGCTTTAACTAAGAACATGCGTGAAAAAGAGGTAATCCATTTTGATTTGTCTTCAGTTTCCTCTTTAGAAAGATGTGTTGGGTCTTTCAAAAAGCATACAAGGGGAGTAGGATCCAAGTTAATGATTAAGATGGGTTATCAAGGCAAAGGATTAGGAAAGCATGAAAAAGGCATGATTGAACCCCTTTCTGTTGAGGAGCGACCAAAGAATCTTGGACTTGGTTATGTGCAATCTAATGGCAAAGACTCAAAAGCCATGAAGGCATGTGAGGCTAATTCAAAGAGAACTTTTTTTCCAAGTTCCATGAGGAAAATATGTCAAATTTGTTTCAAAGATGATTGCCATTGCTTTAAGCTTTTGTTGCAGCAAGAAGATGGTATATATGCAGCTTATGGCAAGCATGAAATGTTATGCAGTTTTCAAGACAAGAACGATGATGTTAGTCTACAATTGAAAGCTGGAGCCTCTACTAGTTCATCTCCCCATGGAGGCAAAAAGAATGAACATGCAAAGCAGCACAAGAGGTATACATCTTCTCATGATCAATTTGATTGTGTTTCTGCAAGGCATGAAAATTTTACATGCTTTAATGGAAGAAAGATTTCTTGTACATATTGTGGTCAATTTAACCATCATGTTTCGAGATGCTGGATGAGGAAGAAAGCACACAGGAAGCAGATGAAGCAAAGACTACCTTCAAAGAAGGTGCATAAGGTTTGCACTTTTTGCCAAAAGAAGGGACATGTTGTCTCTCATTGTTGGAATTTACATCCAACTCATCGTCCCACACACATGCAGCAAGAGGACGAAAAGATTGGTGAAGGTGAAACCACAGATGCCATTATTGATGTGAAAAGGGAAGTTTCACATGAGGAAGAATTGCAACAGCAAAAATCGCCATGGAAGTGGCTTGGTGAGAAGTGGATGGACTTCTTGACACAGTAAGACGTACTCCTTTTGTACATATACAAACTTTGGATGTATGCATGTTTTTTTATGTTGTTGCAAAATTTCACCATGGAGGTAAAAGATGAGTATGGTACTCACTATTATTGCAGCAATGTCTTTCATTTCAACTCTTTGTCACCCACATGTTCTTTTTTGGGTTGATGTACTAGTTGGTCTTTGAAAAAAAGAGTTGAAGTTGCACCTCTACATAGAGGTTGTAGGCGTATTTGTCGAACTGTATATAGTTCATTGTACATGATACATGCATATGTGGTGGTAAATGTATCTTGTTGTTGGTCAACTAGTGTTGTTTGTGAGCACAATTTTTACATTGTCGATTGTGTCGCACGATGCTTATTGACTTCTGTTGATTGTGTCGCACCTTTATTATCGACTTGTGTCGATTGTTTTGCATATGTTTTGTTGACTTATGTCAGTTGTATACACACTGGCTACATTTATGGTTGAGTCTATTGTTTAGCACATTTCGGGTCAACTTGTCTTTGATGATTGTCTTGTTGCACAAGATACCTTTTGGTCATTTGGTGTAGGGAACGAAATTGGTGCAAAGCAGTGCACAATTCCATGAGCTGGAAAAGCATGCAAGCAAAGAGGCATCAAATTTCAGCATGGATCTCTACTTGGTTCATTATGGTTTGCTTACTTTTATTGTTCGTGAACAGAACCATTGTACTTCTTTTTGAGAAGTTTTTGCAACACATATCCCAAGATTTTGGGATGAGCATTTTCATTACTTTCAGCATGCTATAGCTAGTACAAGCATTCTTCTATAGCTACTTCATTTTTGGACGTTTGTTGTGGGTATTGGCCTAAGTCACCTTCAGTTTTTCTTCTAGAGAAGGAGGTGCCATTGATGGGAATAGTGATAGTTGGCAAGCTCGCATGTTCAGTGGAAGATTTCAGCTCATACATTAGCAAGTGTCATTGCCGGTTTTTGCAATTTTCAGATTTGTTTGGTGAGAAAACTTGGTTGGGATTCGACAAGTACTTGGCTTATTCAGCAGAAATTCGCCATGATGATAGTTGGTAAGGTAGGAGATTTTGGTAATATTTCTGCTCATTTAGCTGAACGGAAGAGGATGTTTTTGTTCTCCCAATTACTGGAAAATTCAGTTCATAGTTTTCAGTAAGCTTTTGGGGTCCAAAAGCCTCTCATTTGGGAGGTGTGATCAGGAGCTCAAGACCAAGTGTCGAAAAATGCTCAAAAATTAAAGTGCTCAAAACTAGTTCAAACCTGAATGACAGGATAGATCTCGTCTTCCTGATTCTGGCACCACAAACGGTTCGAAAAACAAACTCCGTATGCATAAGTTATTCCAACTTTAAAATCACCTAATATCCTCCATTTTTTTTATTTAAAAAAAATAATAATAAAATATTCCACAGAATATTCTTGGGAATATTCCAAGGAATATTCTTTAAAATATTCCAAGGAATATTCCTAAAATATTCTAGGAATATTCTGTTTTTGGCAGCCAATGGAATGCTGCCACGAGGCAGAAGGCCGCCACATGGCCCAAGGTGACATAAGCATATGGGTGGGCGCATATTAAAATTTTGTGGTGGATCCGTGGGTCGAACCCATGACCAGCCTTATAACATGACAAAGTTGTACCATTCAACCACATGGCGAGACTTGTTATGGTCACGCGCAAATATTTATTTGAAGTTTGAAATAGATTTGGGCGGACCCCAATAGGGGGCCAGCCCCCTCCGCATATGATCACAACCCTTGAACCCTAGCCTAACACCCAACTGCGTGGTTAAAGTCTAACGGTCAACATCATGTTAGCGGAGGTGGTCACATAACGCATCGGCGAAGACGGCTAATTGGCCATTAAACTAACAAACAACGCAGAATCCGAGGCCATCTCACTGCCCATGTGACCACAATGAATTCTAAGCTATAGTTTAACCAGCAATCAAGGTGCCTTTGGTGGGCAGTTTGGCGGTGGTGCCAATTTTGGTTGTCCCGCCAACTTTGACGGGCTTAACTGGCCCTTAACTAAAGTTATCTTGAGTTTCTTTAGGGATTGACTGGTAGTTCATGAATAGGCCATATCTTTGGCTAGGAAATGCTTTTTGAGACAATTTTTTTTTTTTGATTTGGGAACCCAACCAAGTCTTGCCTTGACTAAAACAACTTGACCAAGTTATAGTTACTACAACTAGACTATGCCTTGTTCACTTAAGAACTGACTATAACTCATCTTAGGCTACTCATGTATAATTTCAACTTATCCAACTTAACAAGTTACAAGTTACCATGTCAAGGCTCACGTCCAACTGTGGCCATAAAACAACTGAGAAACATAGTTTACATCTTGACATGACATAGCACCTGGCACATCTAACAATCCCTTGGCACTATGTGGCACGTGTTAGCACCCCCTACATTCCTTGGCATGCTTTGGCACTCCCTAGTACTCCTTGACACGCCTTGGAAATCTTGCATGCCTTGGCACTGCCTAGCATATATCATTGTCACTCCCTCCTTAACACACTTGAAACTCACTGATGCTCCCTATCACACACTCTTATTCGTTCATTTCCATGCATTTTGAGCTAGTTCCCTATTGTGTTTCCATGGCACTCCCTAACACTCCCTGATACCTGGCACAAATGCCAAGTTTCTTATTCTTGGCTATGGTGTTCTTCTTTTATACATGTGACCCTTGACTATGCCATGAAATCCTCCAAAATATTCTTAAGAGATGGAAGCTCCTCTTCATGCATGAAGCTAGTGGAATGTGACAAGTTATCTAAAATTCATCCAAATATGTAATTTGTGCCTTGGTAAATGTGAAAGGTATCCTCGGTGGAAAAACATGCATAAATATTTTTGACCAAGTTCCATAAATGTGATATGTTTTCCACTTGTCAATTGTGCCTCTTGTTGATGATGAAACCGACACCCTAGTTGTGCAAGGCTCACAAAGTGTCACTTTCTGTCAACTCAAGGATGTTGCCATTGCCACCTCAGCAACGAATCCTCACAGTTTGGATTAATTATTGAATCCTAGGGGTGTCCCAAAGCACAAATTTATGGGGTCTTTTATGTGACTAGATCACTAGCATTGAAAACCATCTTTACATTAGATGGTTTAACATCTTGATGATCCATGTCCTATTGACTACAAATTTTGTATTCCTTATTTCTTTCATTGCAACACCTCTAGTAGATATTGATGGTGTTCATGAGCCTATTTCTAGTTGTGATAATGGGATTAGGGGATCCCTTATCACAACCCATAACCCCTAATGTGTTTAATCCCTTAGCCACGGGGGCCAAAGGGTATAGTTTTAGGGGCACTGGGACCAAGTCTGGGGGCTCATAACATTAGGAAAAGTGGAATGGCATGACCAAAAAGGTTGTGGGGGGGTATGTTATGGTGTATTGAATGAGGAAAGGGGACACAAGGGTAGCATGGATGGTAGAAATCAGAGGTAGAAACATGGTTTACTAAGATCTATAATCCTAGCATTAGATAATGAGAAGGGGGCTTAGGCTCTAATTTCATAAGGTTTAGGGAACCTAAAGGGAAGGTAGAAAGAGAAATTGATATCGGAACCCCCAATAGTGGTGATAAGGGGATTAGGAGTCCAATTATCACAAACCATAAGCCCTTAACCCATAACCACTAAATTCCCTATCCCCTTAACCCCCAATCCATAATCCCTTAACCCCTACACTCAAAACTCATAAGCTATAAACCCCTTGACTCATTGAATCTTAAGACACTAAGCCCTAACCTATAATCCATGAACCAACTCCTAAGCTATAACTCCTTATCCTCTTAACCTGTGACCCTTAACCCCTAACCCTTCATCGCCTAAACACCTTAATTACTAACCCCTTAACCACTAACACATAAATCCCCTAATTCTTAAGTCCTTAACCTCTAAACTCAATTTTGTCAATGTATAATAATATACATAAGAGAAAATAAAATGATATTATCCACATTAATGCTTGAAATAGCCTTAAATTAGCTATGAGTGGTGAGCCAAGCAGTGAATGTGGGGCACTATTAAAGTCACATCATTTTTAAATTCCTTTTACATTGTGAGGTTGTTCTCCAATAGGGTTAAAGAATCATCACAAGGAAGCATGACACATTTTTGTGGGGGAGCGATTAAAGTTGTAACACAATTCAAGCGATTTACACCTCCAATGTAAATGACATCATTGTATGTTTGTGTTAGGTTGTTATAGAGATTATTTATAGACAATACATTCAATGTACATAGACTTCATCTTTTTCGGGCCTCGACTCTAACATGGATTTGTACCAAGAACACTTCATGCAAATGAAAGGGGGCCTTTTTGTTTAACCACATACGCACAAGAGCACTAGATGTTGCCATTCAGATCCCCTTTGGTGCGTTCAAAGTGGGCTTACATTTGTGTTTAGTTGAAACTATTCATAATGACCTTCCTCTTCTTAATAACATCTGCTAGCTTTTCCATATACACAAGATCATAGAATTAAAGGATCACCTCATCTGTAGTTGCCCCCATTTATTATGAGATTCAAGGGATGTTCTATTGTCTTTATCAACATTTGGATGGGTTGTTATCTACATTCTTTAAATAGACTTCTATTACTTTTTATGAGGGAGGTCCTTTGATTTAGATCTTTATATAAGTCCTCATGTGGCCTTCCCCTATAAAACTCTTCCAAGGGGGTGACCTTCTTCCATGTTGCCTTGCCTACTTAGGGCGAAATTAACAAACCAAGATTAAAACTTCTTCAACTACCAAATTAGTGAGGCATCATACCTCTTCTTGACCTCAGCCTCAATGATACATATTTCTTCAGAGTTACTTTGAGGATATCCCACCATAGATCACAAGTTGGATGTCATGGGATCTGTTACCCCATTTTCTATTTTGGCTTTTAGAGGATATTTTAAAATTTTGATTGTGTTAAAATTGGAAACTAGGGCCAAATTCCACCTTGGGATCGCTCATTTGGTGGAGATGATGATTGCATTAAATTCCTCTTTTCAAGAAGACCAAAATTGATATAAAGATCATCTCATTTAGACAAGAGGAAGTGTGATTTTTGAACACATGTATAACTTGTCCATGTTGACTACATCAACATGTAGGCTCAAGATGCCTAATGGATGTGTCTTTTCAGCCACAATGAATTGTATAAATACAAGTGACCTCACACCTTATTTGGCATCATCATCACTGACACATTCTTCTCTCTCCTTCTCTCATTTGTTAGTACAACTATTGGGCAACTTGTCTCTCTCACACGTGTGGCAAGAAGGACGATTTTTCTAGGCTGAATTGCAGGACCGAAATTTCAGGCATCAGACAAAGCTTGACCAACGTTGACCAACGAGTTATTGACTAGCTTTGACTGTGATTTTTGTGGGATATTTCTGTCTCTTTAGGCCTCATTTTTTTGCACAAAAATCGAGGGAATATGGGTAGTTTGACCAGTGCTGACTTCATGGTTGACTGCAGAAAATTATAAGAGTTTTTCTCTCTCCTTTCACTAAATTTGACCACGCTGTTTTAGGCCAACTTTGACCTCCTGATCAGGTCATGTTTGACTGGGGAAGACCGAGCTATTTTGAGGATGATTTATTGTTGAATTGATAAACGTTGACTTTCTGGTTAGGCTGAAGTTTGACTGCATAAATTGATAGGATTGTTTTGACTTTGTATTGGTTAAGTCAATTTGACTTTTTCACTATCTCTCTCCGTTGAACTTTCGTTATAATAATAAGAATAATTGATCAAAGGGTTTTCCAAACATTGGGGTTTTTCCTTGGCATCCGCCAAATCTAGTGTCCTCTTGTCTTGACTTGTCTTATGTATATTGTTTTATGTTCTATCTACTTTTACTGTCAATGTGATTAATGGTTATTATGATTGCTACTAGAAATATAAATTGAAATTGCTATTGGGCTGCTTAAGGAACATTCAAGTAATTGTGCTAAGCATAGAACATACCATTGTTAACTAAAATTAATAGATTGTCATCTCAACCCCTACGATTCTTGTCACATTGATCATTTTCCATCTAAGATATAAGAATCTATATGTAATTCATGTATGTATCATTGGTTTGATCACACCTTGCGTTAGCCATCTAGGAAACTAGGTGTAGGAAGAGGTTCCTTTAGCTACCACATTTAACTGGATATGTATGATCCATGTGTATATGATATTATGTCCCATGTGTACTATTTTTATTGTGTTCACTTAAACACTTTGTTATAACTCTTGATGCTTTGGATATAAGTTTTAATCCAAGTTTCTCCATGGTGTTTCATAATTTTTCTCATAGAAGTGTGTCATCTTGATGGTTTGGGTATATTCTTGGTGATTTGAGTAGGTGCTATACTTTTATCTTATTGTACCCCTTATTTCCTTTAGTCAAAATTTATCCCATGTCTCTCTTAACAACACATGTGAAGGCCTTCTAAGCTATGGATAGCTTCTAATAGGGTATTTTTAAGCTCCAAGTGAATGTCCTAAAAAATAATGGGCTACCTATAGCTATTTAAGTTTATTGATAACATTATTTATTGTTTTAAGCATATTTTTCACCTCCTTAAAGATTGATAGATATTTCCCTTATGTGCAAAGCTCATGTCCATTTTCCCTTCTTATATGAACATACTTACTTATATTAGAGAGACCTCATATAGTTTTTATTTATGCCCGGCCTAGACTAACATTATTACTTATCTTAAACATCATTAGATATAACTTCTATGTGAGCTAACCTCCTTTTGCTAAAATAAAAATAAAACTTAATGAAAACCTAAGCGACCATAGAAATTTCTTTATAAGATTTTACTACTTATTAAAATCTACTTTGGCGGCTACTCTAAAATCTAAATGGACCTATTAAAATTTATTTTCCCGCTGCTAGGACTCGGTTCACTCTTTCTCTACTCATAATTTTTTATGATTTCGTAGCAAATTCCATACCCTTTTATGATATTGAATTCTTCACTGCCATATTGATTCGACTAGATTTTTAACGTGTATTTATTATATCAGATCTGGGTTCACTCTTTTTCGAGCATTAATTAAGACATTTTTCTCCTGATTTGGATTTGGAGGTTTTCATTGCAATTTAGAGCAGAAAACATGTCGTTCACATATGAAGATAAAATTGCAACCTTCGAGAACTCCGAGGTGTATGGATACGTTTGAAAGGTATTTTTCTGATCTCATTTCTATGATTTTTATTGTTAAAATTTCAAAGGATTTAAACTTGTATACTGAATTATGGAGAAGAAGGCAGGGTTAGGGTTGACAAGGGTTTATAAATTCAATCATATTTCTTTTTATGATTAGCAAGACCGGGAACTCCTATGGAATTATGATCTTAAAGAATTTTGGGAAATTCAATGGTGATGTGGATTGATCAAGAGGCTACGGTTGCTTCAAAAGTTCTCCTATGATTGTGTTGCTTCTTGTGATATATGGATCAACTTATGTTGGTATTTACTATGTTCCTTTCTCTAATACCATGTAAAAAATCTTTGAAAATTCTTCACTGATGTAGTGAACAATTCTGAAACTAAATTGTAACACCAAGACACATAATTTCTCTACTAATTGCAGCAAAACAGAACATAATTAAATAACAGTCACAAAATCAAAAAACACTATTTTTCTAGGGAACTCAACTGGGAAAACCCTCTCCTTGATATCAATACTAGAAACCAATCTAGTTTTATTTGCTTGTCCTAAGCCTGAAAAACCTACAAGACTCTTCATCTACCTCCCTCAATCCATGTGCATAGGTTTCTTCTATTTAACTAAGAAATGCTCTTGAATTTCCACGATCTTGGGCCTAAGATAGAATCTTAGAATCTTAGAATCTCAACAAAAGCTACTTTGCACAGTGGAAAATAAATAACAGTAAATCACACATGCACAAGTATAGACAACTTTTTACAAAAATATTGTACAAATATGTACAACCCAATCTTCGTTATATTAAACCAATCTGAATAATACAACAATCTATGGAATACAAGATATAATGACAATCATGTTGCAGACTCTTTGTCTATCTTTTCCTGTCAATCCTTCGCTCCAGTTCTACTCTCTAGCTGCCCCTTAGTCCATCAAAGGACAACACATAGAGTCTCCAGGAGGGTTAACACCTATCACTGTTGTAAGTCGCTTCTACTTTAATGAACACGGGTTGATCCAATCTTCTCTTCTAGATTGGTCAATACATGAGCTCCATTTTGCCTTCTAGTAGCCTCTTTCATCCATCAAAGAGCTACACATAAGCTCCCCAAACTTCAGTGGTCAAACTCTTTTTATGACTGCTAGTCATGAGCTACTTTGGGTAGCCAACACGCTACCCTCCATCATTCCAATGATACCCAATCCAATCACTGCAAGATCTGCTCCTAGGAGGGTCTTTCAACCATCAAGAAAATTTCTCCAAATGGATCCCATAGGATTCTAGTAAAATTGATCGAAAGCTGATCCATTAACAAGGATCCAAAACCTATAAGAATGTACCAAAGTACATACCTTTTCTTACTATTTAAGGGTCTTTTTCTCTGCTGAAAATTTTGGCCTAGTTAGGGCAAGACCACAGTGACTTCTAGCCCTTGTTTTCTGCCCAGACTTGCTCTCTGTCACTGTGGTAGTCCTTTCTTGAGAGTTCGTTCTAGTATGTTTCAATTATGGTTTGTTCTATCCCTCATATAGGCCTCAACCCTCCTTCTAATCACTGCGACATTCTTCAGAATTTCTCCATAGGCCTGCGACAACCTTGTTTGAGGATAGTCCAACCATAAACAAGCCCCAAATCACTCCAAACCTTGACACCCGCTCCTCATCCCTCTTGCACTGCAATTTGGTCACCAAAACAATCCTAACAGGCCCTGAAATCCTCACTAGTTTCCCTCCTTTTCCTACGACGAATACAAAATAGGTCTCCTTCCTTCAACGAGCTCGTCTTGTGTTGTGTTGCCCACTTTGGATGAGAGAAATGACACTCTAATCACCTAATATTTATATCCAATATGAGGGCTCCAACAAAATGTCATCATAGGGCTTGACAAGCTTTCATAAGGCTTATTAACATCAAGTGACCTTGACCTTGTGCCACCATGCCCACACATAACTTTCAAAAAATCATAACTCCATTTCTACAACTCAGAATCAGATGCTTTTTGATGCATCAGATTCATCTCGATGAGTAATATCATCCGCATCCATCACATGTCCAAATGTATCCATGGTTTTTTCCCAAACAACAATGGGTGCAAAACCCCAACCTTGGGTCCCAAGCCCATAAGTGACTCATGTGGTGCTCCCCTTTCCAAACCCTGAACCCTAGGACTTGGAGTACCTCCCAAGCAACTAAAAAATCAACAGTTCCTCTTAGCAAGGGAGGTACTTCCAAGACTAGGAAGTAAATCATCATCATTATCACTACTCGCAACGCTCGCCCAACTCTTAGTGCTCACCATTGCAGCAATCGCTGCAGCATGAACTAGTCCTCTCTCGAAAGTGTCATTGTCAATGGAAGCATCCTGCTTCTTCTTCTTCTCTTGTATCATTTTCCAACCCCTCCATGATTCCTTCTTAGTAGATGTCGAATCACCCTTGCTCCCCACTGACCATGTGCTCTTCTTGTGCTGGAAAGTCTCCCTCTGAATTTGTAAGATTCTACTAGAACTTGACTCCCTCTTAGCCTATGGAACCTAGACCTTCTTCTTTGGAACCTGTACTTGTACCTTTGAAGCCTGCACCTACACCTACTTCTATGGAACTTGCACCTTCTCCACCTGCTTCTTCTTCCCATGATCTATAGGCTTGCCTGTCATCCTATATAGACCATCCTCTCTAACTCCAAGCACCATTCCTACGTAGCTAAAGCCTCTATATCTGAGTCTTGGTACAAACAATACATCCTTGACCCGCATCACTTGTCCTGTCTCCATCCTACATGGCACAACTCTCGATCCTTGGATCTCCTTCTGACTCTTGTCACCCAACACCATGTGCAACTTCGAGCCCCATTCAGCTAGAGTCTCGAAAATCTCTTGTGACACTCTTCTTCTCACAAGCTCACATACACACAAAGGTGTGCTCTCTATTGTTTTATCTCACCAACTCGTGCACACAAAACAATGAACAATTGTGCCTTTTGATCTATTTATAAGAACTTCAAATTAGTTGTTTCTGGCAATTTCTATTTTTGGAACTCAAACTAGTGATTAATGATTTAACTAACTCATGCAACTCATCCTACCTCAAATTAGAAGTTGAGACTTACTCGTTTGTCTTTTCCCAAAAACTAACTTTCACTAGAAGACAACAAACTGAGCCTTCTATTTCCATGCATAAGTCAAACTACTTCACGAACTGTCCTAGCTTATAGGAACACACCCTATTTTAGGAATTTGTCCTAAATTTTAGGAAATTATCCTAATTTTATGAACTTGTGCATGCTAAGGAAAACTGCTTCTTGATCTTTTTGATGAAGGAACAAATCAAATAAGGACCTTTCTTGCTACTGTTTTCAACAAAACCAAGAACCAAGAACTGAGTCATGCTATTGATTATTAAGTAGTATTTGTCCTCGTCAAGAAAGTGTGAATGAGATATGTAGTTGTTTGTAGTCAAACCAATACTTGGATAAAATTTGGCAGTCTCCACTAGTTCCCTTAAGCGAGAATTATATTTTTAGATATCTATTGAAATTTCTGATACCATTATGTGATAATACAAACCCCTATGTACTGCTCATGACATTAGATTTTCAATTGTACAAGTCACAGTGGTTTCATTTGACTTCTATCCCAATTCTGTTGCTACTCCTTGGTCCTCACTTTAACACCTCTTATTTTCTTTGTACATGCCTTAGGGATTCCTTGAAAGATAAATAAAATGGTGAACATAAGTAAATAATCTGAACTGTAATGAAAAATCTGATATGAATATGCTATTAATTGGGGTTCTAATACCAATGATGTGAGCCAACCCATAATTTTTTTATTATAACTGAAATTTGAAATTCAAAAATTCCAGAACTAGATCTAAAATCCGAAAAATAAAACAAACAAAAAATAAAAAATTAAGAAGGTCCTAACTGAAGCAAAAACTTGAATAATTACAAAATAATAGCAAAGATATGAAGACAAGCAACAGAAAAAAATACTAGTGATTTCAACCAGAATTGGATACTGACTTCGAAGAACAAATGTAAATGCTAGGACGAAGTAGTTTGTATCTGAGTAACCCAGAAAATAAATATGCTACAAAGGAATTCTTCTGAGATGGTATGGCTTCCAGCTCAGGTCAAATCAATAGTAGTATGGATGTTGCCTACCCCAAATAGTCTCTTCCAAAATCCATGCAATAACGCACTTCACAAAAGGCTTCGTCAAGGTATAGATGCCAACTTAGGACCAAGGTAGTATGGATCCTGCCCTTGCCCCAGATTGTCTCTTTCAGACTGTCTTCATAATAATCCTATACTCTAATGTCTAATGGTCATTTTATAGTTAGTATTACCACTTTTTGTAGAAAAGAGGAGCCGCAAACTTTGATTAGTGACACTTATGAGTGAAAGTTGTAGTTGAATATGCATGGAATTACAAAGGATTTTATGATGAGAGGGACATAATTTCTATCTTTTCAGGCTACTTTGAAAATTTTTACACCATGTTTGGGCCTTGGGGATGCTTCATGAGATGCGGGGTGTTTGGTGTATGGTTGGACCATGCTCTTCCATGATGGATTTGGACAGTGGAGGTGGTTTACTATTTTTTGCTAGACCTTGTTTGGATGTTTAAAACACATTCTTCCTTGAAGTGTTGGATAAGTACGGATCTTGGTGACTTCATGTTGTTGATGCATGAAGGGAGTCTATGTGCTTGGAGTAGAGTTGGGTATTTTGGAGGAGGTCATTGAGCCCTAGATAGAATGGGGTTGCTTGGCTTCTTGCATGGAGGTTTACACTTGACATGTGAACTCTTGGATTGAGGGAGTAGATATGTAGGTGTGGGAGTCCTTAAGGTGACACGTGACCTTAGATATGCATTGTCCTTAAGGAGACACATGACCTTGGAGATGCATTAGAGCTTTGGACCTTTGGAGGATTGTTGGACCTTAGAGAGTAGTTCTCATGCCATGGAGGCCTTGCTGGTTAATCATTTTCACCTTTGAGCCTCACACATGTCACTTAGAGTAGAGTGCTTCACATGGGTGGACCTACTTGTGTCTTGCAAGTTTGCTTGTAGTGGACTAGGTACACTTGTTATTGTAGAGCCCCTTTACCTCTAATATAAATAGAGGAAGGAGTGAGTTGTTTGCACCTGCGTTGCAGAGCACTATTTCCCTTTTAGCACCTGCATTGATCCTTATTAGATGAAAAAAATTTCCTCTTGAGCCTTCCTCTTTGATTTTCTTTGGTTCCTTTCCTTTAGTCTCTGAGTGTGTTGATGTCTTTTTTAAGCCAATATAACACTTAATTTTGTGTGAAATTGAGTAAATTTTCCTTTAGTCATTATTTAGAGGTATCCTTCAGTTTCTTAACAATTTTTGAGTGTATGAGTGTTAATCACCTCTGAGTGGCATCACCTTTTTGATAATATTTTGTCTTGGTCTTTCTTTTTTCTTGTCAATTAGGGGTTGTATGCATAGATTGATTGTTAAATTTGGAAAGTAACTTTTACATTACAGTTTAAGTTTGTGTGGTTTCTTTTCGTCAGCAATGCATGGAAGTTGATCTTGTAGAGATTTCCACAAGATGTCTTATCTTTCTTCGTCATAAAGCACGCCTCAATGTCACCCTAATGCATGGAAATGATAACTCTCTTAGGATCAAAGCAGCAACATGAGGGTATGATTAGTCTCCAAAAGCCAACCTTGATGTTGTAGATGGTTGTAGATTTATAGGAGAGTGTGGTAGTTTAGGAATTCTTATCCATTTACCAATCTAGGTTTGAGATCCACTTAGGAGGGGAGGATGAGCTCAAGGGATAAGAGGTGAAATATCCAAGGTAGGATCAGATAGGATTCAAAGTTCTTATCCAAGGTAAATGGTTTTAACAACTCCTGGAAGCTTATGGAAGAGGAAGCTTCGAGATTTTTTTTATTTTTCATGAAATTCTAGAATCAACGCACCCCCAACAAGGGACAACCTGTTGCTTATCAGAGCATATGCAGAACTGAGCAACCTTCTGCTGAACACACAGCCCTAAAAGGCCAGAGTGCACTGGGCTTTAAAAGCATTGATTTGAGGCAGTAAGACTCATAAACTCAGGGATTTAGGAGCGACATGCTTAGGGATTTGTGTAGGGACGATGATAAGGTTCTCATGGATGTTGATTGATCCAGTTTGTAGGCCTATTGACCAGATGCGACAAAATGGTAGAGACAATATGGTCTCTGGATTTGTAGTATTGTTATTGTGTATATGTTGTACATGTTGTACCTGTAGTTTTGTATGTTGTTGCATATGTGGTACTATGTACATATAGTGTTTTGTGCATGTTGCATATGTGGTATTGTCTACATGCTTTTTTATGTAGTGATATTTACATATGGTGTTATGTGCATGTTGTTTATTGATTCATATATTTTAATTTCGAGGATGCATTCAGAATTGCATATAAAATATCATATTAACCAAGTAACTTAACCCATGAAAAAAAAAGGAAAACATAAAAAAAAATAAAAAAATCATGAGATCAAAGGCACACAAACGATTTGATTGCCGAGTTCACCCAATGTGGGTTATGTCTTCGGGCCCTGCTCAAAGCGGGGAGGCATTCTTTTATTAAGTGGCATCAAAGAAATTAGTTACAAGCAACTTTACAAAAAAGATTCCTTATACCGCCAATTCAGATGATGGCCTGAAAATGGAGACCTCTGCTGGAGAAATAGACAACACAGTTGGATTCCTAGCGTGAAAACATGGAAAAATGACTACAAAGTTATCAAATTCTGACACTAGCACCTCTGACCCTCTAAGTGAATCTTTTCAGCATCTCAAAATATCCCTCACTCAATGTTCCACTCCTTTGGACTACTCAGGGTTCCGCGCCTGGACCTCCGTCATTCCTTCGTTGTTGGGTTTCCATGAGCAATTGAATGAAGGTTTAAATATTATGTAGTGGTGTGTTGTAACTTAGGCAGTTTCATGTCCGAGTCTTGACATAGCATATGGTTCAACTGTTGTTTAATTTTGATCGTGGTTTCATCGAGGTTGGTATATTAACGATTCAGCAGTTACATATAATGTTGTTCCACCGGAGTTGGACAGGTCCGTCAGGGGTGGCCGGCCCACCCTTTTTAAATATATATGTGTCGGACCATTGGGGGGAGTGGCGGGGTTGGCAACCGACCACCGCAATTTTTATTTATTTTTGGACCATATTGTTGAATTTTTTCCGCCAAAAAATAAGGGATATTAGACAAATTAAGGAGGCAACAAATTCACCTATTCCAACTGCCATTTTCTATGCATCATGACTATGCCAAATTGTTGCCTCATTAGTGACTGCCACTTGGCCATGTTTGACCATAACTTTGACCAGCTATAACTTGAGCATATGAACTCAGATTTAAGTGTTGTTTGCACTGTTGGAATCAAGGCAAAGAACACTATGATCTGGTCCTAGGTTCGCTTCCATATGAGGACTTTGATTTTTGAGCTATTTTTAAGGCCACTTCTATTTCTAGATCCTCCCAGATCATTCCTCCCCACTAATGAGCTTTTGGACTACCAAAAGCATTATCAGTCAATTTCCAAGTGAGGGAATTGCTCCCTCACTTTCTTCGTCTCCATCCATCAAGCCTTACTTTGATGCATTCCTTTGAAGCCAATACAAAGGTACTCCATGTCTCCCTATTGTGAAGTCATGGTCTTCCTATCGATAATGATGTCCTCTAGTAGGTTGTCCAAGTATTCAGGTGCAAAATCATCCACTGTAGGAACCTGTCCAACCTCTTCGATTTCCATTATCAATGGAGGTTCATAAAGCTTCAAGTTTGCAACGTTCACCACTGAGTACATCTGCGTGTATACTGGATAATCGAGATGGAAAGAATTGTCTCCAATCTTCTCCAATATGGTGAATGGGCCATATCAGATTGGTCGGAACTTCTTTCCTTCCCATTTATTATGTCTTTGTTGATGTGGAGCGACACTTTGTATCCAACCTAGAACTAGTGATCGACTCGGTGTTTGTCATGTCAGTCTTTGTATTGAGCTTAACTCTTCTCCAAGTGCTCCTACACTGCTTGGTGAATCATATGAATTCGTTGAATGAAATTTCGCACTTTGTCCATGTAATATTCCCTATCTTGATCTAGTCAAAATGGACGGAATCTACCCATGGTATTCACTGTGGTATTTTCCCATGTTATCATCCCATGGTATTTGCCTTTAGTTTTCAAAGGAAAATAATAAAATAGGGTCTTTAGAGATTCCATCAAACCTATAAAAGGGGATAGAAGCTAAGAATTTTGATCATTTGGGTTTATCTATATTGTTGTGTTTTTCTTGAGAACTTGGCGTGGCCAGTTCCAGTTTGATCATGGGGACAAAAATATCATGGGTGTTATTTTGTCTGGTGGATCCATCTAGGATCCATGATTGTGCTTCATTGCATTTGTCTTCTCTTTTGATAAGAATATGTGCATTCCATTGCAGGGGCTTGAAATTTATTGTATGGTCATGTATCATTTTCTTCAGTGATTATTATAAATAAAGGTTGCATTTCCAGATCCTGTTGTGTTCAGTGCTTTGATTGCCATTATTTTTAAATAGAACACCTAGATGTGCCTGATTGGTTGATTATTTCATTGTTCGGGATTTTACAGTGGTATCAGAGCTATGCATCCTGCTAGCCTAAGGGTTTTTTGCAGGGAACTTCGGTGGGATTTATTCTCACCCTAGCCCGCATTTTCATCTTCAATGGTAATATCACCTTAGTATTTTCATATGAAAAAAGAGGATATTATATCATTTACACCATCATAAGGGGAGGAAAAATATTGAGAAGTGAACCAGATCTAAGTTGAGACTGTAGCCCTCCACTGCAGATATCAAGCGTGGGAATGCTATGATTATTCTCATTGCAGCAATGTGGGTCGATTCATAGTGTGTTGTTCTAGACAGAACCCAGGGGTCATCTCAATCACTCAAAGCAAGTGAGCAGATTTAAATACATTGTGGTTAAGAGCTTCATTTGTTACACTACGCAACAACACTCAAATTAGTTTTGGGCGCAAGGGGTATGTCCAAACTCACACGATCATGCTAAAATTTATTAATGGTCAATGTATGAGTTCCATGAATTGACGTGATTTGTTTCCATTATCAAATCAATGGTTAGAGCCATTTCTAATTATTGCATGGTGTAACATATGGGTTGCATGAAAGGGAGTTTATTTTATTTGAAAGAGTTTATTTGAAATTAAGTGAATTAAGTGGAGTGCTATTTGAAAATAAAATAAAATAAGTGTTCAAAGATAGTGGCCATATTTTTTCTTAGGTATTTTACAGTGGTATGGAGGCTAAAGATTTATCATTTGCTTAGTATATATTGATTTCTTAGGAGGATGTTATGTTATCTCCAATAGCTTGAGCTAGCTAGACCTAGGTTTTCAATTGATCTGCTCCTATTATATTTGAGTGGTATCACCACATAGGAGATCTAGATCAAGGTTATTATTGCAAGAGAACAATTTATTATTATTTCTACAAGGGTTTATTATCTATGCTCAAAGGAGGTAAATCAGTTTTATTGAAGAAAGCGAAGGAGAGAGAAAAGACCAAGTGTTGAAATCTGTTAATGCCAAGCCATAATGTCATCGCTTTACTTTTGGAAATGCCTCAGGAATCAACATAGTAGTACATCCACTGGTCCTCTATGTTGCAATACTTCGGTGGATCAAAAATGGAAACAACGTGCAGATCAGAAGCAAGAGCAGAACAACAGGCCTTTCTCTCAAAAGATCCATGCTATCCTTCAACAGTCAAAGGATATCTGAAAGGAAGATGTCAGAAGCAAGTATCTCTTTGCACTTGGATTTGAGTTGCAGTGTATAAAGTCAGGAGATTCCCTTCTTAAGTTGGAGGAATTAGACACATGTATGTATAAGGTGGGGCAGATAGAATGGAAGAAGCTCAGTTGGGATCTCAAGCCATCCATGATTACATTGATACAACCCAAACTTTGGGAACATCCTTGTGAAGAGGTCAGACTCACAATTGATTATTGTCTAAGCAGGGTCATAGCTCTAACATCGTCACTATTGCCCTTAAACAATGATCTCATGCGAGATATATTCCGGATGATAGTAGAAGCCCTTCAATGATTGAATAACATCATGCTTCTTACATTTCAGAAGTGGTGCAGAATTTAAAAATTCATAGCAGAATTCATCTTTGGCACATTCATGCTGAATCTAGAATGTGATGAGTTGATATTTCAGTTGCTCTAAGACTTTTACCCTAGTATTACATTATCTCATTCATACCATGTCAAAACAAGCATGCAAAATATTGTGTCTCTATTCTTAGAAGGTGATGCTGACATCTGCAAGATAATAAGATCCAAATTGTTGACCATTTGGATGAAGGAACCACAGGGATTACCAATTGCCTATGATCTAGTCAAGAAGTTGGTCAAGAAAAACATAAATTTTCTCAGAACGGTGTTGAATAGGAAGGAGTTGAGAAGGATTGATGGAAGAAGCAAGAACAAAATCTGCAGCAATAATGAACTAAGGAGGAGAGGGATATGATTTATTTGCAAGGGACCTTGGGCCCTTAACCATTCATGTCCAGGTGATAAGGAGCCAACACGGGAAGATCATGGGGATTCATCCATATTTGGGTTCATCGGTTTTCAAAAGAGAACCTATGAAGGATCCAACTAGTCAAGTATAGATGGTGAGAAACAACACCATGTTTTTCAGAGAAACTTGCAGGACAAGCCAATGATAATCAGTCAGCTTGACAAAGTACATGGGGAAAGGAAGGAGGGAATTCCTCTTGATGATGAGGTAGTTGAGTCTATAGATATCTAGGAGAACATACTTAAAGAGTTTGAGCAATTAGGTATAGATAACAGTCCACCAATACATCCATGTTTGACAATCAGAGAGGGTGGACAACTTATCCCCGCATGTGGAGAAGGCCAAGAAGAAGACATTCAAGGAGAACCAAATGAGGAGCCAGTAATAATAAACCAACATTATGAGCATGATCATGTGGGGAATCATGACAAATATAGTATGCAGGATGATCCATTTATGGAGGGTCAGTCAAAGGTTCAAGTTGAAGCTCTGGTCATGGGGCATCTGGTGCAGAAAAATACAGAGACACTCAGTAGGGCACGATAATTTCCAGTAGAGGAATTTCGAGAAAGGATCATGCATTTCAAGACAGATCTTATGATGTTGAAGTAGAGAGTCTGGATAGTCCGAGACACTGACTTACAAGAGAATAGAAAATTTGAGGAGCTCATAGGGGTATGTATCGAATCAACGATCCAGCTGTCTAGTGTTGAGAAACGACTCAAGTCCCTCACAAGGAAGCAAGAGGAGTACAGTTGGGAGTTCCAGAGAAACCCTCTATAGGAGTACATAGATAAGGCTTGCAACACTACCAATCCCCCCTTATACATTTTGAAGAGTAGGGAAAAGTTCTCCAAATGTGTCATGTTGGGTGTCGAGTGGAGCAACATGAGTTGAGTATCAAGCAACATCAACATAGTAGATTTGCAGGTATTCAACCTTCCCAAGGCATGGATTGGCGAGAAATTATGAGTTGGTAGTCTATTGATGGGTTGATTCCTAAGATGACACTCACAGCCAAGGGAATATTTTGGCTTGGGCTCTTTGGCACAGGCAGTGATGGAGGGTTGAGATGGGACCATAACCCATAGGTCCCAGGACTTAGGTGGCATTGGGATCCAAGAGAATCCATTTGGGCCAGGATTGGCGAGAGGATTGTTTGGGATCCAGATGAATCCATCGAGGGAAGGATTGGTCAGAGGATTGTCTGGGATCTAGGTATCGAAGGATCCATTCAGGATCATGTAGCATGGAGGTATGGAATAACACACTCGGTTGTATGGGATCCTGGTATCAAGGCTTATGTTGTGATAGCAGTGAATTGATTGAGGGCAAGTAATCTTTGGGCAGGAGGATTTGTAATATTCCATTTCTTGATCTAGTCAAAATGGACAGAATATGTCCATGCTATTTACCATGGTATTTTCCCATATTATCAACCCATGGTATTTTCCTTTAGTTTTCGAAGGAAAATAATAAAATAGGGTCTTTAGAGAGTCCATCAAACCTATAAAAGGGGATAGAAGCTAAGCATTTGGATCATTCGGGTTTATCTAACTTGTTGTGTTTTTCTTGAGAACTTGGAGTGGCCAGTTCCAATTTGATCCTAGGGATGAAAACCCCATGGATGTTATTTTTTTTGGTTAATCCATCCAGGGTCCATGATTGTGATTTAGTGCATTTGTCTTCTCTTTTGATAAGAAGTTGTGCATGCCATTGTAGGGGCTTGAAATTTATTATAAGGGCATGTATCATTTTCTTCAATGTTTAATATAAATAAAGGTTGCATTTCCAGATCTCGTTGTGTTCAGTGTTTTGATTGCAATTATTTTTAAATAGAACACCTAGATGTGTTAGATCGGTTTGTTATTTCATTGTTAGGGATTTTACAGTCCATGTCAACTTGCCCATTGGAATCTTCATCTCTCCCAAAGACCATGTCTAAGGGATCTTTTGGAAAATAGACAAAGCATGTCTCGAACGATGAACTCTGAGTGGATGAATGCACTGCCCGGTTGTATGCATGTTGTACATAAGGAAGTTACTCGTCCCACAACTTGGGATGCTTGCCACAATAGCCTCGGAGTAAGTGTATCTCTGTGCGATTGACAACCTCTATTTATTAGTCGGTATGCGGATAAAATGTTGTGCTTGTCTTCAACTTTGTGTCCATCATTCTCCACAAAATCATCCAAAACTCTCCAAGAAAGCGAGAGTCTCGATCATACGCAATGGATGTGGGAAACCCAAAATGGACCCATACAAATTGGAAGAAGAGATGAGCAGTCTCCGCTACAATGACCCACTTTTACAAGGAATTAATACACACATTTTTCTAAATATATCCACAATGACATATAAATAGTCATGACCTCTCCTAGACAAAGGAAAACCGCCTACAAAATCCATTGACACACTTTCCCATGGACAACTTGAAACAAGGAGTGGTGTGTAGAGCCCTAGTTTTCTATTAGTGGGCTTGCTAACGTGACGCAACACACATCCCTTTACATATCAAGTCACAATATTTTTCATGTGAGGCCAGTAACACAACCTTTGTAAATGACACAAAGTTTTCCCTACACAAAAATGACCCGACACAAGAGAGGTATGTGCCTCTTTGATTACATATATTCATTGATTTCCGAGGATACAAAGTTTAATGAGGTGGTACAATAAATTTCCCTACAAATTGTAATTATCCACCTGCGATCCATGAGTCAGCTTTCCATAAATCTCCTTAAAATCATCATCATCAACATATTGTTCAACTTTGTTATATACCTAGGGGGGATAATATGGGGTACAACGGGAGGTACCCAAGGTAATAATGTAATAATGGGATGGGCCATAGTAATAAATAAGGTGGTTAACCCATATCATGTAAGGGACCACAAGTAGTTAGTAATAATATAATGGGCCCATGGTATTAGTTTGATGGTATGAGGGAACCATGGTAATGACCCATGGTATTGTATGTATGAGGCCTATATAGAGGCTAGAGACTCCACATGGAGAGGTGTCAAGGAATGGTGTCAAGGATTATTGTATGAACAAGCATATGGCTTGTGGAGTGTTCTCCTTCCTTAAGGAGTGAATGTATGGTGTTGCCCTACCTTAAGGGTTTGGTATCAATAAAGAAGCATTTCTATATATTTCTATCTTATTATTCTTGGGTATACTTATATTTTCATATCAGATCTATAACAAGTGGTATCAGAGCTATAACAAACTTAAATTTCAAAAGATAAAGAGGCATTTTGCAAAACTATAGATGCAAAATAGGAGGGCGAGAAAGCATAACTGCCATTTTATTGTTGGTGATCTTCTTGTATTTTATTACCAAGTGAAACTGTTGAAGGAATCCCATCCATACGAAATGACATGCTTGTTGAAGCTTGGTCTACGACTGAAGGCACTGCAAGGGCTGGTGATCTGTGTGAATGATTGTATCCTTGTTGATCAAATAGCGCTTCCACTTGTTCACACTTTGAACTAAGGCATACAACTCCTTGTCATATGTGGGATAGTTCACAACAAATTGGGAGAATGTCTCTGAATGGTAACATATAGGTTTCCTTTTTTGCAACAATACATCTCCCATGGCATATCCACTGGCATCTGTCTTGATATAAAAAGGCTTCTTGAGGCCAGGTAAGGCCAAAACTGGTGCGGTGTTGATCTTCTCTTTCAGTGTATCAAAGGCTTTCTACTGCTTTCCTCCCCACTGAACGGTTTGCTTCACACTCTTTAATGCATGTAAGGAGGATGCAATGATGGAGTTGTTGGAAAAGAACCTTCTCCAATATTGTACTGCACCAAAAAAGATATGAACCTCTGTAATATTGGTGGGTTTAGGCCACTTTACAGTCACATCAATTTTAGAAGGAACTATTTTCAATTGTCCACCTCCAACTATGTGACCTAAGTAGACCAAAGAGGTCTTCCCACACTCACATTTTGACATACAATTTTTCTTTTTACAAAACATCAAGCACTTTTTAACATGACACACATGATGATCCCATGTCCTACTATAAATAAAATTGTCATCAAGGTACACAAGTACAAAATCATCAAGAAAAGGCCTAAAAGTATCATTCATCACCCTCATTAATGTGGTTGGAGCATTACACAGTCCGAATGGTATCACCAGCCATTCAAAGGACCCATGTTTCGTCTTGAATCTAGTCTTCCATACATCCTGTTCTGCAATCTTGACCTGATGATAACCACTGCGCAAGTCCAGTTTTGTGAAATAGATAACATTTTTCAATTGATCTAACAAATCATCAATGTGAGGGAGAGGGTACTGATTCTTCACCGTTATTTTGTTGAGTGCCATGTAGTCTATGCACATCCTCCATGTGCCATCCTTTTTTAGCACCAACACGATAGGTGAACCACATGGAGAAGAACTTGGTCGTATGGCCCCTTGGTTCAATAATTCCTGTACCTACTTCTTTATCTCCTCCATCTCGATAGTTGACAACCTGTACATATCAATGTTCGGTAAAGGAGCATCCTGCTACAAGTGAATCTCATGTTGAATCTCACGCTTTGGAGGAAACCCACTTGGTTCTTGAAAAAGCCCAACATAGTTAGAAACAATTTCATACAATTCCTTTTTATGAGTGGGATCACAACCTTGGAAAGCTTCAGATGTCTCAACATCTTTTTCTCACAACCATGAGCATGCACCCTTTGCCGGAATTAATCAATCTCTACATCTCACCTGCACTTACAAGACTGACACTGATTTTTGTGCAATGAGCTCTAAAAATATATTCCACCTCATCTTTCATAAGATGAAACTTGTTTTCATGGCGAAAGAAATTTGCTTTCCTATCATACAAATACGAACTCCCCAATACAATACCACATATATCCAAGGGTACAACATCAAGATAAACCTCATCAACTAGTTTGGATGCAATCACAAATCTAGCTCTACACTACTTGGTTACATGTAATTTTTATTTATCACGCACCCAACCAAGCAGGTATGCTTTCAAATGAGGCTTGGTCTCTAATCCTAACTTTTTAACCAAGGATTCTGAAATCAAATTTTCTTTTGAGCCCGAATCAAACAAGGTTTCCACTTTAGTATGTTTCATGCCAACTCTAATGTGTCAATTCTCTTTTGTTTGTTAACAAGAGGCTCATTTGAAGAACTTGTAGTTGCATGTGATTCATAACTTTCATTAGCATGAGGAGAAAGAGTACCTTGTGTGCCCATTGTTGTGATCAACGTCTCATTACCGGAATCAGATCCAAGGTCCTGTTGCGCAGTTTCCACTAGATTTATCTTGCATTTCCCCCAAATCTCTTTGATTTCAACTCCGAATGCAATTTCCAACAGTGTTCTTCATCATGGCCTTCCTTCTTGCAATGTGTGCAAGATGGCTTTGCTCCTTCGTCCTTCTTGGTTGTAGTTGCGTTCTTGTCCTTTCTCTTGTCTTTTCCTTTGAACTTGCCATTATGAGGTTTGAAAGATGATTTCTTTGGTTGCTCTTCTTTATCATTCTTGCCCCTTCTTTCAAGGTGAATGGCCTTCACACTAGCCACATAAATAGTAGTAGACTCAAATAATAACAAAGAATGTATGATGTAACTATGTAAAGCACCAATATACTTTGTTACAGTTTCGAGAGAATCAAGTGAAATGCCAAAATTCAATGCTTATTTTCTAAATTCTTCTGTGAAGCTTTATACATTTTGACCCTTTCCTTGCCTTAAATATTTCCATTCCATTAAAGCCTTTTGTCGATAACCCAAAGGATAAAATTGATATTTTAATGCAAAAACAAAATTGGACCAAGAAGAAAGGAGATTACCCAAGTTTTATTGCCTTTATGCAACTTGCTCTCCCACCAGACGATATTGGTGCCACTCAGCCGAAGAGATGCTAATTGGATCTTTGCCTCATCTTCCTCGATCTGTTGAATCCGGCAATAAACCTTGATCTGTCTAATCCAATTGTTTAGTTTCTCTGCATTACATTCTCCATTATATGTGGGCAAATCAAACTTTACATCTAGCTTTTAAAATGGCTTCTTAGATGTATTTATATGATGCATGTTAGAGTGATGAGAAGAAGAAGAAGAAGAACTATCACTAGAGGATGGAGAGGGCAGTTCAGGAGAACCTCCTCTTCCACCTTCATGATTTACCAATGCATGGTAATTTGGATCTTTCTTCTCAGGCCTGATTGTCTTCTCATACTCTGCAAACAACCTGTCAACTTTCTATGTTGTGGTGAAGAATATATTGCGATAATTTCGCTCTTCCTTGATTCAAGCTTCCTCATCTGTCATGTTCCGTCTTCTTGGTGCACACCCCACTTCGGGATCAAATGATTTAAGTTTTCCTTCACCTATTTGGAGCTTGCTCTTGGTTAGAATTCACTCATGCAACTCGCATCAAGAATAAGGCTTCTCTAATACCAAACTTGATCCAGATCTTTTAACTTCAAGGATGCATTCAAAATTGCATATAAAAGAGCATATTAACAAAGTAACTTAACACATGAAAAAGAAGCGGAAAACATAAAGTAACCATGAGATCAAAGGCAGACAAACAATTTGATTATGGAGTTCACCCGGTGTGGTCTACGTCTTAGGGCCCTGCTCAATGTGGGGAGGCCTTCTTTTATGAAGTGGCATCAGAGAAATTAGTTACAAGCAACTTTACAAAAATGACCATCATACCTCCAATTCGGATTATGGCTTGAAAATGGATACCTCGGCTGGAGAAATGGACAACACGGTTGGATTCTTGGCATGAAAATGTGTAAAATCAACTATAAACTTGTCAAATTCTGACACTAGCACCTCTAGCCCTCTAAGGAAATCTTTTCAGCATCTCAAAAGATCCATCGCTCAAGGTTCCACTCCTCTAGACCGCTTAGGGTTCCGCGCCCGGACCTCCGCCACTCCTCCGCTGCTGGGTTTCCATGAGCAATTGAATGAAGATTTAAATATTGTGTGGTAGGTGGAGCCACCAAAGTGGGTCGTTGGCCCATTGGTAGCAGTGTCACATTGTAAGGAGGTGGTTCAGTGTTAGAATCTTGATAGAGCATATGGTTCAACCGTTGTTTAATTTTGGTTGTGGTTTCAACGGGGTTGGTATATTTATGTTTCGGTAGTTAATATGATTTGTCAACGGTTACATATAATGTTGTTCCACCGAGGTTGGGCGGGTCCATCGGGTTGGCCTGCCCACCCTTTTAAAATATATATGTTATATATATATGTGTGTGTGTGTGTGTGTGTGTGTGTTGGACTGTCGGGGGGGTGGCGGGGTTAACAACCCGTGTTATGAAACCAGCTCACAAAAAGATAGAAAAGATAGATGAATGCCTTAGAAATAAGCCTCTTCGAGGGGGAAACCTCCTTTACATTACACAAATTAACAATTCTTAGATGATACAAATGACAAGACCTCATTTCTATATATAGGAGTCGAAGGGGTCATAACATATTCAAAGCTGACCTAACAATAATAATGTAAGGGCGCAATAATAACAATAGTGGGCTTCTATGGGGCACAATAATAACAATATGGGGACTACATGGGCACAACAATATAATAAGGGGGTTGTACTAATAAAAATAAGGGGTTACACTAGTAGTATAGGGACCTAACATGCCCCTCTCCTTCAAAAAGTGTTGTCCTCAACGCTTGAGTAGTTATTCATGCTTTTGTATAAAATTGTTGTCCTCCCATGTGGAATCTTCAGCAGGTAAGTTCTTCCACTTGATGAGATACTCTGCAATTGATCAATTTTGTAGCTATCAGGTTCTTGTTTCTATGACTGCTCCAGGTTCCAATATGATTTTTCCTTCCTCATCAAGTTCTGGAAATATTGTTTGAACTGGGATCTTCTGCAACTTTTGAATGAGTGGCCACACTTCTTCATCCTTCTTCCATTCATCCCTTGTTTCGTTTATCCAATCTGGTTGGATAATAGAAATAGCACAAAACAATTCTTCCATATCCTTATCCTTTCTTGAGAGTGCATCTGCAACAACATTTTGCTTCCCTTTTTTGTAGATGATTTCAAAGTCATAACCAAACATCTTTGTGACCCATTTTTTTGTTCTTCTAAAGATAATCTTTGTTCTAAAAAGTATTTAAGACTATCATGGTCCATTTTTACCTTGAAGTGTCTTCCCATTAGGTAAGGTCGTCATTTATTGAGTGCATGTAGTATTGCCAACATTTCCTTCTCATAATAGCTTGCTTGAGATGTAGCTGTAAAAATACCCAATCGCCTACATCAAAACTTCTTTCACGGTGATGTGGATCTGCCTGTTGTTTCATTTGATTCTGCACCAAAGTGGCATTATCCTTTAAAACTTGGAGAACTTGTTCTTGATGATCAATGCGATCTTTCAATGTTTGAATCTTTTTCTTCTTGATATGTCCTTCTATCTTGAGAGTTTTAGGAGTAGTAATTTCGTCCAATGCATTACAAGATATGGTTGGATTCATTTCTTGACGCTCAATGTGATCTTTCACTTCTTGAACATTTTTCTTCTTGATATGTCCGTCTATCTTGATAGTTTGAGGAGTGGTACTTCCGACCAATGCATTACAGATATGGTCAGATTCATTTCTTCTTTCTCGATGTGATTTTTCACTTCTTGAACCTTTTTCTTCTTGACATTTCCTTCTATCTTGAGAGTTTGAGGAGTGGTAATTCTTGTTAATGCTTTAAGAGATATAGTCAGATTCATTTCTTCTTTCTCTGGCGCTGGTTCCTGGTGTATATCCTCTTCTTTTGATGTTTCTTGATACTTTTCCTTCTCCTCTTCACATTCAATGTAAAATAATTTCTTCTCAGCACACTTATGACATTTAATGTATTTTTTATCACAATTTTAACAAAGTCCTTTTGCTCTTTTTTCTTCCAATTGCTGTGGTGTCAATCTTGTAGGTTGTGGAAAGCTAGGAGAAACAACACTTCCATCTTTATAGTTGTGAGGGGTAGAATTCCTTGTTTCCATAATTTTTCTTTCCACTTTTCTTGCCAACCTGAATGCCTTCTCTAATGAATCATGTTCCCAAAGACGAACCTAATGTTGAATGTTATCCTTTAAAGTCCCTATGGAGACATCAATCCTCTGCTTCTCTGGAATATCATTTTCCCTTATATTCAATTTTTGAAAGTCCTCAATGTGCTCTGCCATTGAACAATTTTGTTTGAGAATTATCAATTGGCTAAAGAAGGTGTTTCTTTTTGTATCCTCATAATGTGATATCATTTCCTCTGTGAAAATTGACCACGTAACAAGTAGTTGACGAGAACAAAGTCCTTTATACCATAAAAATTAATTTGGTTCTAAATAATTAGATGCAATACATACCTTTTGTAACAATGGTACACCATGTAGATCAAAATATTTCTCCATATGTAGTATCCAATTTACCGAGTCCTTGCCATCAAACTTCCTCATCTCACTTTTTCTTGATTTTAGGAGCTCGATCTTGAAATGATTGTAACTCTGTAATTTCGGATCTTTAAGTTCTGAAACTTCGGCCTGTAATAGCACTCTGAGTCCTCTTTCTAACTACGCAAGTCTGATCGCAATTGGATTCTCGAAGAAATATTTATTCCCAATCTCCCATGATGACCTAATTATAGACTTGTTCAGTAGAGCAAACTTGCATGAAGTGTCACGTGTCATTCAACGTTAGGTTTTGAAAATAATACCCAACAAAATACAGTCCATCTGATTTCTGTCACTTTTTATGAAATTTGAATCAGATGCTCAAAGAGATACTTATGGCGATTTTCCCCAGGTCACATGTTTGGGATGTAATTCGGGAGCTTACAGAGACCCTAAATTTCTTGGAATATATCTCTGAAAATATAGCAAAACAAGCTCTGAATTTGGACCCGAGGTTTAGCGCGATTTCATCTCAAATGAGTTTTTTTTCGCTTCTAAAACGTCGCAGAAACAAAGTTATAGCAAAAATTCCACAATGTCCTGTTTGGAGCAGCGAAACCCTAGAATCCAAAGCTTTGATACCAAATGTTATGAAACCAGCTCATAAAAAGATAGAAAAAGATAGATGAACGCCTTAGAAATAAGCCTCTTCGAGGGGGTAGCCTCCTTTACATTACACAAATGAACAATTCTTAGATGATACAAATGACAAGACCTCCTTTCTATATTTAGGAGTCTAAGGGGTCATAATATAATCAGAGCCGACCTAACAATAATAATGTAAGGGCACAATAATAACAATATGGGGACTACATGGGCACAACAATATAATAAGAGGGTTGTACTAATAACAATAAGTGGTTACACTAGTAGTATAGGGACCTAACAACCTGCCACTTCAAAAATATTATTTTTATTTTTATTTTTGGACCATATAGTTGATTTTTTTCCACTAGAAAATAAGGGATATTAGAAAAATTAAAGAGGCGATAAATTCACACGTTTCGACTGCCATTTTTCTTTCACCGTGACTCTGCCAAATTGTTACCTCATTAGTGAATGCCACTTGGCCAAGTTTAACCTGAACTTTGACTAGCTATAACTTTAGCATACGAACTTGGATTTGAGTGTCATTTGCACCATTGGAATCAAGGAGATGAGAACTACGATTTGGTCCTAGTTTCGCTTCCATCTGAGGATTTTGATTTTTGAGCTATTTTCAAGGCCACTTCTATTTCTGGATCCTCCTGGATTATTTATGCAATGTTTTGTACATATGGTGTTATGTGCATGTTGGATATGCGATTTTGTGTACATATGGTGCTTTGTGCATGTTGCATATGTGGTGTTGTGTACATATGGCGTGGTGTGCATGTTGTGCATATAGTGTTATGTATATGTGGTGTTGTGTGCATAATTGAACATGTGGTGGTGTGTAATTTTTGTACATGGGGTGTCGTCAGGTGGTGTTGTGTACATTTTGTGCATGTGGTTCTATGTACATATGATTTTGTGTACACGTTGTGCAGGTGGTGCTGTGTACATGTGGTGTTGTGTACACGTTGTGCAAGTGGTGTTGTGTACATGTGGTGTTTTGTACACGTTGTGCAGGTGGCACTGTGTACATGTGGTATTGTGTACACATCATACATGTTGTGTTGTGCACATGTGGTACTATATTATGTGTATTATGTAGTCATTGCATCGTGACATGTGTATTGGTTGTGTTGTACTCTTTGTCTGTATATGTATGGTGTTGTACACCAAGTGTAGGTGTATGTATTGTGTTGCATTGTACACCAGGGGTAGGTGTATGTGTTGTGTTGTACACCAGGTGTAGGTGTATGTGTTGTGTGGTACAATGTGGGTAGGTGTATGCGTGTGATGTACATTAGATATATGTGTACGTGGTTGAAGAGAAGAGAAGCATTGGGTGCTTGCCGGATGTGGCAACTGATCCAATGTGTGTACAGAAAGGAAAAAGGACAAAGGCAGAAGAAAAAAACCATTTGAAGGATAAGTATCAGTATTTTATTTAAGTTTTTAATTATGCACATGATTTATGATTCTGAGATATGATGGTTACATGTGATCTATGATTTTGGTTTATGATGATTGCATGTGATTCATGATTTCTATTTATGATGATTACATTTTGAGCTAACTGGATGTGATAAGCGTATACCTGATTATTTTTTTCAAAGAGCCAGTTTCACTTGTTTTGATAGGAAGTAAATAGATTTGCAAGTGTACCTTACTGATGGGCCACTGATGAGGTATGATGTGAATTTATTTCAATTTATTTTGAGTCTAATGGAAATTATGTGCTTGGTACAGTAAATCATGAAAATTCTCAGTTGGGTGGTTGGGACTAACTGTAAGAATTAGCAGCAACAACAAAAGGAATTAAAACAGGCAACAATATGTTGGTAAGGCATTCAAGAGCAGGGCCATTGTGGGACACTGGTACTCAATAATGTCCATTGATTTCCATGAGCATGTTATGACTAGTATGTTGGTTTTGAGGTAGGGATATGCCTTGGCTTTTGGACCTTCCGATGCGAAGAAAATTTTCCAAGGGAGGGGTCACCCAATGGACTGTGTAGAGAGAAGGGGATGCCCACGGAAGTTAGAAGGTGAGTGACTACACAAATGTGGTGACTAGATTACACAAGGGACTATGTAGCAAATAAGGGAAGGTTGAGGAATACATTGATTTTGGTCATTAGCATTGCCAAATGGAATCAGAAGCACATTGGGAGTGTGCCTTGGAATAATGAGACAATAATTGTTCACTGAGAGGACAAGTGGCGCAAGATTGTAGCGTTGGACATTGTATTTTGGACTTCTTTGGAAGGAGGTGAATCCTGGTACTACTTTTGAGGGTGGAGGTGTGACCCTTTGGATTCCCTTATTGTTGATACAGGCACAATATCCTTTTATTTGTTGGTTAGAGAAAATGTGCATATGTGTATATTCGTATATTACTATAAATATTGTATCAAGATGTGTTTATAAATCTCCATGGAAAATATGGTTATTTGTTGGTGATATGAAATCTTGGGCAAACTTGTAAATGCTATGTGAGCTCCCTCATCAGTTAAAACATATGTTTAGGATTGTCCCATTTACCCAATTATGCAAGAGGTTTATGTGTCAAGTTATATGTCTTTTATGTGTCATGTGTGAGAAAATTATGAGTTAATTAGCTGCTTAAATAACATGGACAACAAATGAAATGCAGATAAATATACACAAAAAAATCATAAGACAAATCTGATCAAGGAGTTCACCCTCTAGTACTAGGCTACATCTCCTAGGACCTCCTTCAATGGCTAGGCCCTCTTGGAATTATTTGGTCAAATGTCTGATTACAAGATTCTTCTCAACTCCAATGGCTTTGAATACTATACCATTGGGTTCATAGGACCCAAAAACCCCAAAAATGACTATTATATCTCTGAAAAATGACTTTGGCTGATCTGGGCATGACCTCCTTCCCTGGTGGCCCTGGGCTTCCCTGAACTTCCCTATGGAAAAATCACCTATAGAAGTATTCTATTGCCTTTGAAACCTATTCTATTTTCTTCAAAAGGTAAAAGTAATCCAAAATTGACTATTCATTTTCTAAACTTGGTCAAAATACCATCAAGTTATGGTCTTTTCAATTTTTCCCTAGGAATCTCCAAATCTAGAAAACTTCAGTTAATCCCGCTAAATTTGGGGGCGGTTCCAGATTTGGGGGAATGCTCCAAAATATTTGCCAAGTTAACTGGAAGTTAATGCAAACCGTAACCCACAGTTCAAGGAGGCGGTCACATGTGGCAGTTAAATTTGTTGTTACCTCTAAATCTTCCACCTTTAACTCATTAAATTTAATTCATGCCCATACATTATTAAGAATTAATGTGGTGGTATAGTGGTATGGTTGTTGGCTTGTGGAGGGGAGGTCATGGGTTTGACCCTGTCCTCCACCAATTTTTTTAACAAAACATATAAACCATGTTCGACCATTTGGGAGCTTCCACGTGGGAGCCTCTGGGCTTGCCACATGGCAGCCTCTCATTGGCCCATCCAAAACCAACAAATTGCACCACATCACCCAAATGGAAACCAACCACAAGGCGATGCTTGGCGAGCCCTCATTGGGCGTTGACCACCTTTGACCTTCTCATTCACCTGCCCAATCACCTTACACGTCAGTAATACGGACGTCTAACTAGGCAATACCTGCAAATTTTTTTTTTTATGTTTGGTGAAATGGTTAGCGGGCTCTAACTTCCTCATACAAACTTCGATTTGAGTGAAACAAGTTGTGTTGGGATTGTATCACTGAGATGGACACGGTCGTTCAGGTTTCACATGATTCCAAGCACTTTTATTTTTCAGCTAATTTTTTCGCCTAATCTAGATTCTGATCAATTGGTTAAAGAAAATGTGCATGAGTGCATATGTGGTTGTTATTGTAAATATCGTAATGAGTTGTGTTATAAGGCTTCAGTAAACTGTGTTTTTCATGTGTTCAATAGGATGTCATTATAAATACTGCATCGAGCTATGTTATAAAGCTCCATTGGCAATATATTTTGTTTTTAGCGGTTTGCTGGCCATAGGTGTCATAGAACACTGAGGACAATGTTACCCCAAGGGGTACGGTTTTGTAATAGCCCGTGGTTGAATTTCCATGTAAAAAATATAATACCAAGGTCACAGGACACGTATTCCAAGCTGAATGGTGGGGAAAACATCCTAGTGGGTGTCACTTTTGGTTTGTTTATGGCAAAGGAAATTGACAAAGGCATTGACAATGGAAAAGAGGCATTAATTGATATTTATTTATGGAAATAAAGGAAAATAGGAGAAGAGGAAGGTGAAAAGTTATAGATTTTCATGGGAGGGAAATTTAAGGAAAAAATGAAGGAAAATGAAGAAATTAGAGGCTTCAATGATAAAAAGGATTTTGAGGATCAATTCATGGCTTTTTTCAGTGATAGCCTTTTGACAATTTTGAGTTGACCCTATACTACTAGTGTAAACCATTATTGTTATTAGTGCAACCCCCTTATTGTATTATTGTGCCCATATAGTCCCCATGTTATTTTTATTATGCCCAATGGAAGCCCACTATTGTTATTGTTGTGCCCCTACAATATTATTGTTATGCATGCTCTTATTGTATTGGGACCCCTTTGACTCCTATATATATAAAGGAGGTCTTGTCATTTGTATCATCCAAGAATTGTTCATTTGTGTAATGTAAAGGAGGTTTCCCCCTCAAAGAGGCTGATTTTGAAGTCGTTGATCTATATTTTCTTCTATTTTGTGAGTTGGTTGCATAACATGAGCACACTCGCATACTCTTGCACCCTTAGAGTATTTTTGGAGTATGCTTGGAGCACTCTAGAATTCACTTATATTAGAGAAAGAAGGAAAAATAAAAGAAGGAAAGCACAAGAGAACAGTTGGAGCAGCAACTACAACGATATTGCTTTGTAGGTATCTAGTTGCATGTATTATTTCCTTGCTAATTTTGGCATGCATGGTATAAGCATGTGGTTATTTGATTATGATATGTCATTGGCATGGAGGATTGTCTGGATGGACAACTATTTTTCCTAGCCTTGCCATTTCCTGGATAGCCATGGTGTTGTGGGTTTTTCCATTGGTTGTTTTTTATTGGTGCTCGGTTTCCTTATGGTTTTGGTTTGAGTTACTAGTTCATGGATTCGTTGGTTGAGACAAATGCTCTAGAGCCCTAGAATAGGTTGGGTTGAGTTATTAGTCCTAATGGAGCCTTGGCTGGACAAATACTTTGGAGCCCTTGGGGGGTTGAGTTACTAGTCCTGGAGCCATGGTTGGACAAATACTTTGGAGCCCTTGGGGGTTGAGTTACTAGTCCTGGAGCCATGGTTGGACAAACTCTCTAGAGCGATGGAAGGTTGTGGGTTGAGTTATTAGTTCATGGAGTCGCAATTGGAACAAATGCTCTAGATACCTAGAAAACTTGGGTAGAGATCGATCTAGTTTGTGTTAGTGATGTCCGACTGTGAGGTGGAATCACTGGTTGAAGGTTGAGGTGGTTTGGCATCTGGAAGCCCTGGTTTGGTTTTGCTTGGTTCATTCCATGAGATCCCACATTCATGCTTGGAATATAGCACGGGGGTGATTGGTTGAAAGAAATATTTGGTTCAGCTCAATCTATGGTCGATTGGTACGTGAAAGTCCCTGATTTGATTGGTAATTTGCATATGTTAATATGTGTTATTCATTAATGATGATCAATGAGCATAATTGTTGATTTACTATTGCTTACATCACTGGTACTTCATGGCTTTATTGTTGTTTAAGTATGTGCTACATGCATGGTGTATTTATTATTATACAATGTGCTCTTGATATAGATCTAATTAATGGTTTGAAAAACTCTTGGTTGTTTTATATGGATGCATGAGCTAATATGTGTTTCTTGCAGCAATTATGAGAGGGCAACAAGCCTTCTTGATGAACATCTAATGAAACTACTTTAAATAGTGGCCAAACTATGCATCCATGAACTACAAGTACAATGTATGCAAAGTGTTTGTAAAAATGAATAGCATGTGTTGGAAAGTTAGACCCCATTTCCATAGTTGCGCCATGGAAGTTGGGTCATGCATAGTAACTCTCAACTCATATATACCCTAGTGAGTATGTTAAAGTGGGTAAATGTGGGGTGGGGTGTGACAATCTGAAAGCTTCACACAACTTTGAGTGTCACAATATATCATGGTTGGTTCCAACACCTTATCAAATAGTCATGCAAGTAACTTTTGAAGACACACTACTTCACAACTCACTAAATTGGTTACAATATACTCGGCTTCAGTAGAGTTGAGTGCAATAGATTTTTTATTCCTGCTCATTGAAGAAATCATAGTATGGCCCAAACTGAAGAAACCTCTGCATGTACTCTTTGTGTCTTTTCCACTCCTTGCCCAATCAAATTTGTATATCCCTAAAGTTGTATATCACCATTTGAGACATCTCAGACCATAATTAATTGTACCACGTAGCTATCCCAAAACATTCTTTGTTGCAATCCAATGATCATGTATTGGTTCCACCTCGAACTAACTCAAAGTGTTCTTTGCAAAGAAAATGTCCGGCATGGTATTAACCAAATATATCAATGAGATAATCAACTTACGGTACATGGATAGATCTACAAAATCTAACTTAGAGACTCCCAACTTCCTTAGATTAGTCAACATAGGAGTTGTCATAGACTTATAGTCCAAAATTCCAATCTTTTGAAGGATCTTGATAATATGCTTTCCTTGACCAAGGAAGATTTAACTAGGCTTCTGCTCTACTTATAGCCCAAAATAGTAGTGCATTAAGCCAAGATCCTTCGTTTCAAATTCAGAGGCTAGCTCCCTCTTACACTGAATAATGAGATGCACTACACTTGTTAGAAATAATTTATGAACATACAATAATAAAATAACATGTTCATTTTTCTCAACCTTGATATATAGGTTTGGATCAACATCACTTTTGGAGAAACCAAGTCTTGTCATATAGCCATCAATTTAAGAATATCAAGCTCTAGGTGCCTGCTTAAGACCATATGAGCCTTTCTTCAATATAAAAACATGGGACTCTTTCCCATGAACCTTAAAACCTTGAGGTTGTTCCATGTACAGTTCTTCCTCAATCACACCATTTAGAAAAACAGCCTTTACATCCTTCTGATGTAAATTATAACCCATAGAAGAAGTAATAGAAATAATAGATCTAATAGTAGTGTACCTAGAAACTGGAGCAAAATTCTCATCATAATCCTTTCCCTCTTTTTGGGAGAATCCTATAGCCATAAATCTTCCCCTGTACTTATCAATACTACCATCCGATGCATGCTTAATATTTTCTATCCATTTGGAGGTCACCACTAAATTTCCTTCATGTCTTGGCACAATCATCATTTTTCATAATAGATTGGTATTCTTCCATCATAGCATCCTGCAAACTTGTTGGTTGGTTGCCTCCTCATAGTTGGAAGGTTCGGAATCAATGATATTATTCATGAGTGTTACATATCCAGAATACTTCTTACATATCTTGCTTTCCCTAAACATGTCATGTGGAGTTGCAAGCCCTTCTGCTTCCTGCAAGGTAGATCTAAGCTAAGCTGGCCTCTTCTTTATTTTAGGAACAACAATTGGATCCATTGGTTCACTAAGCCCTTTTGGATCTTCTTGATGATCTTTGGGATGTTTTGTACAATTGCAAGAACCTAAACCCTCTCCCTTTGTAGCTTCATGTTCTTCATCATCATTAGAGTCTATAGGAGCTCCTTTGGATTTCCAATAGGCAACATTCTCATCAAAGATAACTTCCCTGCTCACATCAACCTGTTGTTGTCCTGGAACATAAATCCTATAGGCCTTTGATGACTTGTTGTATCCAACAAATATTCCTTTCTTTCTAAAGGCTCTAATTATTCCTTTTATATTTGGGTACATGTATGTAAACTAAACAACCAAGATTCTCAAATGTCCAACCTATGGTTTATGTTTGGTGAACTCTTCTTCAAGAGTCTTATCTTCCAATATTCGATGAGGATTTCTATTTTGAATGTAGATTGTTTTTATGAATGTTTCTCCCCATAAAAACACAGGAAAATGTTGATGAGACACCATTTCCTTAACAGATTCTTCAATGGACCTATTATTTCTTTCAACAACTCCATTTTGTTGTGGATTGTAAGGGACCATCAACTTCCTCTTAATCTTAGCTTCTTTCGAGGAGGAAATGAATTCCTTGGAAGTATATTCTCCTCCATAATCTGATCTCGTAATCTTGATTCTCTTTCGTGTCAAATTTTCTACTTCAACCTTGAATTCTTGGAATTCGATGAATACTTCATCCTTAGTCTTGATGAAGTAGATCCATGTCTTGTGATAGAAGTCATCAATAAAACTTACATAGTATAGAGAGCCTCCTAGAGTTTTCACTGGCATTAGTCTGCACACATCAGAATGAACTAGATCCAATATTTCCTTGGACCTACTGTCACTACTTGGAAAATACTTGTTGACATTTTTCCCAAGCGCACAACCTGCACATACTCATTCATGCTCCATCCGCAATTCTGGAACACTTGAAACCATCTGATTTAAAGTTGCCAAAGCTTTGTAATGAAGGTGGGCATATCTTCTATGCCATAGTTCATATGGATTGACATCATTATGCACTAATTCTTGATTTGGTTGTCCCAGGAGTCTATACAACCTTTCTTCACGAACTACAATTATTCTAGCAGATTTTATACTTGAGCCCTTGGGCCATACAAGGACTTGACCATCAACAAATGTTACTCTGGATCCTTTATCTTCCAAACATGAAATAGAGACCAAATTCCCTTTCAAACTTGGTACATAGAGTATGTTGCTAAGATGAACATTTTCACCTGATTCCAGCTCCATGGATGTTGAACCAATGCCTTTGACTACATAATTGTTGTTATCTCCAAGCTCTACATTTTGGATGATGCCTTTTCCATTAGACTCTAGAGATTGTCGCACTCTCCTATCATGTGTCTTCAGGCATTGTTATCTACCAATCTGTTGTGGCCACAACACCCACCCCCCCCCCCGCCCAAAAAAAAATCCCATTATGTGTGATTTGTCGCCAACTTTCCAATGACTCTAATTTCGTTAAGCTTGGGCTTATAGTTTGGAAATTTCACTTGTTCAAAGTTTCACTGAATTTCACTGCGTAGGCATTAAAATATGTTATTTTCTATTTATAATGTTTTATAAATTTATATAATTAAATATGTTATAAATTACTTAATTAGTTTATGTAAATAACTTTAGTTCAATTAATTAAGTTAATTAAATTACTTAGGTGATAAAGAACATTTTTATTTTTTTTATTAATTAATTTAGCTACTCAAGCTGATTTAGTTTAATTTAGTTAATTAAATCTCATTAATTGTTTGATTAATACCATCTTAGATCCATCTTAATTTTGGATCTACCAACCACGAGAGGAATCAAATCTCTTGAGGTGCAAACCTCTTTTAAATTGAAAAAAAAAATTAACATAGTCAAAATATTTTAATTAATAATTATAATTATTAATTTTAGTTTTGTATTTTATTATTTATTTAATAATATTTTTTCTAATTATATAATTTTACGAATTCAAAATGTCTACGTAACATAAACTTACAACATCTTTTTTATATTAACTAAAAAGTATCTCTTGACTAATTAATTAATTATATTAGATTAAATTATAAATAAATTAACAATTTATTAATTTATTAATTAAAAAATATTAAAAATAAATAAATAATGGGTAAATTGAAAAAAAACGTCGGGATTCCCTTGAAGTAATAATGCTGGAAGAACCATCACAGGGCTCCTCAAAGGTTTCTTATTGTCTCTTTCGCGAACCCTCATATCATGTCAACCAAGCAACCTCATCCTTAACCCCATGAGAGTCTCCATATTATCATATGGAGAAGGCAAGGTTTTGTTTGATTTTTTTTTTTTAATCAGGATGGAGGGGTCTCACTCCCGAGGTGGTCCTCCTTTTCCTCCCATTACTTCTCCTCCATATGCATTTTAAAACCAAGTTATTTATAACTGTCTCTTTTTTTATATATGTGGAAAGGTAGGGAAAATATCGATTTTTAATTAGTTTTGAAATTTATAAACAGGTGGTATAAAAATTTGAAAAAAAATATTAAACTAAATATTTTTAAAATTAAAAAGTAGTTTTTAAAATTTTAAAATGTAAATTGTTTTTTTTATTAATGGTTATTTTTATGTGGTTTTAAATTGAATTATGAAATATAAATATTATATTAAAAAAAATTACCAGATGTGTTCCACAATAAAATGTCATGTGGATAGCTCTCTACCATTTTTTGTGCAAATAATATTCGGAAGATTAGAAATTTCAAGTAGAAAAAAACATTTTTTTTTGGCTTTTTCATTAGTCGCAATTATTTTTGCTTGCTTTTTTAATTTATTGCCTTCTCATTTTAATTTTCTAATTTTAAAGGAATTCCTAATTACATTTATTTTCACCATATGTTTACTAGTTGCAAAGGAATTTCAAAATATGTTAAAAATCTCACATAGTAAAATGTTAATAACTATAAACCTTTTATATTTCTATAATTTTAATAAAATCCATTCATTTCTCTATTGGTTTGGAGTTAATAAAATTTTACAAAGTGCTTTAAATACTTATATATATATATATTTATATATATATATATATATATATATATATGGAACTATGCAAATATTTGTAACATCACCTCCCACATTTACCCACTTTCACCAACCTATCAGGTTAAACATGAGTGGAGGGCTACTATGACATGACTCAACTTCCTAACTACTGTTAATGAAGTGGAATTGACATCTTGAAACTTTACTGACTTAACTCAGGTGCTACAGGATCCCCAAGAGCTAAATAACCACTCAGGTGCAGGTGCCCAAACCTTGAGATAACTTTCTTTTTTAGTTATCTAGAGCCTCACTCGCTTGCATAACAAGGCAAGCCAACAACTGTAACCCTCCAGTCGCATAGATGACCATGCCTCCTAGTGACTATAGACTAATTTACTTAGTTCTGTGCATGCGACCCCAAGATCTGAGCCACTTTTTTAGGGCTAGGATCTAAAATTTTGCCCAGAACTTGATAGAACTTTCAAAAATGATAAATGGCACAAGGACAAATCTTTTAACACAAAACTTAGACAAGTACTTTACCTAACCTGGTATAACCATGATAGTCATTTCATAAAAAACATAGCGAAAATGAAATCTACAAGTCATGAAGGCATATCTGAACAAAGGGATCTGAAACTTATATGAGAATAATCAAGAAGGTATAATGCCCTCTCACAATAGCTGCAATAACATATATTAGGTCATGCGTTCAATAACCATTCATTTATCAACCAAACATGATAAGAGCCATAACTTGAATCTATCATGGAACCATGCTTATAACCAACATATAACCAGATAACAATGATAGAACAACCATTAAAGCCACATAATAAAAAATATATTTATTCATGAAATACAAGAGGAACTTAGCTCTTATTAACATATGCAAAAGCCAACCAAGTCAAGGACTTCCATGTACCACCCGACCATAGATTGGATTGAATCAAATATTTCTTTCAGCTAATAGCCCTCGTGTCATATTCCAAGCATGAATGTGGAATCTCATGGGATAAACCAATCCATAAACAAACAAGGGAATCCAGAGGTTAAGCCATCTCCACCCTGACCCTACCGTGATCTCATCTAAACTGGTATAGAGATCACAAAACCCAACCAAGCTTGGATGCCTCAGAATTCCTTCACCATCCTGTGAGGAATTTCTAGTCTCCACCCACCTATTGAGGGATTCCCGTAGGAAACCATCTCCACCCCCAACCCTTGGGATTTTCATGAGACCACCTGATCTGGATCCAAAACCTTTCGGAAATCCAAAGCTCAACCAAGAATGAATCCCATCACACCATGACTATTCAAAAATGGGAACGCAAGGCAGAAACCTCTGTCAAACCCGACAAAACCAATGTCAATGACAATAAATGAACCAAATACACACATGCATGTTCGATGCATGCCAAAACCAACTATGAAATCATACACACAACCTGTTACCTGAAAGTATTCCCATTGAAGTTGCTTGATCCAACTTTCCCTTGTTTGATCCTTGTTTTTCTTTGCTTTCTTATCCTTCCTTTACTTTCCTTGTCCTTCCATTCCTTGCTTGCTTGCTTTCTCCTCTTTTTTCTCTTCTCCTCTATAAAACCAACTCCAACTGAACTGAAAAAAAGGCTAACAAAAGTCATGAACTGATCCTTTGATGCCTTTTTATTATTGATGTCTCTGTTTTCTTCATTTTCCCTCTATTTTCCTTCAATTTCCTCGTCACATGCAACCTGTGACCATTCACCTTCATTTTTTCCTAATTTCATTTATTTTCATAAATAAATGCCAATAATGCATTTTTTCCTTTTCAAAACCTTTGCCAATGTCGTTACCAATTTCCCCTTAGCCATAATAAACAACAAGTGATGCCCACTAGGATACTTTTCCCAACATTCAGCTTGGAATATGTGTCCCGTGACCTTGGTCTTATTTTTCCTTTATTAACTTTATTACATGAAATTTTATCCGGGGTTGTTACAATATTTAGATAGATAAACCATTGTACTTTCATGCCTGAACAATAGAGCAACTAATATTGATAACTTATGCTATCAATAACGCTGATTGCCAATTACTTTTTACTTTTTACATAAGAGGTAGGTAATTTTTCCTGCAAAAATAAACTCGTACTTTCATTCAAGATAGAAGGAGAATACATTTAATATATACACACATGTGTGCATTCCACTTAGTTCTGCCCAGATCCATGAGTGGCCTACATAAGTGAAAATAAAGATGCCAAAAGCATGAAAAATATAGACCCAAAGGTCCAAAAATAAATATGTACATACAAAGAAGGGAAAAACATCAAATAAAAAAGGATAAAAGAAAAAGAAAGATCATGACGCAACACAAATATTTCCCTTCTTTCCCTTCTTTTTTTGGACCTATTGTCAATCCCCCATATTAGTACCAACTAGAATCAGAGCTAATGAACACTCATTTATCTTTGAAAGATGATCCTTTTTCTGAATTTGAGCTTTCAGATACATGGACATGTTTTGTGCTCCCCAAACCATCCTCCATGTGTGTCCCATTAGTCTGAATTTTTGGATCCATAATAATTTTAGCATCTACCATGTCCCAAATGGGAGATACATGACCCTGTGTCCCCACACCCCGTGTGTGGGGGAAATTTGATGCAATTGAGCCTCCACTTCTAATTGTATAGGCTAGTTTCCTTGAATATCCTCCTCCTCAACCTCTGATAAGGGTGGATGTGCATACTATCAACCTTTGTGTTTAGTTGTGGCCTGCCTATTTTTTTTTTGTTGTTTTTGGATGAGGAGCATGTGAAATGTAAATGATCAGTCTAAAAACATTCCTGACATCTAAAAGTTTTGTTCTCATGGTCTAAAACTTGACTCCAATAGAAGTCTTGATGTTTCAAAAATATATGGCTAGGAAGACCTTTACTAAGGTCCATCTCTAAACATATTCTAGTGAATGTAAAGATGTCATTTTTTATTCATTCAGTTTCCATCTTCTTGAATTTCCCAAGTGTGTTCCCAATATCCTCAATGACCTTTGGATGTCAGAAAGGTAGGGGAAGATTTGGGAGTCTCACCCAAACTGACATAGATGAAACCACCATAGTGGTGGCATTGAATTCTGAAAACCATGGTGTAATGCAAAGGCCCACATTTTCCTAGAACCATGGTCCATCATTTAGTATCGTGTCCATTTTTGTGTGTGTGTCAAATTTTACAATGAAAAATCCCTTAGAGCATAAATATATGTCGCAATTTGGCATCCAAAGGGTTAAAGATTCATTGATGAAGAGCCTCCGCATTAGTAGCTTGGTAGGTACTCTAAGCCTTGAGGAACAAGGGTTTCGAGTAAGGAGCTCCACAAGTGGTCTTATGGGCTTAAAACCCAAGCCTAGGGTTTTTCACCCAAAGTTGTTGGGAGAAAATCGTGACGACATTTTGACATGTGATGGATGGAGATGATAGAGGACTCTGAGAGCATCAGACGCATTGAAAATCATGGAAATCTAAGTTGTAAATCTTGAGATATTAATTTTTGAAGTTAATGGTGGGTTTGATCAAGTTCGGCCTAATGTTAGGAGACCTAATAACAGGATGTACAAGCCCTAAAGATAATCGTTGGAGACCTCTCTTAAGGTTATAAAAAGAGGCAAAGTGTGAGGTTATTCCTCACATCTTAAGTGAATTCATCATCAAAAGAAGCTTTCAAATTAGTGTGAATTTGTGGAAAGGAAATATGAGGTAGGAAGCCACGTTTTTGGAGATCTTTTCTCTGTTTTGGGTGAGATTTTCTTAGGATAATGAGCCACAGCTCTGAGGCAACTAGTGAGGAGACTTGAGGGCAAATTTATGATTGTTTTGGAGCAGACTTTCCTTGCATACCAAGCCGCAAATGTTAGGTGAGATGAGTGATTATATTATGCATGTTTTGGGTATGTATATCTATATCTATTTACAGGGCCACGATAAGGGGCTTCTACAACAGTAATTGGGAGGTGAAGTATTAAGGGCTAAAAGGCCTAGAAATGCCCTCCTAACTAGGTTGCAGTCTTCTCTATGGGCAACGAGGGAAAACAAGGATATTCTCCTATTGTATTGGACTTTTTTGCAGTGTTGGAGTGGGAAGATTAGTTGTGATCTGAGATGAGTGTTGTAGGGAGCCTTGTGGAGGTTCCCAAGGTCTACAACAACAGCTTGGATACCTTGCAACCAACAGCTGAAGGAAACAACATCATTGGAGAAGTTTAGGGCATTGGTTTAGGGTTGGTGTGTGCCCTAACTAGTCTTGAGAATGCATAGAAATCGAGGTAAAATAGGAAGAAACTGTGAGTTGTAGATGTCACCTTATTTGATGATTAGATGCTAGTTGGATGGGTATCCTAGAAAAGGACGCTTTGGAGAAGCATGTTAACAATCGAGAGGAAGGGTTACCATAGTAGTTGGATGCCCTAACTAGGAGCAGATTCTACCACAAGGATTGGTCACTCGTGGTCTATTGGAGGGAAGCGTGAGAGTGGACCAAGTGTGGATAGTGAATTGGTCACTTATGGTCTGTTAGATGATAGCATGATAGTGCTCAAGTTGGAGCCTGGTGTGCACCACTTTGATGGAAAAAACTAGCTTCTAGAGTGTTAGTTGTTGACCTCAAGGGTATGATCATCCAAGAGCAGTTTGAGTAGCCCTAGACTTGTGTGTAGAGAAGTACATCTACAATAGAAGATGGGAAGTCCTCCTATCCCATGTTCATTGTGGGAGAAGGACATATTACAGGGATAAGTGGAAGCCCTATGTGCCCTGTTTTAGTCTTCATTACAGCAGCACAAGAAGACTATAATGGGTTGAAGTCCCTGAGTAGTTGAGGAGCACCAATGGGTAGTTGTGAGTTGTTCACAAACAAAGTTGTTAAAAACTCGATAGGAATCTAGATATGTTGCACCCTTGATGGAGTAAGGCACAACTAGTGAGCATATTAGATAGCTAAAGTTTAGTGGCTAGATGGACTTGGATCATTGATAGAGGCAATGTTGCAAATCAGGAGTCGAAGGACCGAGCAGGTATAGGGTATGACCAAGAGGAGCTGAGAGAGCTTGCTATAGCCAGATGGTTAGAGTATCTTGTTGAGGGTGGATTGGTTGTCGATGGACTGGCACTAAGCCCCAATTTTGTATCTTTGTATCAATGGATGTATGAAGGTAATATCCTTGGTATGGGATCCCTAGACTGTTGTAT